>OU015755.1:24052826-24068745 GCA_907169655.1 Acomys percivali | reverse complement strand
CACACACACACACACACACACACACACACACACACACACACACACACCACACACACACACACACACACACACACACACACTAAATCATACCATGATCGGATTGTATATACAACCTCATATCCTTCCTTGTTTTATTGAATAAGATATTTGTTCTCATGACATATATTATAAGAATCAGGGTTTCCATGGCTGCCTAGTACTCTCTGAAGGGCTCTCAATTTCTTCTTTGACCCTGTGAACATGCCAACCTATGCTGAAAGATGAGGACCATGGTCCTCTGTGGGGAAAAGGAGGTAAATTCCCTAAGGTCTCCTTGGCTTCCTTTTGGCTCCCAAGAGTCCCCCATAGCCTAGACTTTGCTGAACATGATTTCTTTCCCGCTACAGTCTGAACGCCTTCCTGGTGGTGATGCTGGAGGAATCAAAGGCAGCATCTACATTATTCTAGAAGGAGGAGACCTGAAAACACCTACCCCTGCCACACTGTAAATATAGCAGTCAAGGAATTATAGGAAAAACTAGTGGCAGTGGAGTTCAGGGGAACCTGCTTTAGACTTCTGGAGACAAGAAATGCAGTTTCTATTTTTAAAAATTATTTATTTATTTATTTATTTATTTATTTATTTATTTATTTGCTTATATGTGGGTATATGTGCATGTGTATGAATTGGGGTGTGTGTGTTCATGTGCTACGTGGGTGCATGTGGAGGGCTTGGGACAACCTGTGGGAGTCATGATCCCCCTCCACCATGTACATCCTGGGGCTGGAACTCAGGTCATCGGGCTTGGTTGCAAGTGTGCCCATCAGCTCAGCCATCTTGTAGACCTCAAGAAATATAGTTTCTAGTCCAGCTCCTTGCTAGAGATGGTTATTTGGGGGCTACTAATATATATACTAATATACATATACAGCGCCCTTCTGACCCTGTCCTGTGTGGTGGCAGCTCAAACCAATTTACGGGAGCCTTGATATAGGGTGGACACTTCCAAGAGACTAACACTTCAGGTTTGGAATAGAGAGTGTGTGTGTGTGTGTGTGTGTGTGTGTGTGTGTGTGTGTGTGTGTGTGTGTGTGTGTGTGTGTGAGAGAGAGAGAGAGAGAGAGAGAGAGAGAGAGAGACAGACAGACAGACAGACAGACAGACAGACAGACAGAGACAGACAGACAGAGACAGAGACAGAGAGACAGAGACAGAGAGACAGAGACAGAAACAGACAGACAGAGAGACAGAGAAAGACAGAGACAGAGAGATGGAGACTGAACATGCAATTATGTGTGCAAACACCTATGCGTGTGGTAGGAAGCTGGATGTTCCTGAAGGAGCCCTCTTCTGCCTGGTATGGTCTCAGACTGGCAGGTGGATCTCAGGGATCTACCTGTGGCTCTCCTCAGATGTACCATCCTGAGGACAGACTGGACTCCTCAGGAGCCCAGGGCTCTTCTCACACCCCTGACAACTGTGGCGGGAGCCAGGAATTACCAGCCAATGCCAGACACAACCCTATGGCTAAAGGCCAGCATCAAAACACAATCAACAAAGGCTGGAGCAATATGACATCTCCAGAACCCAGTTACCACACAGCAAACAGCCCTGGATACTCTAACATAACTGAAATTCAAGAAAATGACCTTGAATCTTTGCTTAAGAAGGTGATAATGCCCTTTAAAGAGGAAAAGAATAAAACCCTTAAAGAAATCCAGGAAGATACAGCCAAACAGATTGAGACCTTAAGAGAGGAGATGAATAAATCACTCAAAGAAATACAGTAAAAGACAAACAGGTGAAGGAACTGGACATAACTGGTTTTTTTAAGACACTAAAACTGTCATGGCAGTTTACAGCACCTGTTCTTGCAGAGCACAGGGTTTGGTTCCCAGAACCTAAACAGCAGCTTACAACTATCTGTAAGTCCAGTTCCAGGGGATTCAGCACCCGTGGCATCATCAAGGGTATAGGCAAACACTCATACACTTAAGATAAAAATAAATGAAGATCTTTCTTGTTTAAGGAAATAGCTGCATGGAAGGGATGGTCATCTGATACACGCTCGTGCACTTGTTTCTTGTTACAACAGTTAAGGCTTACACTGTATACCTGAACTCTCAACTCAACCAAAGAATGCTTCAGGCTTGCATTTTCCCTACATCCTCTGCTGCCCTTCTCCACTGCCACCTGCCTGCCATAGTGGGACCTTCTTCTGTTTGTTCTTTACGCCTGCCTTCCTCCCCAGCTGTGGAGCTGACCACAGCAAATACATGTTTTCTGTACCCCCAACTACCCTGACATCTTGATCAATGCTCTGCACCTGGCAAGTATTCAATAAAAGTTGTGTTAAAACACAGCAACCACCTTAGCCAACATGTTTGACTGGTTTTCAGCCAAGGTTTACTGGCCTTTGAGAGTAAATGCTTTGAGGACCATATTTTTTGAACAGCGCCTATGCTAACCTGGAATTAATAAGCATCTAAATTACAGATCTCACCATGTAGAACAAATTGGATTTCTTTTCATTAATAGCAAGGAGGCAGAAAACAAGCCTGATCCCAAGGGAAGCAAAGGAACACAGTTATTCACCATTTTCTCTCTTTCTTTTTTATTCCATCTATAAACCCATCTTTATTCAATTACATAGCTCATAAATATGGCTCCTCCATGTCAGCACAGTAAACAGGTGGTCCCCCAACTCCAGATCTCCTCTCACAGCACACCCAGCCTTGCAATGATAGAGTCACATGTCTGGCTCTGGGATTGTTTTTAAAGGAAAAATAAAACAATGGAAACTAGCAAAGCCCAACCAAGCCTCAAATGACCACAGCAGTCCAGATAGCAAGGTATGGGGAAAGAGGCTTTTTAATCAAGCAAATGTTAACATTGTTTTCTGTAATAGCATAGAAACTGCATTATTGATGGGAAAGTCCAATTCATGCACAGAATGCTTTTATATTTGCCTTCTTTAAAACATACTTGTTTTACATAAAGGCCTGGGATTTTTATACCAACCCATGTACCATAATATTGGTATAAAATTATGCTACATAATACCATAATGATTCTTTTGCACAAATACTCTGTATTTGGGGAAAGTCCATCTTTTCCTTAAAGCTTTTCTTGTACCTGCCTATGTGCTGACCGGTGGCTGGCTGGGCAGGGGAGGGACAGAAATAGTGACTTCACAAGACTCCCAAGCTCCAGGAAAAGCCCTTGTCTCCCTGCCCATAGAGGAGAAGCACATAGCCTGGCAAGCTGGCTGTTTGTAAATTCACAATCCTTTTTTATCTGTTGTAGAAACTCTCAAGGTGTGAGCCAGGAACCCCTGGGCTCTGCTGCCCTTCGTGGGGAAAGATTTCATGAAGTCAAAACTATTGTTATAATTACGTGAAGATGTTATTTGTTGTTTTACTCACTCTCTTCAGAATGCATGTCGATGTTCTACAAACCCCACAGGAGGAGCACTACTGTAACAGCAAATAAAAGCCGAGAAGTAAGAATCCCGCTGTCTTCTATTAAGCTAGACATTAAAGAGATGTGCAGCAATGTAAATCAATGCAATTATTTCCATAGGAGGTGTTTCTTTTTTTTTTTTACATAATATAGCTATTTTTCATAAGATGTTATTTGTGTTAAATGTAAAGAGGTTGTGTTGATTTTAAAACACACCCTGAGTAAACAGTTTAGCAATATCTGCTTTAATTTCTGAAAGGGCTGAGTATTTGATAGATGTAGATCCATGATGGTTAATTTTGTGTGTGTGTTTGTCAACTTGGGGAGAAGTTGGGGTGTTCAGATTTCTCTGTGTGTCTGTGAGGTTGTTTCTGGGTGAGAGGAGCATTTGAAGCAGTATACTCAATACAGTCGGCATGGGTCTGTCCATGTGAGTGGACATCATCCATTTAGTAGAGAGGCTGAAGGGAATGGAAAGGTAGGCACAGGAAAGAGGCAACTGTTCTTTTGCTTTTTGCTTGCCAGCTTGAGCTGGGATATCAGCCTTCCCCAGTCCATGAATTGAGAATCATACCGTTAGCATCATTGGTACTCAATACCATCAGTATCATTGGTACTCAGTACCATCAGCATCAATGGTTCTCAGTATCATCAGCATCATTGGTACTCAGTACCATCAGCATCATTGGTACTCAGGTCTTCAGATTTGGATTGATGGTAATATGGTAGCATGGCTTTGGAACTTATGTAATACATTATATATACATATACATTATATATAGAAACACATACAGACACATATACCACCTACATATATACATTTTACTGGTTTGTCTCTCTGAAGAAAATTTATGAGTTCAAACCCATCATAAATAGGTTATTTGGGGTCCTATATAATAATTTTAAGAATGTAAAGAGGTCCAAAAATCAAAAAGCATGGGAGTCCCTGATAAATTTATGAGAGCTGAGCTTGAAGTCTTTGTTGAAGAGTGTTAATAAATATAAATGATCTGCCACAGTGTAGACAACTATTGATTGAAAACCTAATCTTCTGAAATCAAGGCTCAGGTTCCAACAAACTGTGGGTGCATATGATCCCTTGAGTTACTTATTAGTTAGCAGATGTGGACACCCTATCCCTAGAAATGACTGAATGTCAAACTCTATATGAATGGGGGTTGAAGTGGAGAAAGAGCCTGCATTTTGGCAACAGCTTTGACTTAAGAACTCAAGAGCTTTAGTGCTCTCAGCAAAACTAAGCCATTACAGATTATGTACAATTTGAAAGCAGGTTTTTTTTTTTTCCCCTTTAAAGCATCTAAACAAAGCCATCGCTCCTTGTGGCATTCCCTTAGCCACTCAATAAAAGCATCAGTATTACAAGAGAAGAGAAAGAAAACTTACTCAGGGACCCAGCATACAAGTTGGAAAAGGTCACATCAAATTGCAGGGAAACTAACTAGTATGCTAGGGGCAACATTTGTTGTTGTTGTTGTTGTTGTTGTTGTCAGTCTACAGCAGTGAGTTTTCAGAAGGACTGGGTTGTCTCTGCAAACCAGCTTCCCACCCCTCTCCAGCGGAATAATTGAGGGATGCAGAGCGAAGCAGAATGCAGGTCAGTTGGTGCATAAGCGAAGATTGAAGACCGGCAGAAAAACACAGCAAGAGCAGACAACAATACAGGGTATCAGGGGTGGGCACTGCCCACTCTTATCTGTCTGAGGCTTCAGTAGCCTCGGTCAGCAAGGATTACTATTCACGGAAGCCCAACATCACAGATGGATTTAAACATGAATTCTCCCTGAATATGTATGTAGGCCCACACTTACATGCATGTTATGATTAAGGATAGTGGGCCAGCAAATCGAAGAGAATGCATTCTGCGATGTAAAAATCCAATCCTAAGCTAATCTTTAAAACATTTCCTGAGTAAGAACTCCTGCAGGGTTGGAAAGATGGGTGTAAAGGAAGGGTGCCTATGTAATGACTTCCAGTTGGAATCTGATGAGCAAGGGTTATGTAACCCCTTCCTACCAAGAAAGAACTACTTTCAATTCAGATAGTCTCCACACCACAATTATTGACAATTGTGCCATGGAACAATTTGGGATGGCTTCTTGGTAGAGGGAAGAACTCTTGATACTGTGTTATGGAGACCCACGGCCGCATTGCTGAGAGATGAGGGGGAAAGAGGCCCTCTCAGCCTTTGGACAGACTAGGTGGCATCAAGGCACTGAATCCACTGCGCAGGGCAAGAACAGTAAAGGTCAGGTGTGTCCTGGGCACTCAGCATGCACACTGGGGGCTCACTGGTTAGAGCACTTAGAGTCTGTTGGCCTTCCAGTAGCTGATCACATTTCAAGCCACGCCCCCAGATCTCAGATTCCCAGTGGAGCTTTGAATGTGGGCTTCAAATCCTTATTGTATGTAGCTACACACTGTATCTCCATCTGCCCTGGTGCATTTCTACACTTCTGCCTGTTCTCTTTGGTCCTGCAGCTAATTTCCCTTCCCTCCAGACACCACCACACATTCTGGTTTCCTGTATGGGTCACCCCGTGGATTCCCATCTGGTCCTATACTGAGCATGGGATCTTTCAGGAAGTGCTTGGCCCTCTGTGGGCCAGATAAGGATTTTGTGAATGAACAAACAACTGAATGAGTCTTCTCATGTGATCCTGGGCAAGTTGTCCCCCACCCCCGCTCCACCCCATGGCAGCTTCCTGGCCTATGAAATCTGGCCATACCAATGGCCTCCCACAGTGAGGTAGGAGCTCTTCCAGGCAGACCTTTTGGTGCCTCCCACTGAGCACAGCCTGTCCCTGGCACAAAGCCTCAACACCCTGCCAGACACATGGCAAGCAGCTTCTCCCTGCTGACTGACATTTGCAGCTCCTTTGTGTCCTCAGTGTTTGTTATCACAGTGTTTACTGCAGTTATGTACACCCCTGCTATCTCCTCCTCTAGACAACAAGCCTCTAGAATGTTCACAAGCCAGTGTGAATCATGGCCATTTTATCAGTCACTGTTCTTTCCTTCCCTCTAATGGGCATTTCAATCCAGACACATTTTAAAACTTTATGTAGATTATTTTCTTAAATATGTACAACAGTTTAGTTATGCTCCTTTTCCTTCCTTCCTTCCTTTTTTCTTTCTTTCTTTCTTTCTTTCTTTCTTTCTTTCTTTCTTTTGTTTTTGTGTTTGTTTTTGTTTTTGTTTTTGAGACAGGGTTTCTCTGTGCAGCCTTGGCTGTCCTGGACTCACTTTGTAGACCATGCTAGCCTCAAACTCACAGAGATTCACCTGCCTCTGCCTCCCAGAGTGCTGGGATTACAGGCGTGTGCCAAGTCGCCCAGCTTAGTTATGCTCTTATAGGTTATTTTTAGCTAGATTATGCTACAACCATTTTGCAGATGAGGGAACTGAGGCTCAGAAATATTTGGTGACTTAACTAAAGTTAGACAGCATGTATGCATCCAAGACAGGCATTGTGTGCAGCTCTGTCTAAATCAGAACCAGGCTGGATATTTTTGTTCGAGGGTTTGTTAACATTACTCTGTTTATTAGTGACCAGGGCCGGTACTCAGTAAAAACTTCAGTAAATGTAGATAAATGAAAAAAAAAAAAAAAAAAAAAAAAAAGAAAGAATGAATGAATGAATGAATGAATGAATATCAGGTAAACTCACTAGGTTGGAGCTCAGAAGCCCTGTACATTGTTCTGTGAGCTCCATAATGAAACAGCCTCAGAGCTTCCCTGAGTGCGTCTTACCATCTGTTATCTGGTGACACTTTGGTAGGAGGAGGAAATCATGGCATGTGGTAAATAATGGCCTACTAGGTAAGAATTTATACATTGAAAAAAAATAGAAGTTTTAGAAGAAAACGAAACTTGCTTTTCATGGGAGTAGTTGTTTAATTTATTTATTGGACTGCGAAGTCTAATTTTCTATTTGGCATTTTACAGGGGGGGGGGGGGGGGGGGAGGAAAAGTTTGCTGACCACTCCTGTGTTGATCCCTATGCAAGCTCCCTCTGAGAATCAAGCATAGTTTGCTGGCGGATGCAGCTTGGAAGGAAGGTGTAAGGAACACATGCATAAAGCAATGGTTATTAATACTACTTAACGTTTTGAAGCAGAGGTGGCCGTCTTTATCAAAGTCCTTTGTGCCTGTTTCCAGGCACTGACTTGGGCTTCTACCACCTCCAGTGACTGTGGGTTGTCTGTGGAGGGTCAGTTTTCAGTACCACAAGAGCACTTTAATGCTTGAGGCTGGCTGAGTAGCTACCACATCAGACTAAAACACTTGGCAAAGGAGCAAACAGAAATGTGTCCAAATGCTTCTTAATTAGCGGAAAATTCCTAAGGTAATTACTCTAAGTAATGCCCAGAGAGCTGAGGGAAGGCATGACGGAGAGTCCAAACTGCACCTGCAAGATATCAGGACAAGCAGGAGAGGCCAGTGCTTACCTGGCCGCCAGCCAGCTGTCTGTCCACCTGTCCACCTGTCTGTTTAGCAGAGCTCAGGAAGGCTGTCTGCATTATGCCTCTGTCTACTCCCTCTGTCTCAGCCCCAGTTTGCTCTTTGTTCCCCACCTGAACCTGGATTGTAGCTCTGTAAATAAACTTGTTAGACCTTTTCTGTTTACCTAACTGGGAGGCTACAAGGAACAAATGGAAAGGCAGATATGACATGTACCCTTTGCTAGGATTAGGAATAATTTTTTAAAAAAAAATGTTCTCATGGGAGAGAAGGTCAGAGCCAGAAACCATAAAGGAAAGTTGGTGGTTTTGCTTTATTAAAGGTCATTCACAATATAAAGGATCATAATTTCTATTAAAACACACACACACAGACACACAGACACAGACACACACACACACACACACACACACACGCACACATGAAAAGGCAAATGCATTAGAAAGTATTTGCATTATGGTGAGTAACCTAAGGACTGGTGTAATTTATATACAAAATCGCGTATATGAATCAGGAAGAAAATAATAGACATCCCCATTCAAGTAGAAAGGAATGTAAATTAGGGATTCATAAAAGGCTTGTGAAGGGGCTGCACACCTTTGAAATGATGCCCAGTCTTGGTGTAATCGAAGACATGCAAATTCAATGACAGTAGCATATCATTTTCCACTTGAGCAAGGTGACAAAGTCCCAGATGGACAGAGTGTGAAGGAATTATGAGGCCATTGTTTAGTTCAACTTCCTGGAGGGCAACCTGGCAACATCTGTCAGTATTTTACATCTGTATGTCCTGTCTCTATGGACCTTGCATTTTTTAAAGGAGTCAACACAGTGGGTTATTTATTTATATATTTATCTTGAAGATTTTCATCGCATATGGGTCCTCTAGAAAGAGGAGTGGGGGCTGTCTCTGACATGGACTCTGTAACCTGCTTTTTGATCACTTGCCCCTGGCAGGGCTGCCTTGCCAGGCCACAGGGGAGGAGGAAGCCCATCAATCCTGATGCAACTTGATGAGCCGGGGTAGGTGGGGGCTCCCCTTTTCTGAGGAATAGGGGAGGGCGATGGAGGAAGAAGAAGGGAGAGTGGGAGTGGAAGGAAAGAAAGGAGGGGGCTACGACCAGGTTGTAGAGTGACTAAAGAAAGTAAATTAAAAAAAAAATTTTCCACCACAGATAAACAAGAATTTCAGATATCTTCCCAATAGCATGCAGCGTTTCAGATCTGAAGATGTCTAAAGGAACTGTAGAGCGATGGTGGGGAAAAGCCAAGGAGAACAGCATGGAGAACCCACAGCAGAGTCAGTTCAGAAGGCTGCACAGGGGCTGGCTATGGGGCAGACTGCACAGGGCTATTTGGCAAATAAAAGTCGGGGCAACTGTGGAATTTTCTGGGGAAAAAAAAAGAATAAATCAGCCTTTAAACCAAAATAAATTTCAGCAAAGATTTATGTGTAAATAGCACCAGTACATAAATATTGAAAAATGAGTGAACATTTAAAAAATGAATTTGAGGTAAGAAATGTAGGAGCCGTTATGTAGAGGAAAATCTATGCTTTGCATACTGAAAGATAAAATTTCAAACTCAGAAAAATAACTTATGTCATGGATAGAAGGCTCAAATCCCCATATATATCAAATCCCCATATATAACTGCTTTTAAAGCTGTATGAAAAATTTTGTATCTTAACCAAAAAGACTGGTAAAGGAATATAAAACTTCCTGAAGAAATATAAATTGCTAATAAAGATGAAGGTGTGACAGTATTTTCACCCTGGATTATAATAAAATGGGTGGAAAAAGTAAAGACATTGCTTTTCCAAGAAAATTGGTAAAACAATGTATGAAAGCAGATGTTGCTACAAAAATTAGAAATGGGTAAGGAGGTTATTGAGGAGTGAAGGCTTATGTTTCCCTTAAATTCATGTGCTGTTGGCCTAAATTTCAATGTGATGCTAGCTATTTAGGGTGGGGGCCTTGAGGAGGTCTAGCGCAATTGTGAATTCAATGTGTGCTCTTACAGAGGACGCCTTCAGGAGCTCTCCTAATGTCTTTCTGCTGACCCTCCATAGAACCTGATTGGCCAGGCACTCTGGTTATGGCCTTCCAGGCTCCAGAAGGCTGTGTGGATAAGTTTTGCTGTTCATAAGGCACTCGGACAATGATGCTTTATCACAGCAGCCCTAGAGGACTAAGACAGAAGAAGGAGTTGGGGGAAGAAAGAGAACATCGCTGCTCACCAAAGGCAGGGTGTTGACATGCTTATTGAGTGACTGGGTTGAAGACGAAAACCAATATCTCAGGCTCATGGAGTTCCAATGTGGCTACTGGCTAAATAGAATTGTGCCAATTATCTACTTGCACCATAAGAAATGAGATGGAGTAATAGGAAGTATTATTGTAAATTTAAAAGTATGGATGTAGACATGTTAATTATACATAATAGCCAGAACATGGAAACAGCCTAAGTGTCCCTCAGTAGAAGAATGGACTAAGAAACTGTGGTACATTTACACTATGGAATACTACTCAGCTATAAAAAACAAGGAATTCCCGAAATTTGTGGACAAATGGATTGATCTAGAAATTATCATAATGAGTGAGTTCACCCAGAAGCAAAAAAGACTCACTTATATCAAAACACTAGTCCAAGGGATGCGTACCATGAAAAACTTTACTTACCAGGAAATTGGGTCAGAGGAGAGAACATCCTATTGAGACTTTAGGTGAGAGTAGCATAGAAGAGTGGGGAAATAGTCCTGGAAACCTACAAGAAGAACTTTATGACAGGCAGATCTCGGTCCTGGGGTCCTCCTCAAACTAAAGGCACCAGCCAAGGAGAATATAGGCAGTAAACTTCGAACCCCTACCAAGACCTAGCTGACGAACAGGATATTCTCCACCGGTGAGTGGAGAGTGAGATCTAACTCTCACACGAACTCTGATGCCCCTTTTCTGACCACGTCCCCTGGATGGGGAGGCCTGACGGCACTCAGAGGAAGGATAGCAAGTTACCAAGAAGAGATTCAATACTCTAAGAGCATATATAGGGGGAGGAAGTCTCCCTCAATCACAGACATTGGGGAGGGGAGAAGGGGGGAAGTGGGAGGGAGGGAGGAATAGGAGGAAACAAGGGAAGCGTTAACAATCGAGATGTAATATGAATAAATTAATAAAAAAAAGAAATGAGATGGACTAATAGGAAGTATTGTTGTAAATTTAAAAGTATGGATGTAGACATGTTAATTACTAGGCTCATAATTATTATGGCTGTATTTTCTAACCTATCAATCAACAAAAGATATAGACACCTATTGTATTTTTTTTTTTTAAGAATAGCCTTGGTTCACCTAGGCTGGGCATATATTAATCCCTTAAACTACCTTCCACCATCTCCCAGCCTCCATCCCCTGCCATCTGCTTCTAATAACTCCTATCAGGATACCTTCTGTCCATAATCCCAATCTCCTTGCTCATGTTGTCCATCTCCTCCATCCACGCCGATGGGGCTATGTGCTCTCTCCACCTAACCCATCCCAGTGGATCTGCTTTCTCCTCTGGTGCCTGTCCTTCCTTCCTCTTCCCATGATCCTTCTCTCCCCAAGCCCTGGAACCGTTGCCATGCCTACCTTCCTCTGGCTTTGTCCAGGTATTGGCTTTCTTTATTAGTCAAACAGGTCGGCAAGGTTAAATAGCAATAACTGGGGCATGTGACAGTCTGCAGTAAGAATCTTGGGGCAGAGGACAAGTTATTAAATAACTACAAAGCACCAGACCATACTTCAACATGGAAGTGATTTGTATAAACAGGGAACCATAGCTGTTCTAGTGCTGGATAGAAGTTGATAATATGAACCACAGTTAGGCCTCTAAGTGGTGTGGTGTTGTTATTGACAACAGTTTCCATCGTTAACCCCCCTGGCCCTGTTCCACAAATAAGTCTCATTTTAAGCCTGTCTTTGCGTTTATTGTTTTCTCTCCCTCTTGGGTTAATTGCACCAATGACTGTCCCTACTGCACACTCGGTTTTCTGCTCCAGTATCATCTCAGAAAGGCCTTCGTCCTGATGGGTTTGCTCTTATCTGTGTCCTGCCCTAGTCTTACACCATGGGTTTTATGAGAAGATGAGGATCCTGAATGAGCTCACAGTGACTCTGGGAAGTCTTCCTGACACACCCTGGGACAGCCAACACCCTATGGAGCAACGTTTATAAAGTTTAAGATGTGCTTCAAGCTCCCTGATGTCAGTCTTCACAAACATCCAGTTGTCTAAGTGAGGAATCAAGGGGTCTTGTAACCTGTATTCAATTGGCTAGTGATGGAGTTGGAACAAAAACTAGATTTGAGAAGCAGAATCATATAATGCTTTTCATCCACAGCCAGACAGCTGGGTATGTGATGAGACAAACTTTTGTGCCCATGTCCTCCCTTCCACAGATACTCCAGTGTTACTACAGGGACTAAGAAACATTTGTCATTCTTGTCAGAGTATGAGACCACCACACATTTGTCTTTCCCTTTCTAGTGCAACTTGCTTTACCCAATGAAATGAGAACAGAGGTGACTTGTCATTTCTGGGCAGAAGACTTATGCTCTAGAGAGCAATATTTCATCTTTCACATGATTTTCATAGTGTTGCAGTACATGACGATGGTAACACAAGGCTCTGAATGAAGAAAACTTGGAGGAAATCTTAGTGTTGGCATATACTGCAAGACAGAAATAGGCTTCCATTATTTAGATCTTTCAAGATTACTAACCTAGCCAACCACAACTCCCAATTTTTATTTAAACTGTATTTTTACACTATCAAGTAAGATTCCCCCTCCCCCACCATCACCGGCTGAGGGTCAGAGCGGGTAGATGACATCCTAGTTACAGAACAATAAACCACCAAGAACTCCCTGAAAAGATCATGCCTCATTTCCTCTTCACACACACTGTTACCAAGAAGGTCCTTCTGACTCCCAAACAATTAGGAAGTTATCGCCAATAAGCATCAAGCTGTCATGATATAAAAGGTAGTAGAACATAGAATTCAGGATGCAGTGATTCTGGGCATCCATCGAGAGACTCAGTCCCATTGTAGATGACTAAACATTGAATTAGATGCTCAAAATTTATAGCAGTGATTTTTCCAGTAACTACTATTGGAAAGTTCCTCACAGTGGAAAGCACCCATGCTATTGTGTTCAATTTTCCAATTACCCCCCTTTTGTAAAAATTCCCCAATTTTTCAGTTTTGAGGAATATATTATTATTCTCCCTCTCATTTGGTCAATGATGAAATTCAAGGTGAGAGATGGTTAGAAACTTGCTTAATGCCACTTGTCTGATAAAGGTTGGAATGTGGACTTACCCCGACTGATTTTTACACCCTCCATGATTCTTTTCTCCGCGTGGCGATTCCAACCTTGTATTAGAAATGCTGGGGAAACTAGAGATAATCTGTAGGTTTAGGAGATCAGTGTCAGGTTGTCCATTTGCAGAGAAGTTGGTGAATGCCCAGCTGTTTATAAACCGTTCAGAACACAATGGTGTACGGAGTAGATGAAGCCTTGAGTGAAGGTGTGTTGTTTGATATGGGCCCATGTCATACACCCATGAGGAATACATATGGTGAGGCTCACAGAGATAGTAAAGCCTTCCTTGAGAGAGCAAGTGTGAGTAGTGAAAGTGTGTGCAGAACATTTCCACTGTAGTTTTATTCCCTCAGGATATTTACAGCCTGAGCACTGCTCCTCTACAGAGTCGATTTGAATTACAATCTGAAGTTGCAACTGATCCATCTGGACTGTGGTGTGGACCGGCTAGAGGAATCTTATGCTTCTGAGATGGGGGTGGAGGCTCATTGCTGTCAATGGAAAGAAAGAGGGAAAGGAGGAAACAAGCTTGGCCATTGACTTTGGGCTTAGGGTGCCTGTGCGGCAGCGCCAAGAGGTGACACAAAGGTAGGGAATTCAGAGGTCGGGAGATGGCGTGTGCCTGGCCTGGAGAGGGTGAAAGGCTTCCTGTATCTATGCAATCAGAGAATAATCTTGAAAGGAATGTGAAAATCAATGGACAAGAAAAACCCTTTCTGGTATGTGTGTCTCTGGTCAAAGAAGAGAATAAAAGGTGACTGAGAAAGCAGATTCAAGAATATCACAGCACCGAGGTACCCGAGAGAGGAAAGTGTCTCCAAAGGAGATGGGAGAGCATGCTTGAATGCCATGAGAGGCCCAGCAGGGAGTGGACAAGGGAACCATCTACACGGTTTAGCTTTATGTCATGTAGTAGTGACCTTGGCAAAATCAACTTCATCTATATGTCAGGGAGGAAGGACAGACTGAACACAGTGAGATGCTCTGACGGGAGAAGATGGGACCAAGAGTAAAGGAGACTTATTGAAGATTAGTGGTAGGTAACATATCAGGAAGTCCCAGCACAGGCTGGGTCCTTTCTATATGAATCTACTGATTCTGTTTCTCAGCATCTCTGTGAGGTTGTTATTTACATTGTGAATATTAGCCTCTTTCTGAGGACAAGAAAGCTAAGAGAGGGGTGCTGATGCTATGCTAGGAAGCTTGGTAGAGATTCTGGATGAAGCTGAAGACGAGATGAAAACATGGATTGATTATAGTTTTTAATGTTGGGGAGCTGAGTCTGTTTGCCAGTTGTTAGGAATGCTGTAGTGAAGAGGGGCCCGAAACTGGGGGTATCCTTGCAAATCAGGTGAAGCGATGCCTGTGAGGGCTCAGGAGTTCCTTCCAGGGAAAGAACAGAAGGTAAGGGCAGTGTCTCTGGAGAGCTCTGTTGCCTGACAAAGTGTGGAATGGGGGTCACCAGAGGTGAACAATAAGGCCTGAGGACAGAGGGGGAAGTGTGGGTCAGGATGTTTGTTATACACTGAGGTATTGGCTCCACATTTCATTATAATTTCTTAGAAGCCATTTTATTTGTAAATTGTTCTATAAAAGCAATAGGAAACTAATACAGACATATTAAATTGGAAAAACCTATTAGTCCTTGAAGTAAATATACTAGAGTTCAGCAGGGAGAACAGGAGCAGATAAATAAGAAAGATCTGTTTCCAAAGTGGCTGTACTAGTTTGCATTCCCTTACCAGGAAACTGGGACCGAGGGGAGGACATCCTATTGGGACTCTAGATGAGAGAACAATGGGAGAATAGCAATGTAGAAGGATCCAGTGGGTTCTAGAAACCTACAAGTAGAACATTATGATAGGCAGATTTGGGTCATGGGGTCCCGCTCAAACTAAGGCCCTAGCCAAGGACAATACAGGCGGTAAAATTTAAACCCCTACCCTGATCTAGCCCATGGACAGGATAGTCTCCACACTTGAGTGGAGAGAGGGATTTGACTTTCTCAAGTACTCTGGTGCCTCACATTTGACTATGTCCCCTGGCGGGGGAGACCTAGTGGCACTCAGAGGAAGGACAGCAGGTCACTGAGAAGAGACTTGATACCCTATGAGCATATACAGAGGGAGGTAATCCCTCTAAGGAACAGTCATAGGGGAGGGGAATAAGGGGAAAATGGGAGGGAGGGGAGAATGGGAGGATACAAGGGATGGGATAACCATAGATATGTAACAAGAATAAATTAATGAAAAAAAAAAAAAAGAAAGATCTGTTTGAATTATGGACCATCTTCTCCACATTGCCAACACTATACTTTAAAAAAATTCACTCCTAGCCAGGTGTGGTGGCACACGCCTTTAATCCCAGCACTTGGGAGGCAAAGGCAGGTAGATGGCTGTGAGTTTGAGGCCAGCCTGGTCTACCAAAGCAAGTCCAGCACAGCGAAGGCTACACAGAGAAACCCTGTCTCAGAAAAAAATTCGTTCCTGCACATTCACGTGTTTTTCTTATAATTTTCAAAGTGTTTGTGAACTCCTATGACTACAGAACCCCACATAATAATGCCAAAACAGCCTGCTCTAATGTCACAATTTGTGCCTTCTTATGGAGGAGAAAGTCAAGTAACATTTAAC
>OU015755.1:24017163-24052816 GCA_907169655.1 Acomys percivali | reverse complement strand
TCTCTCTCTCTCTCTCTCTCTCTCTCTCTCTCTCTCTGTGTGTGTGTGTGTGTGTGTATGTGTGTGTGTGTGTGTGTGTGCTCTCTTCCCACTATTTATCACTTCTTCCCCAATCCACCACAAAGACCATCTTGTCCCAGTAGCCTCGCCACCTCAAGGGATGCCTGGGTAGCTCTCTGCAGGCCCCTCTTCCATAGCTGCCCTCAGTAGAGAGAAAGCACGTTGAAAAATGCTCTTCCCTGTTTATTACCTTTAGAGCGCCCTGCTTACTGCACCACTACATCCCTCCTCCAGGGCTGAGCTTGGTGGCTGACTCATGGGAGCTGTTTCCTAAATGACAGCTAAACTCTGTTGTATTCCAAACTAGCCTCGGATGCTTCGTGAAAATAGGCATTCCAAGGCAATTCCAGAATCTATCATTCAAAAAAATATTCAAAGAGATAATGAAGACCTTTGGTGATGCTTACTAGCAAAATTAGAGCACTAAAGAGATTTTCAATTGTGATTTCCCTACCTTCTGCATTAAGTCTATTTTAAAAGCCTTAAAAATAGCTGTTTAGCATCCAGTAGCCTGGTCAAAGAGACTTCTGAGACTATTTTACATGCCTCACAAGCCCCGTTTCTAATCGAGAAATACATTTTCTCCTGACTCAAGATGAAAAATTGTCATCATTTTACATGTGTGAGGATCTTAGTACAATCTTGTTAGGGGTTTCTAAACCCTGTCTGATAGTTAAGAAACATGTCTATGAAACTGTTGGCAGGGTTATATTTTCTAACCTATATTTTATGTCATCATCAAGTTGGCAGGGATGTGATTTTAGGAAGCCAGAAGTGGCTCAGCCCTCTGCCCTCTTGCATGGGTATCTCTGAGTGCATTTAATTCTTCCTCTTTCATTCAGCAAATGTCAGATCATCCAGGGTATAGCAGCTACTCTCTCTCTTAAAGAGAAAGGAGTGGAAAGGTTTGTTAAAGTGACTCTGGAGGACTTGCTTACCCTGTCTTGGCAGAGAATAGTTCCTGCCTCACAAATATGTCTGTCAGGTATACTGGGCCAGAAGGCTGAAGATGATGCTCCAATGGTGTAGAGAGTCTGGGGTGACTGTTCAGGCAGCCAACTGTCTCTGTCATTTTTTTTCACTTTGGAAGCTGCTAACCTGCACTTGCAGTTCACCCAGGTAATTAATTTTATTCCTTCTCTAGTCTCTGATGGGGTTGAAGACCAGATAGTTTAGTTCTACAATTAAGCTTAGTTGTTTAGAGGTTAAGATGTTTTTAGGTCTAGATAGATGTTTTAAATTGATAGAGATGAGATATGATAGATATTGATTTACATTAAAAAGTTTAGACTCACCAAGATAGAAAAGATGTTTTCTTCAAGGCTGCCAAATACAAATAGCCAAAACACTGTGAATGTAACATTTATATAATTCCTGGTTGTTTCATGGTTCTTATTTCTATATGTAGTTTATTGTACATATGTGTAATAATATACATGTATATGTAAAAGAACAAAAATAATAATAAAAATATTTTTTTTCTTTTAAAAAAGTGACTCTGGAGGCAAGGAGGATCCATAGGTGGTCCCAAAGCACTAACATTGTACAACAGAGGGAACTGTGTTAATAAGTTATGTATGAGTTTATGCTGTTCCAACAGCCTCTGTTACTGGCCAGTTGCCAATGGTACTTGACAAACTCCATTTCTAAAAATATACCTAGATGGAAGTCCAAAAAGACAAATAATTAAAAATCAAAATAAATATAAAACAACCTCAAAACTATGAAAGGAGGCTCTGAACTAGTTTGGCTGGGCTTGGATTCTAGAGCTCTTTAGATGTGTGGCCTTTGACAGGTAACCACACTTCTTTGTTCATTTCTTCATCTGTACAATGGGACCAATAGCACAGCATATCCAGTAAGGGTGTGAGTTTTATCCCTAGCATCTACAGAGAAGGCTACACGAGGTGGCATATGCCTGTAATCCCAGAGCTGGGGAGGTGGAGACGTAAAAATCCCTTGGGCTTTCTGGCCAGCTGGCCTAACCTACTCTGTGATTCCCTTGGTCACAGAGAAAAATTTTGTCTCAAAACACAGGGTAGACAGCTCCTGAAAAATAACATCAAAGGTTGAATTCTGGCCTCCAGATGCACGTGTACACACAAATATGAACCAACACATAAATGAATACACACACACACACACACACACACACACACATACACACACACACAGTAGAGACAAAGTATTTGGCACCATGTATTGTACACAGTAAAGTCATGCTACCTCTGTGAGGCTACTGAACTCTGTGGGTTCATAGAAATACAAAGGGGAACCCCCATTGCTCTGTTCTCAGGTGGCAGCAGCCACTGACAACCCCAAAGGGTTCATCACTGTGAGCCAGGCAGCACTGGAGCAGTAGCTGGCCCAGGTGGTGAGGACCAAGAGGAAGTGTAACAACTGGACATAAAGAGTTAGGTCACTAGGGACACTTGTGGCCAGATCCACAGGTTTCTCTGAACCAGTTGGATTTTCCACAGTTACAGATTAATTCATTAACATCCAAGCCTGGCTCACAGTTATTTTTTTCTATAAATCCCTTGGAAGGCACTAATGGGACCATCCGCAGCAAAGATCATAGCATCATAAGAGATAATTAGTCTGTGGTGTTGGTGGGAGGCAGGGGACAGTAACTGGGGCATGGTGAGGAGAGAAATCAAAACAGTTGTTCAGCATTTCCTCAAGCCAACATACTGAAAAAAACAGGCCTGGCCCTCAGGCCTGAACTCTGCTAAGATATCCTAGGGAGTTGAAAAGCTTGGCCAGGCATGTTCACTGTCAGAACTGTGTGGAAGACTCTAGAAGAAGCAGGACACTATGTTCGAGGGTTGCAGTGGGGGATCTATGACTATGGAGAAGCTCCCAGGGTACTGGTGCCATTGGTTGTCACCTCTTACTACAGACAGTCTGGGGAGGACAGAGACATCTGAGAAGATGGCTGGCTGCATGTTAATGTATATCAGCATGTGCCCAAGAGTAGACGCACTTTCCTTCCCTATCTCCTTTTTCTCTCTCCTTTCATCCTTCCTTCCTTGTACTTTTCTGCACCTCCTCTACTTTCCTAACTAAAAAAAAAAAAAAAAAAAAAAAAAAAAAAAGTGATTTTAAGACAAATATTATCAGAGATCCAGCTGTGAGGGTAGCCACGCCCACCCGAGCCCTACTCTGCCATGACTGGACTGTTCTCAAACCAAGGCTAAGCTTCACTTGCAGAAAAGAGGAATGACTGGAGAGGCTTAAAGGGTTAAAAATTCAAGCTAAAACTTTTTTTTTTTTTTTTTTTTTTTTTTTTTAACATTTTTCTTACCTACTACCTAGAACATTTTAGCTTGAGGCATCGCTAAAAGAATTGTACATCTTCCCAAACCGGAAGGCCGCAGATGTTCATTCTCAGAAACCTTCATTCATTATTTTATTCTGCCCTAACCTTTCTTCCTCAGCTGGCCTCTGCCTCCTCAGAGGCTGGCTGCTCCCTCAGCTCCCTGTATCAGCTGGCTTCCCAGCATCTCATGTAAAGCTGACAGGCCCTTCCTCTCACCAGTGAGTAGCCTGTACTGAGGAGCACTGACAATGCTCCAGCCTCAGCTGCAAGCCTCCCCCCCCCTCCCCCCCCCCCCCCCCCCCCCCCCCCCCCCCCCCCCCCCCCCCCCCCCCCCCCCCCCCCCCCCCCCGCCCCCAGCTTCCCCTCTCCCCAGCACTCACTGCTTTCCTGCTACTCTGACATAGCAGTCCACTTCTCAGGAACTATTTGTACCCATCCAAGCTGCTTGGAAGTGTGACAGGCTAACACCCTGGGAGCAACAGAAGCAGAGGTGAGCTGAGGTCCCGTCAGTCCCAGAAGACAGCTTGAAAGCCCATCTCTACATGTACATGCATGATTAAAGATGAAGACTGAAATAAATTAAAGGGCTACATGTCAAGTGATCACAAGCCAGCTGTGGCTGGTGGTTTCAATACTGGGCAGTACGGAGAATATTCTTGATCTCAGAGGAAGCGTTGCTCAAAGGCTTAATCCTACACAGCTCCTTAGACATTCCCAGAGAACCTGGGCCCTGACTTGCTCACAGGAGTGGCCAACTAGAGACCATATCTTAGCATAGGCTTGTCCAGCATCCTCTGTTTTATTCTCACACAATCTTCTGCATTAAAGCCACAGCAAGCTTTCCATCAGGCTAGCGTTCTTGGGAGCAGTATTGGGAGTATTGGGAGTGTGGCGTGGTGCGAACTGCAAGCTTTCAGCTCATTCTATCCAGTCAAGTCTCTCCAGCCTCCAGAGCAGGCTGGGCTGTACAGGCTGCTGTTTCCAGCCTGGCAAACACAGACTGTTGACAGAGAAGGCTTTCTATGGACAAGTGAAAACCTGAAGATTATGGAGAACAAAGCCCTGGAAATGGTGGAGGTTTGCATTGACTTTGAGAGAGGATTAGTGGTCCTGGAGCTTTTCTCACCACCAGAAATAGGCACGGAAGTAAGTAGGGTGCATCCTTATAGAGAGGCGCTTAAGTAGGGGGGAGGGGGAGGCGGGGGAGAATCCACAAAAGCAACACAGCCCACACAGCCCAGCACCACTGTCTCCTCCGCTTGTGGATAGTGCAATTTTCATACATTTTATTCAGTGGAACTACTCTACAAATAGGCTTATGTTGCCTGAACGACTAGTTAAGGGTGATGGTGTTTTAATGTCTTTCAATTCAGTTCAGTCTGACAGGTAATTATGGGGGACTGGAACCTAGCACTGTGCTTTTTAGTCCAGCAATAGATTAGAAGCCCAATTTAATCTTTCATTAGAAAAACAACATCCACCTAGTTTTAATATGTCATTGCTGGAGCTTTATCTATAGAGTAAAGGTTTATTTCAATAATAAGTACCTTGATGCTTTCTTTTAAAAACAAAGCTACACGCCCCCACCTCTACAGCACCCCACACACAAGCTGCTCTTTTGGATGACAGTTTTATTTGATCAATAATTGCACCAGTTCCTGGCAAAGGCACACAGTAGCTGCTCAAGGTGAAGTTTAGCAGCTTCCAATTTTTAATTAGCCAGGATCTCCCTTACAGTTGGCTCTTCTAACGAGAATTAGAGCAAAGGAACTCACAGAAGAAAAGGCAAGTCATTGGCAGAAATTGCCAATATCAGTTTCCTAAACAAGTCATAGCTAAAATGCCACTCATCCCATCCCCAGCCCTAAGCTTCACATAGAGAGGCAACCCGAGGGATGGGTTGGGTAGGGAGTATTACCAATTCATGAGGAAAGCCAAAGGGAAAAGGAGAGCATTCAATACACTGGAAATGAATGTAAGCCAAGGCTTGCTATTTCCAGGCAGAAGAGGGAAGGCATCGCTGTGTGGACTCATCTGGCTTTGCCTAGAATTGAGCAACCCTTCTTAGCATTTAGGAGCTGCAGCAGCCAGAAGCTTGGGAAGAGGTTCACTTGAGGACTAGTGGAAGGAAGGCCAGGCTGTGAGGCAGGTGGCTCTGCCTAGCAGCTAGCCTTTCCTGGAGTCCATAGTCTCGCTCCATCATGTGTTGTGATGTAATCAACCCAGACTCTCAGGGTTCCTGCAGAGGCTGAGCCAGGTCCAGGGGTGAGCATGAAGTACCCACTCGCTTGTTCTGTGTGCTTAACGGTTAAACACTGGTGTGGTCGCACACATGTTCCTAAGTGTGCATGTGTGTGCACAACCTAAAAGAGACTGGTTCTCAGAAATATCAGGGTGTGTGCAAGTTACCAAAATCCCAGCTGGTACTTTCTGGAAGACACACTTAGAAGGGCATATCGGTAGTAACAAGGAAGTGATGCTTGCCGAGCACAAGTTTTTTTTAGAATCTTCCGTATTGTGAAGTACTTTTCTTTCTCTTTAGGAAGCAGGCAAAATTCTAGGCCTGAATTTGGAGTAGGGAAATAGAAACCCTGGACCTTAGTCTTTCAGATTGTACCTCATATCCTGCTCAACTGAGCAGTCCCTGCAGGTCAGGTCATTGCTAGGAGCAAGGGCAGTCTGGTTTCAGCAGACAAAGCCACTGAGGGTAGGGGCAATGACCATCAGTTTTTTCTTTTCTATAAAGGGAACTTGGAGGCTATTTTGTAATGGTTGCTTATCTTACTCAGTTTGGCCAGGATGGGTTGAATGTGCCCTCAGAAATATGAAGTGTCATTTCTTTGGGATAAGATTGCTAATTGCCCAACTCCTGCAAGCAATGTCCCTGTCCCAATAAGATGGTCCTTTTTGGACCAGTTAGCTAATCTAATACGGCAGCTTGGGTCCAGTGGGTTGGTTCTGAGAGAGGCTGGCAGCACGCCTAAGCCTGGGCTTTCATGGGCTTCATGTCCACTTGCATAGGCTCCTCTTACTGTCTTTGGCACTGTCATTTCTATCATTGATCAGAGAGCTCCCTCTAGGACTCTGCTCTCCTAACTCTAGTTGCAAAATATACTCATTCTACTGAAAGCAAGAAGCGGGTACCTCTTGCTGCACCTGCCATACTTGCGGCACTAAGGAAATTCTTGTTAAGATGAAAAGAATCTCAGCATATTGTACTCCTGGAGTGAGATTATTTTCATGTCTAAAGACATATACTGCCACTCTTCCTGAGGCTCTCTGCCACAGACACAAATTCATGCCTAGGCTTTGACTCTTGAAGTAATCAAAGAGGGACCGCACCCCTGGCCATTATGCTACCTGTGGCATGCAGGACAGGTATTGCCAAGAATGCCTATCACCTCATTCTTTCTTAATGATCCTGAGTCCTTTATGCTCTGGGCATCACCAGATAGCGAGGATTGACTATTGGCTGCATACTATTTTCCAGTCCAGATCAAGGTCAGTTTACCAAAGCTCTCTGTTACTACCTCCCAGGCTAGTCTCAGATATAATAAGTGTCTACTTGTACATAGTCTTGAGATTCACTTCAATTGTCCTGCATCTCCTACCCTAGTGCCACTGTCAGTTCATGTCTGTGCAGACCAGTCTGCTGTCACCATCTCTCATCACAGCATATGGGAGGAAGCTCCAGTTCCAGACTTCAAACCACTTAGCAGTATCCTAGTCTCCACCGAGCTCACTCAGAATCTGTCCAAGAGGGATTCATACATAATGCACACGGAGACAGAGCATCTCGTCTTCTTCCCCACTTCCTCGTGGGCATGGCAGCTACTTCCCAGTTACTCTTTCCTTTTGTCAAACTCTTAAAAATTCTCTTCTATCCAGGCCTCACTGCACCTTGCCTTCCAGTTTCCTGTACCTTCTGGATAGCTCTTACTTTCTTCCATCAGTAATTATATGCCTTTTTCATGCAAATAAATCCAGCAAGACTTTCTTCCTCTCGCTTCTTCCTACTTCCTCATTAGCATGATTCTGTACAGAAAAGACCCAGGATCCAAAGTGACAGAATCAGCATCCTGCCTTTGGGGCAGGGGACTGGGCAAGAACACAGGTATTGAAATGGTAATATTTACTTCTTTTTGCACACATATCTTTCTGTAGGACCCAGGGACTTCTGAATGTAACCTACTTTGAACATTTACTCTTCCTCACCTAAAACAGCCCTTTATTTAAGAGGACATGAATATTTTAGTTTGAGCTGCTCTTATCTGGCCTGGCCCCTGGGCTAGCTGTAGGCACGGAGTCCACAAAGAAAGGGGTACGGAGTGTCCCTGGCTCAGGAGTATAAGAACCGAAGAGTAGAGCTAGCTTATGATGGCATGGCTTCCAGGCAGCAGGCTGAACGCTTCTGAGGAGCCATTCTCTTCTCTGGGGCAGGCAAGAGGTATACATCTCTAGATGGGCCTAAGAGGAAAGCCATAATCACTGTCTTTTTTTTTTTTTTACTTTTTTTTTATATTTTGTTAATTTATTCATATTACCTCTCATTTATTATCCCATCCCTTGTATCCTCCCATTTCTCCCTCCCTCCCATTTTCCCCTTACTTCCCTCCCCTATGACTGTGACTAAGTCTTATCCAGTACCACAAGGGGGTTTTGAAGAAGTAAAGGGTGGGACTCCTGACACTGTTATGGTTTCCATTTGTTACCTGCCAGTATAATTTTACTGAGAATATAACTGCAACAGATGGCAGGAGCACAGAAGCACGTAAGGCGGGTCACTGACTTTGAGAAACTTGCTCCATGCAATGTGGCAGGTGTCACCTGCTTTCTTGATTTTTTCCTGTTGGGGGTGCACAGACACATGCCTGCCTTACTGCAGTGATGAGGGAGTTTGGTCCTTCCAGTAACCAGCATGGTGAGAGCTTGGCAGAGCAAGGTAGAGATTACCAAAGTGTTCCACCCATCCTACCACAGGCAGTTCTTAGCAGCTGTTCATCTTGTGGCATATGTCTACACTCCCATGAACTCAGCCTGGGGTGTTTAGTGAGCCAAAGCCTCTGGTATGTCCAGCCCAGAAGCCCAAGACTGGTTTCTATCAAGACCCTGGGCTTCTGGCACTGACCCAACCACTGTCCAGATCTCCAAGTCCTGCTGCAGAGCTGCGGTGCCCTCTGCAGCCAGTCAGCGGGTGAGACCATTGCCCACAGCTCCAGGCTGTTCAAGGGCTCTCTCAGCAGACATTTGATTGGAGGGATGGGGGATGTCCCTTAGAGGACCAGCCCTGAACACAACCCTGTGAGGATGAGCCTTATGCACAACGTCAAGGGAAAGGAGCCCAGGACAAGTGTGCCTGCTGGGTAAAAAATGCTACTTACATGGTAGTATAGAGCAGTCAAAGCTCATTCAAGGTGCTAAACATGAGAAGAAAGGCCTGCTGGGGTTCTGGGGTTGGGTTTTCAAGTAGGAAGGCTTTCCGATGGGCTGGACTTTGTTTTACATGTTTATACAGCAGATATATCCTTTTGTGCATACATAAAATGCCTCCCTGTACATTTTGTGTGCTTGGCATGCATAACTGATGTGTCAGTTAACACCACGGACAACAAAAATCACCTTCAGGATTTTTGGCAAAGATGTCATTGTGCATGCACACAGAGAAGTCACTCCACTCTAGTCTACTCCGTTGGCTTCAGGTAACAGACAGCTCCTCAACAGTCCATGTCCCCTCCTTGCTGGGCTCTGAGGATGTAAAGGAGGAAGTACAGTGGCTGTCTTTCCACAGCTCAGTCTGGTAGGGACACAGCACTTAAGCTGGACTGTGAGAAGGAGGCGACCTAGAGACAAGCATGCTGTGTCCTGAATAGTACAAGCCCCTGGCCTAGGATGTAAGTAAGAAAGGGCTTTAAGGCAGGTGAGTAGGCTAAGAGGAGTAGCGGGGAGTGGCACCAAGCTTCCTGTTCTGCTGTGCACAGGAAGAAGGGTTGAACCTGCTGCAATAGGTGGGCAGAGCAAAGGGAGGGAGGAGGCGGTAGAGGATCAAGAGAACTCCTCATAACATCATGAGCATCAGCCAGGGCTGTCCGGCATCTCTTATTATTCAGGCACCAATTGTCCAGGGATCTATGATTTGCCCTAATCCAATTTAATGCCATTAGCCTTGAATACTAAGTAATGAGAGCACTCAGGAATGGGTCCTTTCAGACTACTCTGCTATGGCTTGCAGCCTCTCTCCACAGCCTGCAGGGGTTGTAAGTGGGGCCTGACTTAGACTCAATGCCTGGTCTTTATGGCAAATGCCTCCCGGTAGTGAGGGCCTGGGCTGCCTGGCTAAGACACAGGTTAATCCTTCCCCCTGAAAGCACAGCTGTCATGACCAACAAAGACTCATTACTTGTCTACATGGATTGTTTATTTCCTCTTTCAATGAAGCCTCGCGGAACATGGATATTCCTTCATTTCCATTTCTATTAATTGCAGTGCCTTTGAGGTTGAATAATAACCCCGTGCAATCAATAGCAATGATGGAACTACGCAGTGCAAACAATATCTCCTCCGTCCCCTCTCCCTCAGCATCCATCGGCTTTTTTAAGTGGCAAAGTATATTTTTTTCCCCTAAAAGTGCACTGGCAGGGGGAACGAATCTACAAATAATTATTTTAAAAAATTAATCGGTAGTATAATTCAATTATGCGTCATGCAATGCAGAAAAGTTCTCTTAATTACAACAGAATCGAGTAGAACATTCTTTAGCCTTAACCTTGTTATTTTTCAAGGTGAGCTATTACTATCTAAATTCTAGGATGGTTTTCAATTGCCTCTTTCTGCAGCGGTTGTCTTCAGACCCATTCAGAAGGAATGTGTCTAGAGCGGGATGCAATCGGAGATCGTTGGAGGATAAGCAGGGAACGGGGACTGTGTGTGAAAAGCAGAGCACGGGCTAGACGTTCCTCCTGATGGAAACAGAGCCAGTGACCTTGGGGGGAAGCAGCCGCTCTCTTTGAGCTTCAGCTGCCCCCATCACCCCTACACATCCGAGCCCTGGGAATACACTCACAGCATCTTTGCAACCCTGAGTGCCCATGATGACTTTACCATGTCCTCTCATTTCAAGCCCAGTTTTACCTGAAGCTACAGAAACCCTTGCTGCTTCTTCCCGCAAGGCTTGGACATCTCTGGTTCTCTGATCTTTCCTTCTAATACCATGATAGCTTGTGAGGAGCAACTTGAAAGCACCCCCCACCCCACCACACACCTCAGAAGCCATACGAAATCAATGAGGCACATGTCTATACCTTGACTGGTTCATCCTTTGGTACCAAGCACAGCAGTGTGGGAGCGACTGAGAGGGTGGCTAAGGCATGGAAACTTCGGCAGGGCATGTGGTCCTCATGACTAGACCTCAGAAGGTCTCCAGTGGGCTGAATTCTAATAGCTCTAGCTTTGCCATGTGACTGGCTTTCCTTCTTTTTCTTGCTTAGTGTTTCACCCTGCCTGGGATCTTCCTGGGGTCCCCTCCCAGATAAACCAGCTACCCCCGTGTATGCTTAAATAAGGACAGCAGACCTAGATAGTGGTTTACTACATGGGCGTTCCTGTTTTCTTCTCCTTCTATTTCAGGACCTCACTTCCTAAGCGGCCTGTGAAGGATGTTGCCCATGAGGTCAGCAAGGAGGGCATGGAAATAAAAGCAGCAGAGGGAGCTAATGGGACTCGAACCCTTGATCCTGGGTGGGGCAGGCAGACCCCAGGCATTTGAGAACGGATATGGTGGTTCTCACAGTACAAAAAGTTACTGCCACAAAGAGGCAAGCGTTCTGAGGTTATCCCTACTTCCAGCTCAAGTTCTGAGCCATTTGTCTGAGCCCACCGTGTCCTCCACTGTGTGGTACCAGACTTCAATTCCAAGGCATTTTTGGCTTTGAACGTTTTCCTTTCCTTTTCTTTCCTTGCCTGAGAAACAAGACCACTGTTTCTTAGGCCCAGAGCTCACCACTCTACCCTGTGTACTACTTATGGTGCTTTCTGGGACTCTTAGTATGTTACATCCCAAGCAAGGACCCTGGGAAACTGCATGCTTGATGCGTGTTCCCTGTCTCCCACTGCCAAGGACGGTTGGGCTTTCCAAACCCCTGTTTGCTGTCACGTTCTCCTCTTAGCATTGGAAGACACTGGCTCACACTTGACAGTAAGTCTTAACAGGTTCATTTGCCAGGAAGAATTATGGTCAAGATTAGTGGAATGAAAGGGGAGGGGCAGGTTCAGTCAGGTTCTCCCATAGGCAAAGGGCTCTGGTGTCTGTGCTGTTCTCAGAGCTCTGCCTAAGCTCTCAGGAGAAGCACTGCCAGGGCTCCTTTGCTCTGTGGATTCCTACAGAGGGAGGAGAGCATCATAATGACTTCTGTGGCTTTTCTTTAGTTCATTCAAACCCTCTTATGAGGGCTTGTAGGTGGGGCCAACAGACATCAATCCCCAAGTGTTAGTTAGGCGTACCCACTCCAAGTACTTCACGGTAGACATCGCTCAGACTGTGAGGTGATAGTTGGGCTCTTCGTGGCTCATGCCTTGGAACTGGGAGGAGGCAAGATACAACCTCTGCCCAATTGTGTATCTCTTGAGGTGTTGACGGTGAGGTCAAGGGTCAAACACTCTCTGAGTTTTCTGACCTGCAGTCCCCAAATGCTCAAAGTCATGTGTTGACAAAGTGAACTGGTAATCTGATCCCCATCACTGTGAATTGATAGGGTACTTGCATTACCTGAGAAAGTAAGTGCTCACGTGGTTTGCTGAGGATGCCCTCACTGGCACCGAAAAGAGGACAATCAGACCCCACTACTCATTAGGTACCCATCTTACACCAAGCCCTGAGATCTGACTTGTCAGGTCATTTAATCACATACGACAATGTTTAGGCATCTCCTGCTCATATTATTCCTGTTCATATGTGGCATAAAACATTATGAGTTCCACTTAAGTCACAAATCTGGAATGCTTTGGCCACCTCAGCAATAATAGCACTGTTGTAAGAATTAATTGAATTCCACATGAAAAAGTGACCCGAGGCATGATAGATGATCAATATCATCAAAAAATAAAAATAAGAATATTTCCCAGCCCACAGAAATCATCAGATGGTGGGTCTGATTTTAAAGGTAACCTTGGTCTTCAGGAAGATCCCTCTAGCAAATGGATGTGCTTCCCTCATGTAGGGTGCCTCTTTGTGTGCACCGGAGCACATCGTAAGTGACCACAGAATGAGTGGAGGAGGGTGCGGGATGTTTTTGCAATCAAATGACACAAGCCACGATAAACAAGAGCTATTTCCTTCAAGCTTTTCAAAAGTAAAAAGAGTACCACCAGTCCCAGCCTTCCCCAAACAGTCCATTCTGTTTCCATCCTGTGGTCAGTACAAGGAAATACAGAGCACTGAATGCTGACGTTTTAACCTGTCATCATATCATTATGATTTTACTCATTGGTGATTGCATTCCACACATACTCCTTTTTGTATGGAATAGAGCTCATCCAGCTCCATGAGGCTTTAATAGTGGCCCCTCTATATGGTGCATACAGGTTAAAGATGTTATTTTTCCATATTTTGTTGAGGAAATGAAGAGGCAAAGGCTTCAGGTCTAGGTGACTTGCTCAGAGTTACTCAGCTAGGGACCGGGGATTTGGGGCTAGATCTGGCTTCTTTCAGAACTGTTTTCATTTTCCTCAAAATGACACTCTACAGCCTTTTAGGAATCTAGATATGAGGCACAAAAGCAGTAAAGATTGTCCTTTCTCTAGCCTAAGCTTCTCCACCTGCATCCTGCCCATCTGGTGGATTCTAGGATTGCAGGAAGTTGATAGCATCCCTGTTGTGAAGTAGCCCTGGTAGTTGCTCTAAGTACTTCTATCATTGTGACTGAAGAAAATAAGGAGAAGCATGGAGAATGGAGGATTGGCTTCTCTTTGTACTTCTGTATGTTGAATGCTGCGCTAGTTGATTTAAATAAACATGTTTTGTTCTCAGCTGAGAACCTATGTACATTTGAATTGTCTGTATCACATAGACACAGCTTGAATTCCATAGTTTTCCTTTTTTTAAAAAGAAGAAAGGCCCCAGCAAGTAGCTTCATGTGTTAAGGATTGTTTTAAATCCTCCAAAAATCAGTATGTGGACACTAAATTACAAAGGTGATAATATTAGAAGCTAAACCTTAGAGGGGTAATGAGGTCATGAGGGTGGAGCCCTAATAAACGGATTAGTGTCCTTATTCAAGGAGACCTGAGGCTACTTGTTGGTTCATTTTCCTTTTCTACCAATGTGAGGGCATAGAGCAAGCCCCAACAATGAGGAAGCCCCAACAATGAGGAAGAACCTTCATCAGAGACTACATTTCTTTTCATCTCAGACCCCCCCAGACCCCCAAACTATGAGACATAAATGCCTGTAGTTTATAAATTTCAATAACTTAAGAGAATTATGATGGAGGTAAGGTGGGTTATCAAACAAATCACCACTGTGCTTTCCTGTTTGGGAATGGGCCTGACACTCAAGCTTTTGCTCTGGTGTATCTGGGACCTGGGTTAGCAAAGGTGACCTCTGAGAGATTCAGGGATATGACCATGGAATGTGTCCCTCTAAATGGCTGTGACTGAGGGAAATGATGCACTGAGTCATCAGCTGTTTGGTGAGCCAGTGCAAAGTAATGATTCTGGTCCCCAGGATGAGACTCCCTAGAGATGTTACAAAGAGTTATCCAGCTTGAGCCTATGAGGAAGTAACTCTTCTTAAATTATTACTTTCTTGCCAGATACATTGGATACAATGATGCCAAATTCTCTCTGGCCAAGGATGAAAGGTCAAAACAGAAATACTTCCAACCTGTTGAGAATAAATTATGTCGGGGACAGACCATAGAGTCACGACCATCCCTAGGGATCCCCAAGTTTGTTCTCAGCAACCAGGTGGCAACTTGCATCCTTCTGAAAGAAGAAGGAAGTTCAGGCTGGTCCTGAGAACTTTCCTATCACCCGGAAATGTTGAATGCCTCTTGGATTTTCTATATCCTGGACCAGAAATTCCAGTTTCTTATCCAGAGACCCACCCTGTGGATCTGTTTGTCTCCACTATGGCACCCCCTTTCCACACTCTTGTATTCACACACAGTTAGGCCTAATGAGAGGAAGCTCACGTGTTCTTTATTGATCCAATTTATGAACCATTTCTGTGGAGATTTTGTACTCAACAGTGGCTCCTATGTGGTCTTTGTAGTTTGTTTCCAGCTCATGCACTCTGCCCTCACAGGCACATTTCAGGCACCTCTCCAACAGGGACTTGCTCTCATTTTGTTACAAAGATGGCTAACACTGTTGATCACACAACCACTTTTCACTTAATCTCATCTTTCCCAGGGCTACTGGGGCCCATGGCATCTTATGGGTGGAGCCCAGGAACTAGCTCAACGTGTATTGGGGCTCCGACATGTCCTTTGGACCTTAAGTGTCTATCTCCTCACCTGTGTCCACAGCTTCTGTGTAAGGCAAGTAAGCAAATGAGTTCTTGAATGAGCAGCCCTTTGGTCATGGTGACCATCAAATCTTTATTCACCAAGGTGTTTATGACTACTAGTGTCTATGCTTTCTAATTCTCTTGGCATGTTCATCCATGAAATTGGGCTTGATGACACACATTGGCCAAGAAGCTTACACATGTTCCTGTAAGCAACTAATCAAGTAACCTTCCTGTGAGGCCTCTCTGTTTGCTTTCTTCCTTTCCAGCTTGGTTGCTTCAGAACTCCACAGGTCTTCATAAAACTCCAGTTATGTGCAATTATGATCACCACTGTACAGAGACGATTGCTGAGAGTCTTAGGAGGTCAGGGACTGTCGTCAGGATCACATAGATAGTGAGAGATGGAGCTGGGGTTTGAATCCAGGAGCAAGTGTTCACTCTTAACAATATTTCAAGCTCTGAAGAGAGCAGCAGTGTCCTGGCCTGGGAAGTGCTTGCCACCCAAACATGAAGACTTGCATTTAGGAATTATAGAACCCATGTGATGTTAGGTACAGTAGCACTTTTCTACAAGCCTTGTACTCCTAGAGCAAGAAGGGAAACAGATGAAAATCCCTGAGAGCTGTTCTTGCCTATGCAGCCATAAACAAGAGATTCTGTCTCAACAAAGGTGGACAATGAGGAATGACACTCAAGTTTGTCCTCTGACCTCAACACCACATTCTGGTATCCAGGTATGCAACACGCACATGCACATGCACACGCACAATATAAAAACAATCAAACTTCAGTCCCAATTTCTACTAATGCTTGGGGGTGATTCTTTGTTGGGTTTATGCACTCTAAGTCTGAGTCAGCAATAATGTAATCTTTCCTTCCACAAAGGGCCACTGTTTAATTTCCTCCAGATCTGTCACTACACCACAGGCTTGGGCCAATCTGCCCTGGATCAGTGTTGATTGTTATATTTCCTTTAATTAATGCCAAGTTTAATCTTCTTTGATTACAAACATTGATTGTTGATGATCCCTTGGCCATCTCTGCCAGCGGGTGTGTATCTGAGTCCCAAAACACTCAGGCACCATAGTGCCAAGGGAAAGGTGAAATGAAACATTAAGCTAGGTTTATGGTCAATTTAATTAATGCAAATGTTCAGCTCGGTTCATTTGGTCCAATAATGCCTTCCAATAAAGTGACTGGGGACAAACACTTCCTGACTGTTTATTTTCTATGTCTTCTTTAAAAAATTCCTTTCTGTGGAAACTAAGCAATGTATTGCCAAAAGGACATGAGCAAGTTATTTCCATTAAAATCCCACCTCTTGTCTGAAAATCTGAAAGTGAGAAGTCTCTCAGCGGAAGAATAAACATATGAATTGACAGGGCTAATGGTGGATGTGTGTGTGTGTGTGTGTGTGTGAGAGAGAGAGAGAGAGAGAGAGAGAGAGAGAGAGAGAGAGAGAGAGAGAGAGAGAGAGAGAGAGAGAACAGAAATAATACAGATACAAAGAGACAGAGAGAACAATGAGAGAGACAGAGAGACAGATGATTGAGGCAGAGTAACAGACACAGAAAGACGCAGAGGAACAAGTACAAGAGAAGAAATACCATGGAAAGTTTAACAAGATTTCTCTGATCACCTCACCAATGACCAAATAAGTACTGAATAGCAACATTTGACACCCACATGGCACAGCCCAGGGTCAGAATGACAGCATACACTATCTTATTCTGTCTTTGCTTATAGCATCTATGGTAAGAATACCCCCATGATTTCTGGTCTGTACCTGTGGAAGACTCTGAGAGTCAAAGGGGCTACCTAATACTGCACATCTCATGCCCAAAACATCACCATATGCTTCTAATCCCACTACCGCCATGTGCAGTTGTGCTGGCTGCAATCAGTACCAGGGTACCTGTATCCACTCACACCGTGTCTGGATTATGAGATATTTCTCCTGATTATCATGGCACCTTTATTTCTAGACCCAAGTGCCTATGGATGGTATCTGCTCAAAAGCACACCATTCTCTAACGTATCCTAAAGTTTGCCACATGAGGCTTGCAGCACCAAGTCCTGCCTGATAATCAGGACTATCATTCACAACACTGTAAAACTGCACATCTCCCTGTGTCTCTGTCCATTCCCTGCTCCAGTATGGACTTTCAACCTGTGTTCTCAGTACACACCACTAAATGACTGATGGATGAAAGGGACCCACTTATATATCCAGGGATCTCTCCATATATGTTTGTGGGTCAGTTTTTGGTTAGAAGAGGCTCCCTCATAGTCACCTGTGTCTGTAGGAGGTTACTCTTTCTAGATAGTAAGCCACGAGGTTATAACCAATGAGTGCTCTCATCACAGCACTCAGAGCTGGCCACTAAACGTCATTTCCTTCACTTTCCTCTGCGTACACCTCATTCTGGATCAATGTTTTCATGACAAATAAATCCTTGTGACAGGGTCTAATAGTTGCCACTGTGAGAATAATTCCATTTTACAGTCACAGTCAGGGACCAGGCTGGCAACACCTCCTCCATGTACAGACTTTGAGGTGTCCCTTAAGCCGTTCTCCACACAGTCCCATCTTTAATGTTTTGAAACTTCAGAGTCACCTCTTACATGTCACACTTCCAAAGCTCAGAGCAGTGAGAAGCTGAGATTCCAAAAAGAGAGTGGAGCCCTTCTATTGAGAAAAACTAGATGTAAGTCATGGCAGGTTCAGAAGTTTTCTGCCTGGGGCACAGTAAAACTCCACACTTGTGTCTGAAAAGCAAACAACACTGCAGTTTGGACAGCCTTCCCCCAGCAGGTAGATATGTTGTGTCTGATGAAAGATGTGGTCATGTGCCTTCATCTAATTCATTACTGCTTTGGCCTGAGTCTCTACCAGCTCTAGAAGGTTCCACTTTGCTTCCTCCGCCCTGTTCCTTCGGTTCCATGGATTTTCACATTGCCCCAAATATCTAGATTTGCATCAGACCAAGGAGTGTGATTTGCATCAGACCAGAGATTTGTCGATTGTGACAGATGTGTTCTACATCAGACACACTGTACAGAGTGACCGACCACACATAGCTCAGCGGGCCACAGAGCTGCTTCTGTCTGTAATTGATCCTTTTGCTGCATTTTCTTAATCCTTCTTAAGTAAGATCTGAGGCTACAGGTGGGCGATGGATGGCCACACAGGTACCAGTGGGTTGAAAAGAGGGACACTCCAACCAGATAGCCTTGGAGAGCCATGGTTCGCTCTCCATCTTGGATTCCTAAACAGAGTCGGTATCCTGACCTTGCATTTCTAATAAAAACTGACAAACCGGGCCTCAGTTCTCCCAGGCCTCTCAGCTCACACTCCGAGCAGACGCTGCTAATGGATCATGATGCCATTCTCTACGGAATCCACTTCAGATCTAACACTCTTTCCCACAACATTCCAAGCAAAAACTAACAACTAGAACCATGAAATGCTATACATTGCTTTATGCTTGCCTGGCAGATTAAGACAAAGCACCCACACCCAGGCAGAAAGACCAGTAGATCTATGAGCCGGGTCTTGATTTAAGCTTCCTGTAAAGGATAATAACTGGTCAGTTAGACAAATAAGATCCTATCTTCTGACTATTAGTCTGACTCTAATTTGTCTGAGCCTTAACACCTGGCATAAAGGAAATTAATGAGGCCAAGCACAACCTATTTACAACTAATGAGGAAAGGTAGGAAGAATTGTGTAGACAGGATCCCAAGGATGCATCTCCGAATTGCTCTTTGGTGCCTAGGGTGAGAACTGCCCTTCAAGCATCCACACACATGCCAGTTAAATAAGACACATTCTTTAATATTCACATTGGAAGAGCCTAGATTCATTATATAACAATGTCAAAATCCTCTAAGATGGAGCTCAGCTTTTTGTCAAGTCTCCCATTGTTTTGTGTCTCACTCCTGTTATAAGGTTTTCAGTGCCTTACTTCATCTCCTTCTTTGCTCTTAGGCTCTTTGTGGCTTTTATTCATGTGATTAAGTGCTTGTATGCTTCTGCTCGAGGACCAGCATCTTCTCTGCATCCATTTCCCCAAGCCGACTGATTATAGGACAAAGTGGTCCCAGGACACTAGCATAGAGAAAACCAGACAGAAAAACAAGGGCTAACCCCACTCTCTGCCTCCTAGCCTCTGTTTCTGGGGTTGAGCTATCCCGAGCGGCAGGTCTAGTACTGGGACATTTTAGAGGTGCATCCTCCTGTATCACTGTGAGTCTATCAACAGCTGCCTGAACTAGACATTACAGTATTGATGTCTGCACCACATATGACAGCCTAGCAAATGGCGTACTGCGTGAGAGCCTCCATTTGCCAGTTCTCAAGGTTTTCAGAATTTATCAGGTTGGATCACAGGAAGGAGAGCTAGACTGTTGAAAATGCCCCTGCTTGCCTAATTTTCCAGACTCTATCCCTGAATACCCCTTTGACGTGTAATGTTCCTGCTGAGCTACAAACTTCCTTCTTCAGCAGCTCTAGCGGGAGTGGGAAGAATGATAAAAACCAGCCCTTACCTAAGAAAACTCAAGGCATTGATGGTTCTATTTTTCTTCCAGACAGAACTGGCTTTTATGTCATAGCAGCAGCAGGAGAATTATTTTTAAGAGTCAATACCAATGGAAAGTACATTCAACTGTACTCAATCACACTCAATGGGGATAAGCCAACCAGAGCGATTACCATTTTTTTATTTTTGACAAAGGCATGTTTTGTTGAAGACCAGCCTCATTGGGTTCTGACGGTCCCCACACAAATGGGATTTAGAACTCTAATCCCAGAGCACCTACCGAGTCCCCACCCTCCACACTCCTCTCCTTTGTTGAGCTTTGTTCACGTATTCTCTCTCCTCCAATTGGTGCCAAAGCCTCCAGCACTGAGCCTGGCCTTAGGCTCCCTCTCTGGCCTCCCGAGACCAGCATGCAAGGCCAGAAAAGAGACGTGGTTTTGTTTCCACAGTGAAATCTCCAGCCCTAATGGCAGTATGCTATGGGGCTGAGTACATTGGTGCTTCCAGCTCAGCTCTGTGGGACAGTTACAGGCTCAGCCATATGCATAGTGGACCCAGGCACATTTACCTAACCTCTAAAATATTCTCTAAACAATGACATAGTGATAGTACCTCCTCATAGGGCCATTGCGATGGTTAAATAAGCTATATAGTGCACTACAATGGCCAGTATACACTTAATGCTGCTTACATGCTGTAGTTGGGAGGAAGGTATGGACCCAAGACTGTGAGCTCCCATAGCAGAAGCCTGTGAAAACATATTTGCAAGCCCAGCATTGAGTCAGCATAGAGTGAATGCCTGTACCCTAGATTCTTCCCCTGGTGTACCCTTTTCAATTACACTAACTCTCCAAGAGCCATCCTTTCTCAGTGGCTCCCCAAACCAAGTGTTCAGAGAGGTTATCTCTGCCCCAAGATTCTTCTCTCTGCCCCAGGCTCCAGCATTGTCTCTTCTAGACTGAGGTAGAATAAGGATAGTTTGGCAACCCGGCACCTTGCTTGGCTTGAGTTATACACACATCTCTCTCATAGCAATGCATTTAACACCCTGGATCCCTGCCTGGATCAAGTAGTGTATACACCTCCTCCAAAGAAAGCAATTGAGTCACTTTGACATATAGCTTCCTAGCAACCCTTAGTAACTCTCATTTTGTGCGCAAACACATCTTGGAGCGTATCTGGGAGATGGGGCAATGGGCCAATCCAGCCTAGATTGGTTTGGAGTATATGCACAATAAGGCAATCAGTGTTCCCAAAATAAACTTTTAGGAAAAAATCCTCTATTTACCATCTTATACTTATGCATGATTGGATATATACATATGATTAAACTCAGATTCATCATGGGGAAGGATTTGAACAGCAAATTAAGGCCAACTACCGTATTTTTTGGAGTATAAGATGCACCTGACCATAAGACGCACCCGGTTTTTAGAGCATTAAAACCAGAAAAACAATAAAAACAGCAATCAGACCATAAGGTGCACCCTAAATTTCCTCCCACTTTTGGGGGAGGGGAAGTGCATCTTATGGTCCGAAAAATACAGTATACCCAGAGTCTATTAACCAATTCCTTCTCTTCCTGGACCCACAAAAGCCCTTAGCTATAACCAGGGGGTTTTGAGCAAATTTCACTCAGAGCCCATGACCCTCTTGCAGTGTATCTGAACTGTGCTTTTGGCTGGCTTCTGAACCCATCTCTTGTTACTTTACTATCTGGGTATGCCTCTTCAATTCATACAACAAGATGTCAAGATGTTGGGAAGAAGCAGTCCAGACAGAGACCACCAATAGCACTGAGTTAAGGTTGCCTCTCACTGACAGGCAATTGGAGGCATGGGAGCCACCAGCAGCAGCAGCAGCAGCAGCCAGTGCTTGCTGTTGGCAGCAGTCACAGAATCAGAAAACGCTGAATCGTCGATCCTGGAGAAATACAGGGTTAAGTATCTTGAGGCCCCTGGTTAAAATTTCTGGCAACCGATCATTACATACCTTGTTTTATGTTGCCGTGTTTATTTATGATGTGTGCTTCTGTTTAAAGATGTCACCTCAGTAACACTGAGCTTGCAGTAGACAGCAGTGTGTGACTCATGCCTGAATGGAGTTAATCTAACGCGTGTTTTGTCCATCAGGCAAATCACAGTCATTTTTGTGCCTGGAAATAACAGGCACTATTCCATCACTGGGCTCATGGGAAGCCACACACACACATTTGAAACAGCAAAATCACTAATAAAAAAAGCACAGCAGTGCAAAATCGTGGCACCGAGGTAGCAGTGAAAAGGATGCCTGTTTACTGTAGGGCTTCTGCAATGCAGAACAGTGTTTCGTTTGATCTCAGCTGGAAACAACTGGGTGTCTCCTCTGCATATGACCATGGATGCTTGTGAAAGAATGCCCAGTATTAATATGGGAGGAAAATTTTTGGCAAGCAACAAACTGGAGGAACAATGTCTACGGGTAATATCACAGTGTGTGATTTTGCAGCATGGCAAGAACACAGTAGGACACTCATAACAAACATCTGAAGGATGACAGCTCCGAACATTGGTCGAATGTCAGGTTTAGACTTCAGACTTTCCTTCAGGGATGTGGTCATCTCCACCGAGTTATCCACATGCTGTTAAAATTAATGTTTTGCTGTTTTTATTGAGCAGGGTCCTTGGGTTGAGCTGGTGCTATGCCACTGAGGAAAGTTAGTGTTAGTTTTCTTATAGTCAAAGAAGGGAAGAGACCTCCTGCAGGGTTTCGTTTTCTTATTTAGGTGTCTACTCTCTGGTACAAGCAGCAGCTGGTACTACCCGAGATAGCTGTCTTATTAAATCTGGTTAGCTGATGACAGTTACCAGAGAAAGCTGCAGCGGCTCTATCTCCCAAGGCCTAGAGTTCTACTTTGGATTCTACAAGGTGCCTATGCAAGCATCCACTAAGAGGTATGCAAATAACCCAGGAACTCCTCTACTCCGGCTGCCTGCTTATGATTCACAAGTCCCAATCCCATCAATCAATTCACCCATTCTATTCATCCACAGCTTCCCACACCTGCTGATAGTCTCTAGTAATCATTATATTTGTCAACCACACAATTCCTACCCTGAGTCAAGATTCTGTTTTTAACCGAATCCTCCCACTGTTTCCTCTTGCTCTTCTTACTGGGAGCTATTTGCGAGGCTTAGTAGATGGCTCAGTTGACAAAGAGCTTGCTGTGCAAGCATGAACACCTGAGCCTGCATCCCCAGAACTGATGTGAAAAGCCAAGCATGATGGTGCATGCTGGTGGCAATCCTGGCACTGGGGAGCTAGAAACAGGAGAAGCCCCGGAGCTTCGTAGCCAGCTACTTTGGCCAAATTGGCAAGCTGCAGGTTCAGTGAGATAGTCTATCTAAAGGAAAAAAAATATGGTGGAGACTGAGGAAGACACCCAAGTTGATCTTTGGCCTCCATGCACTCACATATATGTGTATACATCTACACACAGACACACAGACACACAGACACACACATATACACATACAAACATGTGAACACATAGACACACAGATACCATATACAAAAAAAGGCTGTCTGTTTTGGGCGAGTAGTACTGTTTGTTCTTCCTTTTTCACAAGTCATAGTGCACTTCATTGGACTTTTTCCTGCCACCCTCCTTGTTGCTATAATCTACCAACACCCTGAAGATAACTTTCATTTTCTTTTTCTTTTCTTCTAGTAGCGGCTTGCTTTATTTATTTCTTTATTTATATTTTAATTTTTAATTTGTTCACTTTACATCCCAATTGTAGCCCCCTCCCTCGTTGCCTCCCTTCCTCCCTCCTCCCCTCCTCCCTGTCCCCCCCTCCCTCCCCCCTCCCCCCCCTCCCCTCCTCCCTGTCCCACCCTTCCCCCCTACCCCCTCCTCCCCTCCTCCCTGTCTCACCCTTCCCCCCTACCCCCTCCTCCCCTCCTCCCTGTCCCACCCTCCCTCCCCTCTCCCCCCTCCTCCCCTCCTCTAGCCATCAGAAAGGGAGAGCCCTCCTCCCCTAACATCTGACCTCAGCCTATCAAGTGTCATCTGGACTGCCTCTATCCTCTTCCTCTGTGGCCTGGCTTCCTCAATAACAACATTGCAACTACAACTCAGAAAAGGCCTTACCTCACACCATCCCCCACAATTTTACTTTACTCTCTCTGGTAACACAACTCTCATCACTCTGTGGGAAGTGATGAGAGGTCCAATCTTGCATCTTTCTTATTCTTCATTATCAATATCATTCCTGAATGTCCACTTCTCACAAATTAATTCCTTAATTCAATATTAAAATAACTTCATTTCTAAACTTCATTTAGCTCTCTTCTCCCTTCTATTCTCACCAGGCCAAACATCACCATAGTTTAACCTTTTCTACATCATATGTGCAGCTGAACAGGTGACTGTACTGTGGAAAGCACACGGCCATGCTGATGCTGACTGGTGTTGTGCAGTTCAGACCAATGTACTTTTATTCTTCTTAAAGGTCAGGGAGGCACCTTCGCTTCAGTAATCAGTCCCTTTTGCTTCCACTTTGGCTCACTTCCAAGAGCAAAAATTTATCTATCTATCTATCTATCTATCTATCTATCCATTTATATATCTATCATCTATCTAAACTATCTCCATAAAAATAAAGCCTTGTACCATTTTTACTAGTATCTCCACTATCTAAATGGAAAAAGTGAGTCTCAGAAATGGGAGGAAATTTACTGAGGTCACAAAGCTCACTGACTTCAAAAGCTGCATTTTTATAGTACAACTTGGAATGATGACCAGCTTTGGCTGACCAATCATCACCAATAATTGGTAGATCAAGCTCTAAAAACATTTTTGTCCTGATGATAAGTTACAATGATACATAGAGGTTGAAATAAAATGACTGACTCCCACCATATCAATGAATATAGTACTATGATACAGAAATCCAATCTGAGATTCTATCCATTTAGTGAGAATGGTAGGTCCATGTGTAGCTCAGTGTCTCCTTTGCATAAAGAATCATGATGTTATATGCATATCATGACTTTATTAGTAACAGAGGAGATATTGCAAACAGGTTTATGAAAAGGAGAGTAATTAGTGGAAGCTCCTTTCTAATTGTTTCTTGTCATAAGAGAGTTTTACAGTTTCTGGGAATCATATGGCAAGTGTCAGAATGATGGAAACTTCCAACATATTGTTGAAATCCAAAGGAATCTTGTTTTAAGATATTAAGATAGAAGTTTCCACAAAAGACATAAAAAGAAGGTGAGGGGGAAAATGAACAAGAAAGAAGTAATGTAATTCGATTGAAAGTAGAAAGGCTGTCTTCACTTCAGCTTTGAACAGAGCACATATCGCAACAACAAATGGGAAAAGGAAACCCTACTGTTGGAAACGTGACTTCTCCTTCTCATGGTGACACATTTACAGCTTTCCCGGGATTTGACTAAAGAGAGCTCGAAGAAGAAAAAGGAAGAGACAAATGACTTGGAAATGACCTCATCCGTAATCTATAGCCACGTGGAGGAGATAATGTCTTCCCAAAGCTCCACCATAGATTAGCTGTCAAATGAAAAAGCTATGTATAAATATTTGACCTAAGCACAAAGTATTAAAGTAATTTCAGCTACATCTGTCTATGGGAAAGTCAATTGCCCATCTGGAATTAGCAAATTGGTAAGATGAAAGTTTCCTCCACGGGCCTTTTCTTAATCTTCAGTTCTGTTTAAATAACCAGGAGGCCAAGGAACTAGAAAGAATCTATGCAGGAGAAAATTAAAAACATTATAAACATCAAGAGGAGAGCACAGCCAATAAGCAATGAATTACAAAAATGAGAGAAATTTGCATCTAGAAAAAAGAAGTGGAAACACTGACCATTGGCAACATTTTGCCAAAGGCATACGTTGACATTGTTAGTGGGAATGTAAAATAACAAATTGGAAAAGGAGGTGAAGAGACTTAGAAATGCTTCAATCTCTTGGCCCTGCTGTGTGGAGCTTCTCTCTAAGAGCAAATTCTGAATTCTGGCTCAGAAGTCATCATCAACCTGGGGCAATCCTGTGTCCAAAGGAACCATCTTAGCACTTTCAATATTTTAAAATTCATCGCTGCTATTACTTTTGATTGACAAATCATGAATATTTATCTGTGAGATATGTGATATCATTTTTAATTTAATGGTGTGTGTGTGTGTGTGTGTGTGTGTGTGTGTGAATGCACACGTGTGCATGCACAGATATAGCAGGCCACACTAGAGAACAAAGGACATCTTTGTGGAGTCAGTTTTTTCCTTGCCTGGTGGGATCCAGAAACTGAACTCAGGTCATTAAGGGTTGTGAGAAAGTGATTTTACCCACTGAGCCGTCTCACCCTCCCCAAACCAACAATAAGATGTCCTTAAATAGTCACACAACATTGCATTGCAAAATCAGGCTAATTAATATATACCACACCAGAAGTATCATGTCCTCTAGTGGCCCTAATGTGCAACAGACCTGGAAGCCTACTTCATCATATTTTTCTGAAATTCTGCACCCTTTTACCAAGGGCTGCATTTTCTTACTCCCTTCCTCACCCTTCAATGTATGGTGTCATTGCTTTCCACTTCCTTGAGCTCAGCTTGACTAACTTCTACATATCAGTGAGGTCATTTGCTATTTTTCTGGCTTATTTCTCTTAGCCACAATGGTCTCCAGGTTTATCCATTTTGTCACAAATGATAGAATTTCCTCATTTTTTAAAAGGCAGAACAATATTCTAGTATTTCTATATAACACATTTCCCCATCTATTCTTCTACTGGTACACACTTAGATTGTTTCCATTTCTTGGCCATTGTAAGAAATGATAGAAAGAGGTAAAAGATCCTCACTGAAAACCATACAGTATACAGAAAAGAAATAAAACACAAATAAATAGAAAGGTACTCCACGTTCATGATTTAGAATAACTGCTACTCTAAAAATTGTTCATGGAACCCAAAGTAGTCTACAAATTTAGTGCAACATCTATCAAAATTTCATTGTTAAAAATTTGAAGAAATGGAAGAAAGTGAGCCATAAATTCATAGCTAATGAACAGGCAAAACAATCTTGAGCACAAAGAATAAGGCTAGAGGCATCACATTCAGGTTCTAAAATATATCATAAAGCAATTCTGACCAATGCAACACGATGCTGACCTAAAAACAGGCACAGCAACCAATGGAACAAGACAGAGAACCAAGGAATAATACAAAAACAGTTCTCATCAATTGGGTTTTGACTAGTGTGCCAAGAATAAAGAATGTAGGAAGGACAATCATTAATAAGCAACACTGAGAAACCCAAATATTCCCATGAAGAATAAATATGGACTCTTATCTCACACACCATATATTAAAGTTAACTCAACATGAACTAAAGCTTAAACATAAGATGTGGAGCCATGAAACAGCTAAGACAACAAATAGGAAAATAATCTTCATACAGCGTCAGTCTGGGCAATGATTTTCTTTTGCAAATATCATCCTGAATAAAACAGGCAACAAAAACAAAAATAAACAAAAGAAATTATGTCAAACTAAAAGCTACTTGCATAGCAAATGAAGCAATCAACAAAGAGAAAAGACAATCTATACAATGGGAGAAAGTGTTTGCAAACCATCTACTTAATAAGGAATTAATAGCCAAAATAAATAATTCAATAGCAAGAAAAAAACTTGATTAAAAATGGTCAATGGATCTGAAGAGACATATCTGAACATGGTCAGTGGGAACATGAGGAACTGTTCAGCATCTCTGGGCATTAGGGAATTACAACTTAAAATTCTAGTGTACTGTCACTCCACAACAAACAATGAACGATGAGTGTTGGAGAGGATATGGTAAAGAGAAGGGAGCTCTGTCTCCTCCCCTCTCTCTCATCTTCCTGTGATATGTGTGTTGCATGCACAAATATTAATTAGCACAATTATTTTTGAAAAACAGTATGAAGGCACCTCACAAACTGGAGAGCACAGCTATCACATTTTCCAGCAGTCTCACTTCTGGGTGTATATCCAAAGGAAATGAAAGCAATATGTCAAAAGGATATCTATGTTCTCATGTTCATTGTGGCATTTTTAATATTTATGTCTATATTAGCAAAGGTTTGGGAATAGCCTACATGCCCAGCAGCAAGAGAGTTGCTAATTAAATTATGACATATCTGTATGTCAGAACAGTTTGCAGCCACTTAAAAACACATTTGAAGACATCTTAATGACATGAGAATTCTTTAATATGGTACAAAAATAATAATTCTGAATACAAAATGTGATCACTTAACACACACACACACACACACACACACACACACACACACACACACACACGAAGAAATGGGCCAGAATTCTATCCGTATTCACTGCCATATGACTGTGAGATTGTCAGTGACTTTAGCCCTCTCTATAAATAGATGAGCAAACACGAATTTCTGGTACAAGAAGATATGATTACGGTCCCAGTGGTCTCCACTACAGCCCATCCACCATTGCTCCCAGCAGAGCTTGCCTGTAAAACACAAGACTACATTCTTAAGTGGGTGACTGTTACAGTTGGCCGTGTGTTGTCAACTGGACCACAGTCTTCCATTTTTCACATCAACACTTTCCTTATTAAATTGCTTTAATCTCTTAAATGACCCTTGGAGCCTTTTCTATGGGCCATATTCTCTAAGGGCTCTTACAGAGCAAACATTTAATTATGTAAGGTCTTTCATTGGCAGGCAGCGTATTTACTTTGAAAGTTTGAAACTGATCCTCTCTACTCTTTTAAAATTTTATTTTAAAAAAGTAGTTTTGTGCACTGGGCTTTATAGTGCACTGAGCTTTTGTTGGTTGGTTTGTGCCTGAATTCCAGAAGTGAATATCTTTCCAAGCAAAGGCACATCCTGCGCATGTGTTTGCTCTACACCCGAATCCATGCTGTGCGCTTCATGATGAACTTTACATTCTCACATCCAGCTGGATGTGACTCATTGTCACTGACTCCAGTGCCATGCCTATGCAATAATGGTGGTGTGACCTGCCTGGTGTGTGTTTTGAGAACAGAACTCAGGTCCTCTGAAGGAGCAGTGTGTGCCTTTAACCATTCACCCATCTTTCTCGCCGCCCCCCCTCCCCTTCAGCTGCTCTGTGAACACTGAACTTAGTTTCATGAATAAATCATTTTATCCATGAATAAATTAGCTTATTGCTAAAATATTGCTCTAGTGTCCACTATCTGTCGTTCCGAAGCACATCCATTGCTCTAAAAGCTTCCTATTCATTAAGCGTGTCTTTTCAGCTGGATGTGAGAATGTAAAGTTCATCATGAAGCACACAGCATGGATTCGGGTGTAGAGCAAACACATGCGCAGGATATGCCTTTGCTTGGAAAGGTATTCACTTCTGGAATTCAGGCACAAACCAACCAACAAAAACTCAGTGCACTATAAAGCCCAGTAGTGGTCCGTATGATGTTTTTAGGTAATATTTATTTGGCTGTCTTCCTATTTGATTGAATCAAACAGAAGTCTCAGTCAGAAACACTAAACCTGGGAACCGCACAGCTGAAAAGTAAGCACCTTGGATACCCTGAGAACTATCGCTCAATGGCCTGCTCAGGAGACTGATGTGGGGAGGGCAGGGTGAGACATGATATACCCATCCACACGCTACGACAGTGTTCGGTAGACATGAGACATATTTTGCAAATTGATTTGATCGTCTTTTGGGGAAATAGCATTCAGTGAGGTGGAGTTTGGAAGTGACATGGCTGAAAATGCAGGACAGAGCCCTCCTTCACCCAAAAAGAGGTGTTTTGGCAGGAGCAGCCCCAGTCTCCAGCAAAGGAAAAGTTGAGGCCTCTCTTCTTCAGATGCTTTTCCAAGGACTCCTTTAGACTGGGGATGGCTTTGTTGCTTCATATTAGGTATCTATAATGTCCAGATAAGAAAAAAAAAAACACCATAGGGATTGAATAAGGCCCTCACAGAAGAGACCACACATTTTCAAGTCCCTACATGTTCCCAGGCAGCATATGCTCAGCACAAATGTCACAAACCTGACACATGTGCACAGAGATCCAGTGGCAGAGGGTATAGGAGGGGCTCATCTTAGAAATCATCCAAGTAAAAAATCCTTTCTAATAAAAAACACCTATCACTTTCAAGCTTGGCTCAGACTTCCCTCCCTCGCGACTCAACTCGGCCCACTTTGTTTCTGCCCGTTTCCTTGCCCGTGGCCTTCATTGACAGAATCCTATGAAACAGAAGCATCTCTTTTCTGCTCCATGCTTAACGTCCCATTGACAGCAGAGAGCGCAGGGCTTGACCAAAGAGGGTGCCTAGTGCATTTCAAAGAAAGGAAGATGGGAAGATAGAGGGAAGGAAGAAGGAAGGAAGGAAGGAAGGAAGGAAGGAAGGAAGGAAGGAAGGAAGGAAGGAGGACAAGCAGGCAGGTCCCCTATAGATTTTCTTTTATCCCTGTCACTCACAAGGGGCCAAACGTCAATCATCAGGCTAAAGACATTGTCTCCAGTCTTCATGAAACACTTGTAGTTCTTACTGCCCAAGACAGTAGAAAGTAAACTAGTTCTCCAGATTCTTAATCAGAATATGTATACTTAATGCAGATGTCAGTTACCAAAGTACAGAAGCTGGTGCTGAGTAAATCACATAGGTCAAAACAATTTTTTTTTTTTTTTTACAAATAGCAAACTCAATGATCCCTTTGCTCTAGGGGAGATGCCAAGTTTAGTACTGTGAACAATGGGATCACCTTCTGGATTACTGGCCCCCTCCTGCCTGCCTGAGCATGTAATGCCAGACTTGGTGAGTGTGAGCCAAAGATGTAACCGTGGCCCTCACAGAAGAGACCACACATTCTCAAGTCCCTACATGTTCCCAGGCAGCATATGCTCAGCACAAATGTCACAAACCTGACACATGTGCACAGAGATCCAGTGGCAGAGGGTATAGGAGGGGCTCATCTTAGAAATCATCCAAGTAAAAAATCCTTTCTAATTCCATCCTGTCATTCTGGATTTATTAAAGGTCATGCAGAAAAAAAAAAAAGCAATATTCTTTTCCAACACACACACACACACACACACACACACACACACACACACAGCTCTGAATTAAGGTCTGCCTGGAAGTACATTTCACATTCAAGAAGACTATATTATTAAAATAGATTTTAATTTTCCTGTTTGCCTCTGAAGTTTGAGAAGAGTGATTAATTAAAAATAATGCTTTCCTTTCTTGTCTCCCCTTGAGTGGGTTTTCACATTTGGCCTAATTATCCTTGGCCAATGGCCCATCCAATGGAGGCTGAACACAGCTCCATGCTCGCAGTGTGGGGAAGGTCTGGCTGTTCCTCCAGGGCTGAGACACTTGCAGGGATGGTGCCTCTGCACTCTGGGACAGCCCATCATGGGTAGCATTACATCTAATGATTATGTAAATTTGACTTCTACAAAGTAATTGAAATAGATTGTTCTCATTTTTCTCTATGAAAACTTCATGAAACATTACTCTCAAGCCCCAAAGGAGACGTAGCCAAACGGTTGTGACACGCAGCTGTAACTGACATGAAAATGGTCTCCAGCTAACTTTGAAATAACCCAGATACATTTTTACCAGGAGGGTAGGGGCAGGTTCTCTGGGAATATCTGGAGGGGTATGAAATCCTGGGAGGCAAGGCCACATCTGTGTTCCTGGCCCCAGGAATCATCTCGGGATGGAGTGGATCCAGGGGAAATTGTGCTGAGCAAATGTGTGATCCCTGGAGACACAGTTGTGGGTACCAAGCGTCCAGATGCTGCATCATTTCTGCCTTCCCAGTGCATTCTTAGTCTGGTTTGGCACAAATTGCTCCCACGTTCCCAATAAAAAAATGAAGCGAGTTCTTCTTGTGGGGCACTTTCTGTTTCTTAAAGTGTTTTACTCTTGTCTAGAAGCTTGAACTGACTGTCTTTGGGGATTGTCCCTACCAGCAGTAGGTCACAAACCAGGACATAAGCTTTCCCTCGGTCTTCATGTTGCCTCCAGCTGATGCCCTGTTCTGGGAGCATCTTTCTTCATTGACTACACTCATGGGCTTAAAAAGCTCTCCATGACATCTTTCACTCCCAATACTACCCTGTTCTCTTTGTGGGGACCCATGGGCTATAGACGTTTTCACAAATGATAAGATGTGCATAGATAGGGGTTGACATGAAGAAAGGGGATAGCTATTCTTCCCTGACAACCTCTCACTATCAGGCTCCCTAAGCCTCAGTTTTCTCATCTGTAGAATGGAGATAATAGTGCATTGATGTGGAATGATTCAGTTAGTAGAAATGTATAAAATGCCCTCATTGTGCCTAGAACATCATCATTGGCACAATTAGAAGCAATTTGCTGTGAAATGGCCTGGCCCCAGTCGTGCTTGCTTCTTAGACTATAAAACATAGCTCAGTTTCCTGTAGAGAGTTGAGACCTCAGAGCAACGTGATGCCAGGTGAGCCTTCAGCAGTGCATGGCTCCAGACCAGGCTTTGTTAGATTCCTTATTGACACAGCTGTACATACTCACTTGTCATTCCTGTGTGAGCTCAGGGCAGTTGTTCCAGTCAGAACATCTGTTAGTGTTCATTTATCTTCATCTGGGCTCATATTTTCAGCTGGATTTGTCTGAACAGGGACAGGGCAGCCTGTTCTCCATCCTGCTTGTTAGACTCAGTCAGGCCTATGGAATTAAGGTGTCATTTGCTCCAAGATCTGCCTGTGGGCATCTCTGGGAAGGTGAGAAGTGATGGAGAAGGTGTTGCCGTCTCAGTGTCCTGAGAATTTAGGGCATTGGATTTAACACCAGGCAGAACAAAAGGGCCGAGCTCGAGCCCAAGGCACCATTTTATAGTGAGAATACAGGCCACACAGCTGAGGGCCCTATGAGAAGAAGCCGTTCATCAGAGTTCAAGGCACCTTCCGACTCTCACAAGCTGCAGGTGACTAGGAGGAGGCCACCAATTCCAGACCTCACAGATTTGGCCACGACGGAGTGACGAGCACTGGGCTTCTTCACTTCCTGTCATTGACAAACTAAGAAATCTGACATGCACATGCTCACACATGCTGGGAAATAGGGGTTGTGTGTCAGGGCTCAGAGCTCAGGAGGGTGATACAGTTTAAGACACTGCTGGCGGAGTGAGAGTGCAGAAACCTGCTTGACAGTACTCTGATGTCTCTGCTAAGAACAGTACTCTATGTGACGAACTAAAATCTTACAAGACTAGGTAAGAGCTGAAGAGCTGAAGTATCCCCAGAGCACACATGCTCTGAGCAACCTTAGTGGAAAGCTCTCCCTAGGGCAGATGGCAGGGCAACAGCCTGCCAGGGCTAAAGGAGAAGACAGACAGCTTGGGGCCACTGAGGAGGAGGCTCGGGATTATCCTCAGATGCCTGTGGACAGTAGATATCATGGGGGGGGGGGGCAGGAGGCAGGACTCATTTAGTGGGAAACTTGGTTTGAGTCCTTCAGGTGACAGGCACCTGGGAAGACATCTCCCTGGACCCAGAAGAGGGACACTGAAATCCTCCTGCAGCTGGTGCCACAGGTAGAAGATTAGCTAAGGACATGAACATAGGGCTCTAGACCTGGTGAGGACAATTTCACCACTTTACTCTGCTGCTGTTCCTGGACCTACCACTGTCACCACACACTTGCCTACCAAGTCTCATCTCAGCGGCTTGGAGGTAGCAGGTCTAAGCTGCAGTGACAATGGTTACTTAGCATCACTATTGGGAGCCTCATTCCTCACTCCTGGCCCCATCACCAGCCAGTTGATGCAGAGCCTCTGCAGGTATTGCCTGAAATCATGTTTGAATAGCTATGGAGGCCATGCAGGCAGGCTCCCTGTGAGGATGTTTGTTGAAATCAGTGGGGCACAGGAAGCTTTCTGGGGTGTTGGGGGTGGTGTTTACCTTCATTTCTTGTCGTGCTGGAATGAAGGCTTTATTCTGGGGAGGATGTGGTGGGTGAAAGTGTTCTCTGTATGAACACTGTTTCTGCCTTTCCATTGGGCTCTTGCCTTTCTCCCTTGGAGAACAAACAGTGGGGAGGCGGGGAACAGAGCCGCAGCAAAGGAGATAAATTGCCTCATTTTGTTTGAAGTTCTAGGTTCACGGGCTCTGTGTTCCAGTATGTGTTTCATTCTGTTTTCGTTTGTTTGCTTGTTTGTTTGTTTTTTGAGATGGGAAATCATATAGCCTAGGATGACCTCAAACTCACTATGTAGGTAAAGATGACCCTGAACTTCTGACTCCCAAGTACTGGGGTTACAAGCACGTACCCTATGCCTGGCTATTTATGCTTGGTTTTAGAATGAAGAAAATCTATCTAAATATGTCACTTTAAATTTCTTTTGAGGCAGGGGGCACCAGAGTTCATGTCACTTCTCCTTGGTGGGGAAGCCTGGTGGCACACAGAGGAAGGGGAAGCAGGCTATCTAGATGAGACCTGCTAGGCTGTGGTCATATGATGGGGGAAGAGGTCTCCTTCTGTCAGGTCTAGGGGAGGGGAATAGGATGAAAGAGGGGGGAGGGGAACAGGGAGATACAAGTGAGGGGATAACAATCAGAGTATAATCTGAATAAATTATAATTTTAAAAAAGCTCTTTTGTGGGCTTCAAATGAAGGTTTCTTAATGCAAATATAGTCTAGTCGTGTTTACTCTAAGTATGCCAGAGCTTCTGTTGGTCACTCTGTTGGTTGGTCACTCTGTTGGTTGGTGTGGTGCAGGTGAGATCAGCTCACATAGTGGCCTGGGCCATGCCATGGTGCATAGATAGCCACAATTTACGACTTCTCAGTCCTCTAAGTAGGAAAGTCACAAGGAAACCTGGGCAAACTGGCAATTCCATCAAGAACTACATCCTCGTTGCTGCTAGTAGTCGGCTGGGATTTTGATAGGACCACAAAGGGGATGAACTGATGCCTTTTAGGACCAGCATTACTGACAGCTATTTAAGCCAAAACCTCAAGGGCCATGGTGAGTATGTGGGTACCCAGAATCTTAACGATGCTTTCAGAAATGATTTACAGCTCCCACAGCAGCTGACAGTAGTTGTTCCTCTCTCTGAATAACTTTGATATTATATCCTAAGTCCATCTGAACTCATAGCCCATACCCTTTGCACTGGTTCTGTCATCTCTGAGGAGCAGGGAAGGCAGCCTCAATGTACAAGTGGCCCCAGTGTGCTGCAAAGAGCTCGATGCTCCCCTCTGAAATTTCACCAGACTCATCTCTTGCCTCCTACCTACCCAAACATACCTTGTCAATTCTGTAACAAGCTCTTGGTTGATTTATTTGTTTGTGATTTTTTTCTACTGTTGCTGAGGGTTTAATAAAATCACTGCAGTCATAGTAAGCATAGAACACTTATGTGTACTGTACAGTCTTGTTTCATGCAATCCTTGCCTGAGGAGTTAGTATCATGCATGGATGAGAAACTTCTGCTTAGGAAGATGAAGCAACAAAGCTGGTGGACAGCTAGCTACCCACTGATCCGGCCCAACATCAAATCCACCTGCTCCTAATTTTGTCACCTGGCTCCAACACACAGGAAGTAGGGAGACCTCTAGATGTTTCAATGGATCCCTTACTATGAAACTCCCAGAATGGCAGTGTCCACTAAGAACCAGCATTATTTAATGGAGATACTCTGGGATTGAAGAGGCAGGAGATGCATTCAATTAACGTTTCATGCAGAGTCAAAATTCATGACTCTCCTGGGGAAAAATAATAAAACGTCACCTTAATCATAATTAAAAAATGATCCCCAGCTTCCATCTGATATGCATCTAAATCTATTTTAGTGTTATTAGTGTGGAAAGAGATTCTCCATCAGTGTCCTCTCTGGCTCATAAATAAGCTAAAGTAAAAGCAAAATAAATTTTAAGTTGGAAGTATCAACGTAAATGCATTTTTACAAGTTGTCTTATTTACAGTCACAAATTCACAGTTTATTGAGTGTAAGCTTTAAAAAAAAAGCCACATGTATTTGTACTGCATAATAATCAGACTTTAAAGACATGAGAAAATGAGCGACATGTGTGCCCTTATCTTATACTAGCCACTTGAATTAGAGAGGCAGCCACTCAAAGGCACTTTCTTCAGGTCCCAGGAGAACAGCACACGGAGGCAGAGGCCCTGCCCAGTGTCACCAGAGATTATGGAAGCTG
>OU015755.1:23989748-24015855 GCA_907169655.1 Acomys percivali | reverse complement strand
TGCCCCAGGCTAACTAAGGCTATTTTAAAATATAACAAGTGTCAGTGTCTTAACTGATTACTAGCCAGGCATGCTGATCATACTAATAATGCAGATAATATAAAAACAATTGGGAGATAATAATAGGATCTCAGAAGGGAGTGTGGCAGGACCCTCATAACATGGAGCCTCAGTGAGTCTAGCTATATATTAATATAATTCCTTTCTTATTAGCTACATCATAAAACCATCCGCTACTATCTCTCCTACCCATTTAATCCCCTGCCACATCAGCTGTGTAGTATAGACCCACACAGATGCACCCTCAGGTAAGCAGTGTTAAGGAAATTGCTAGCATGTTGCTTTATAGTCCTCACTGACCTGTGCTCCTTTTAGAGGTCCTGTGAAAGTTCTCAGGCACCCTTCCCCTCACCTAGTACTTTGATGCTTCTGATTAGCTCTATCTCCTGACAGGACAAGATCCACGAACTAGGTAGAGGATGTATATAGATCTTGGTTGAACAGGGAAAGCCAGATACATAAATCTTTGCGAGGCTAAGGTTAAAGTCCTAACTCTGATTGAGCCTCTCTGTAAACTTGTTTTCTGACTCATGATAGACAGGAAGGTAAAGGAGAGGCTTGCACATCTCAATCATGCACCCAGTTATAAATTACCCAGGGACTGTTATGTGTAAACTGTAACTTAGTAGATCTGTACCTGAGATCTTGCACTGTGGCTAACACGTGCTGGTGCTGGAACTGCTGGTCCATGGACCATACTCTGAAAGACTCTAAAAATGTTTGTTCTGTCTGAGCCTGAACTATCCACTCTCATAACTCCTTGTTGAGACCCTTTGCATGAAAATAGAAATAGGAACCTCTGTGACTCATTAGAAATAATTACCTATGACTCAGTTTCCCAAACCGAATGTGAGATTTTTTGCTAAATACTATCCGACCAGGGTCAATGAGGTGTCAGCTCAACACACACTTTTGAAGTTGCACATACAAGTGTAAACATGCCAGGTGTTCTTCTTCTTCTCCATTCTGTGTCCCATAAATGCTCCCTTCATCTTCTGGCCATGGACAAAGGGGACCATTATTCAGGCTACCAAGACCTCTTCATGACTCATTTATGAGGAAGCATAGCACTAGCCCATCATTTGCCCATCAGTAGCTTTATGGTCCAGACTGAAATACTGATTCCCAAATGAGTCCTTGGATGATAAGAGATTGGACTTTCACTTGGGAAGAGAAAATGAATAACAAGTTCTATTCTGTGGCCATGACTGATAAGCTTTAATGTATCCATGCCCTATACTGTTGCCTGACTACACATGTACCCCACCGTGATTTGAGAGGATACAGATGAGACTCCTCTGGGGCTCCATCCTTGCCCCCCCTACCCCCTGCCCCAGAATACGGCTAGAAAAGTGGGACTACAGTTATCAAACATACTTCTGAGTTTCAGGGAAGATCAAACACTTATGGAGCAGCTGTAGTTTTGCAAGAATAAGTGTTGAACTGTGAATTACGCGGTAGGGACACGAGTAGGCACGGGTAAAATGGAAGACATGAAAAGTGCAGTCACCATGGCAGTGAGTGCCGGGCCAGATGTGAGACTCAAACGAGGGATAGCACGGGTCGGTTCAGGCACTTTACCCAGGGCATAGGCACAATGTGGCAATGATCCGGGGAGGGGAAAGAGGCTCTCAGACAATGGACCCTTTCCCCCCACAGGCTGTTGGGGTGGTGAGGACTCTGTCAGGCCCCATTGCCTCTGTGAATGCCAGACATAAGCAGCCTGGGGAATGGGAGCCATGTCCTCTCATAAAGTTCAGAGTCCCGTGAGCTCCTGCTGCCTGTTAACGACACCTGAGGGATGGTGATGACTGGATGTCAAAATCTTCAAGGTCCATAAAAACCCTGTCATTCCCAACCAGGTGGAGACAACTGGAGTGGGAGCTGTATATCTATTTTATGGTAGAAAAAGTTAACTTCCACGGGCTTTGAGAGGCTGAACACAGAATGGACACCCAGGGATGAAAGAGGCCAGGCCTCTAAACTATAAGTAAAAGATACTCTTATACACTGGCCCATAGAAGGTGTAGGGCTACATTTTCTAATATTAGATTTCAAATGTGCTCCATATTTCCACTTATAAAATTCATAGATTTTGTGGCAAGTATTAAAAAGGTACTTGAAAATGAGAACTGTGAGTATAGTTAGAGAGAGAAAATTATTTGGCATGCACCAGGTTCTGGTTTCTGTTCAGTCACGCACACACACACACACACACACACACACACACACACACACACACACACCACAATGTCTATTGTTTATGCATCTCCCCTTTCTTTCTCCACTATTACCTGGATGAAATTAGGCCCCGTTGCTCTCATTTTCTGAAGTCCCAGTATATTGCACAGGTTCTCTGTAGACTAAGAAACAATATGAGTGTTTTTTTCTTCCCAGCAAAGACTCCAGGGCGTCCATTTGTTGTGCTCACTGATACATCCCAGATTCTATCACGCCCCTCATACACAAGAACTGTATGATAGAACCTGATATATACCACTTTACACACACACACACACACACACACACACACACACACACCTAGCCTCTTTGATGATGGTCAAAACATTATCTGGAAGGAGGAAGGCTCACAACCACTTAAACATTTGGTTTCCTCTTTATTTACAGATGCGCCCCCCCTCCCCTTACATCCTATTCTAATCTCTCAAAGCTATGTTGCTCCATTCTTGTTTCCTTCCTGGCTTCATGCTACTAACTTAAAAAGCAAAGTCAATTATTATGTATTATTTGAAAATTATTTCAAATGTGAAAACACTGCTCCTCAATTGTTCCCTTGTAGGCCAATAAAGCAGCTTACAGCCAATTGCTGAGCAAAGTAGAGGCTAGTGCTGGACTTCCTGCTAGCCAGGAGAGGAAGAGTTAGAGCAGGAAGTAGAAGGTTCAGCAGGAGGGTTCAGCCACAGGCAGAAGTGCAGGAGAGATTTTTTAAAAAAGACGAATCAGCTGGAGCAACAAAAGGACTAAAAGGCAAGTAACTTGGGGATTGTGGCAAAGATGGATGGAGTCAGATAACATAGAGGTTTAAGAACAAACTTAAACTGCTCAAGATTGTGTTGTGAAGCTTGTTTTTAAACAACTATAAGAGTCTCACTTATTTGAATGATAGTCAGGTTAAGATTGAAACTAAGAGAAACAAACACATGTTACATAAAAATAACTGTAACACACCTGCCTCTGACCCCCTGGCATGCCCAGCTGCATTGTAGGAATTTTAACTGGAGAAAACAAAGCTCATGGAAAGTAAGACACTTCCTTAAATGGTACATACACAACACAGTTAGGTGGGGATTCATGTCCCCACACAATACCATGTACTGTGTGTGTGTGTGTGTGTGTGTGTGTGTGTGTGTGTGTGTGTCTGTGTCTGTGTGTGTCTGTGTTTTATTCATGGCAATTTGTTAAATAAGTACTACCACTTTAAAAATGGCCAATGTTGGGGCTAGGGCCTAGGAAATGTTAAGGCCAGAGGTAAGTAGGTAAGTGAACAGATATAATGTCTGTGCCAGCGTACATAGAAAGTGTGTGTATTCTATAATCTAATCCTCCAGAGTGAGAGCTTTGATATCTTACAAGATAGACTATCACCCCCCAATATGTATACAGAACACACACACACACACACACACACACACACACACACACAATTTAAGTTAGGATGTATTTTTTCTAAACTTTGTTAAGATCAATGCCTTCTACAACCAATTGATATTTGACAAAGGTACGAGAATATGCACACACACACACACACACACACACACACACACACACACACACCACATACATACCACACATACACATTTCATGGCGCCCAGCACCTTGCCACCTATACACAGCCAGTCTCTATGAAGAGTACTAGCAAAAAGTTGATTATTGAGGCCTTTCTTTGTGCAGTCCAGAAGTGGCCCAGTTGGCTAGCTTGGAGGAGAGGTGCAGAGTACAATGGAGGAAAGTATGGGAATATCTGCCCTGTGCCACTTCGATTTTTCCCCTCAAAGAATGCTTTCAATTTAGTTGGACAAGCTAACTTCCTTTTAGACTCAAACCCATTGTATTTCATACCATGAATACTGAATTAAAACTCTGGAATTCAAATCCTTTCCAGCCTTAATCGGTCTATTATTTCAAGGCATCACAAATGGCTTTGTAGCTAAACTGAAGGCTCTGAGGCATCCTTGAAATTCTCCTTTTAAAGTTGGCATTTTTTAATCACTCTCTGAATGCAAATTAAAACGGTTTTGACATGATGTTTGAGAAGGTTCTATACTTAATAGTAAATAGTCCTTGTGTATTGAGCAGGATTAGCCAATCTAATTCTAAAAGGATGTCATAACGTGATAGATAGGTTAAGATTTGGACTAAATTTTCATCTAACATTTTTCTTTTGCTGTCTTCAAATGTGAATGGAAAGTCCTACATACAAAATGAAGAGAAACCACTGATTACCAGTCATAAGACAGGGTACAAAGAAAACAGGTGAGTTTTGGCCTTATTTCTTTTTCCTTGTAGAACGGATTAAGCATCGTCATGTTTGGGCAGTATGGTATTTCTCTGCTCTGTTCAGGAAACATTCCTAAAATAGAATGCAGAGAGCTTTACCTACTGAAAGCCATGCATAATTCAACATAGAGAGTGAACTGCAATCCCCTTCCACTGTTTGGGTAAATGGCTTGTGCTCAGAAAACAGGAAGCTTCCAGAGAGCAGTGAGAAGTCAGATTGTATTTCTGCTCCATCCCAGGACCTGCCACAACTGGAGGCTTTGGAAATCTATCTCGTGGCCCGAAAGGGTCAGGAGTAACATCTTCAGTCCTCATCTCTAAGGCAAGGTGCAAGGAATGCACTGGAGTTCTTTCTTGGCAAACCATGTTCACCTCTGAACATACACTGGGGCGGAGAGCTTGTCCTGTTGGGCTCCGCATTCTTTCTGCAAACATGTGCTGCTTTCCTTCCTCTGTGATTAGGAAATACCTAATTATCTTGTGTAAATATCTGATTAAAGTTACAGGAACAGTTTTGAGAAGGCAGAGCTTACAGCTGAAGGCCATAACTTCAAATCCCAGGATAATTCAATGGTGTAAGCTTGGGCAAATTGTTCAGTCCCTTTGTGCCTCAGTTTGTGTTTAAGAAACACAGATTAAAAGACCTGTCTCCTAAGACATTTCTTTTATGCTGTGATGGAGCAATAGAATCCTCCTACATAAAAAAAAAAAAAAAAAAAAAAAATTGGGAAAGTATGTAAAATAGTGGTCCTCACAACTGAGCAACAAACAGCATACTGCAGATGAGGGTGGCCAGCTGCGCAGTCAGGGCTGCCCAGAGTCAGCTTAGTCGGAGAGGGAGTGAGGGAGACAAGGAGGGATGGGGTAGTTTAGAAGTCTGTAGAAGGATCCAGTGGGTCCTAGAAACCTACAAGTAGAACATTATGATAGGCAGATTTGGGTCAAGGGGTCCCATTCAAACTAAGGCACTAGCCAAGGACAATACAGGCGGTAAAATTTAAACCCCTACCCAGATTTAGCCCATGGATAGGACAGTCTCCACACTTGAGTGGAGAGTGGGATATGACTTTCTCAAGTACTCTGGTGCCTCACATTCGACTATGTCCCCTGGAGGGGGAGACCTAGTGGCACTCAGAGGAAGGACAGCAGGTCACTGAGAAGAGACTTGATACCCTATGAGCATATACAGGGGGAGGAAATCCCTCTGAGGAACAGTCATAGGGGAGGGGAATAAGGGGAAAATGGGAGGGAGGGGAGAATGGGAGGATACAAGGGATGGGATAACCATAGAGATGTAACAAGAATAAATTAATAAATAATAAAAATTAAAAAAAAATAAATCTGCAGAAGTTCTTCCTCAAGTCTGAGTTCTCATAAGAAAATGGATATGACAACACTGGGAAAAAAAAAAAAAAAGAATCCCTCTGAAAAAGAGCAAGCAGAAAAACTCCTGAAGTCTGCACAGTAGAAAGAGAAATTTTGTGATCAATGAGATATGGAGTATTATCCTGGAAGTAAGAGCAAATTATGCTGAGAAAATGCTCATCAAGGCCCATATATAACAATATTGAAAAGCGAGCCTTGAAAAGTAACGGCTAGTGTCAAACAAATTAAAGATGTCCCAGAGAGATGTCTCCAGATACAATACAGAACACACAGTGAAGTAGGCCAACAGCATGAAACCCACAGTATCCAGAATCCAATAAAACCATTACCTGGCGTTTCAAGGAAGCAGGAGCACAGGATGATGCGTATTTGGAAGAAAAGCAGCCAACGGAGACAGGTTCTATCACATTGACAGAAGTGGCAGCAGAATAGAGGTAGAAGAGACATGATCATCACAGCAGCCATGTAAGCATAGTCCACATGTTGAACCGGGAAGCATCAGAAGATCAGACAAACCATGGAAAGTCACCCCAAACACCACACACCCCACATTTCCTAAATTTGAACATATCCAAGGTCTGAGGTGAAGACTCTCCCAGGCAAATGAACACCAGGTTAGGCAATATAGGAAAAAGAAGGATGAAATTGAAAACAGCAATAGAAAATACCCAAAATAAAATACAGAATAGGAAAACATTGGAAATGTAATAAATGAAACACTTATGGTTCAAGACAGCATTGTGCAGCCTAACATGCAAGCAATTGAAGTATCAGAAAGTGGGAATAGGAAACTATTTGAAGAAAAAGAGGCTGAAATTTAACAAATTCAACAAAAATCCATACACCCGGAAGATGCTCAGCTCCAGCAGCTAAACAGCACTGGTGTCGGGTAGCACAGACAACGAGGACTCTCACCACAGAAGAGGTTAAAGATCAGCCAGGTATAGACCTGTCAGTCATAGCATAGGATGAGTTAGCGCTCCTCACACCCACAGGTCGGTCCCCAGAGCTCTACAGCACCCACACAGCACAGACTCTCACTTACCAGTTAACACCGTTTCCTCTAAGCATTTGTGTTCATTTCTCTCCAGTTAGATTGATCTGTTTCCATATCCAGGAGCATCCATGTCAGTGGTTCCCAGCCTTCCCTAAAGCTGTGACCGTTTAATACAGTTCCTCGTGTTGTGGTCACCCCGCAACCATAAAATTATTTTTGTTGCTACTTCATAACTTTAATTTTGCTACTGTTATGAATCATAATGTAAATAGCTGTGTTTTCTGATGGTCTTTGGGGGGGGGGGTTCACGACCCACAGGTTGAGAACTACTGATTTAAGCTGTCCTGGGTGCCACTGCACTTCTAATGGAAAATCTCCACGGAAAGGGACGGTGACAGTGGGTTGGTTTAGGACCTGTCAGTGCATTTTACCTGACTCCCAGAGTCTAATCATTGGCGAGTCTGCTGCTTGGAACACGTCAATCAATCCATGACACCCAACTGTGAAAATCAAATATGTACTCAAGTCATGAAGGATGTAATGAACATATTTTAAACCTTCTCTGTGCAGGAAGCCCGTGTCCATCATAGCTACTGCTCATAACCATCTTAAAAGCTAAATATTATTGTCCCTATTTCACAGTTGGGGAAACTGAGGCTTAGAGAGGTTGAGTCACAGCTAAAATGATAGCCGAGTAAGAAAGTGCCACACTGAGGACCACTACTTCTTCTGGGGTCAAATGAGCTCCCAGAAAGAGGAAAGCTCTGTGGGTGGTGCCCAGGCCAGGGGGACTTTCTACAGGAAGTGGAGCAGCTGCTGAAGGAGAGACAGACGGAGAAGAGGCGTGAGACAACTTACACTCGGGAAGAAAGAGGACCCAAAACAAAACACAGAAGGCCAACATAAAGTGTGTGAGAATATCCACATATGGGGACTGAAAGTGGGGTGACCCCGGCATGAGTAAAATGTAGGCCAGGGCTGATGTCATTGAGGCCCTGAGTTGTGTAGACAGCCTCATGCAAGGGACTTTAGTAAGAAGGCAATAAATAAATAAATAAATATAAATTTAAAAAAATTCAGGCATCTAGCTGTAAGAGGGGGACATGAACGCCCAGGGCACTTTGTGTTGAGGGTTAATCTGGTGCTGTGTATCTTGATGCTGGTTACTAGATCCCAAGATCCAGCTGCTGCCCAGATGAGCACATTCTCACATCCCCCAAATATTGCTATGCAACCTCGCCTCCCTGTTTGACCAACAAAAAGCTGATACCTGGGCAGGGCTGGAGGAAAGGAGGCAGAGCAAAAGTTCATGGGCTAGCTGGACAGAAAGGATCTTGGGAAGGAGAAGTAATCAGGTACCCGAGGAGGAAGCAGGAGTTGTATCACCATGGGATAGGAACCAGCCACACGGACCTAGAGGAAGAACTCTGCAGTTCCACATGGAAAGAAATGGCCCCAATAAACAACCTTAGTAAGTATTTTGGGATTATGGTTGGAAGGTAGCCCAGCTAGAAACTATTAGAAGCGGACGGTTATGGGATGGAGGCTGGGAGAACATGGAAGGTGGTTTAGGAGTTAATATCTGCCCTGTCCCAGGTGAATTAAGGCTGTTCTAGAATGCATCAGGTGTCTGTGTTATTACTGATTATGAAAGTGGGTTAAATAATACTGCCATAACAATTATAAGCCTAATAATAAACATTTATTCAAGCCATACTTTTAAAATAACAGCAACAATTTTGCAATCTCTTGACTAAGGCAAACCAAGCCCTAGTGGCTGACATTAATGATAATCCAAACACCATGACAACAGAGCCACCTGCATGAGCCATCCACTTTCTACTTGTTTGTTGGGTGTTATTAGTAATTCTGCCAACCACATTTTATAGAGGAGGAAACTTAGGGCCCGAAAAATTAAGTGCTTTAATTTGTTCCCATTTACATGGTTGGTAGCAGGTAATTTGGGCTTAGATATAGACTGAAAGTCCAGAGCCTGTCCTCGGTAGCCTGCCTTCTAGAGTCTGGTCAATAGCACATGAGCAGTGGTATTTTCCTGGGAATAGCTTTTCCTTAAGGACCATGAAAGCATTTAGGAAGACATCAGGCACCATCAAAGGGAAATATTAGAAATATTAGAAACAGCTTTGAGGGTGTGACCCTTTCTTAACCTATAGCTTCCAGGTCTGAGTCTCAGGGCACAGCTGAAGAGCCCAGATGCTATAGAGTGTGGTCCTAGATCAGGCGTCTTGTCACCTTTTATGTTACATCCAAAGGGTAACATCCCTAGGTTTTGCAGGCCACGTGATCTCAGTCATGACTACTTTGCCTCCGTGATATCCATGAAAAGCACATATCTGAATGAGTGGAGTTGTGGTCCAAGTGGAGTTTATTAACCAGTCAACATCTTTTCATTGCTAGGCAACAGCTGCTCTCTCCCCCTCTCATCCTATTCTAGCGCACTAAGTCTTCCGTTCTAGAAGAGGCTCTGTCCTGCCTGTGGAAGGAGAAAAATACGTCTCCAACTAAACATACATCCTGCAGCCAGCCAGATGTGGGCTATGCTAGTAGAGAGCTACAGAGATTTACATTCTCCATGTCTGGGACGATTATCATGAGCTATAGAGAAAGCAGACAGGCTGATGGATGACTGGTTAAGACTGTCCGTCCACATGAGCCTCTTATGAGGGTGGATTTTGTAGTGTAGAAGGAAAAGTAAACTGAAGTCTTTCGTCTTTACTGCTTGCATGACTCTGATTTTATAGACAGGATAGATGTAGGTAAATTCTGGAGTGCCCCTGTCCTCAGTGAACCCATCGCCCATGGAGAGGTGAGAGATTAAAGAGACAGCCACTTTGGTGCAGAGTGTTAGAATGGAGACAGCCATGGGGCACTATGTGGGCCTCAAGGGGAGAACCTCGCACAGACTAGGGGCCAGGGCTTGCAGGCAGATTCTGGTGGGATGGTCAGCCCCTACTGAGACCCAAATGCTTGGAGCAAGAGAAACTGAGGAAGATTCATGTGTAAAGAGTAAAGAAAGGAGGAAGACTACAGAATCAAAGCAATGCTAACAGGGACACAGAGGCTTGAGTCTGAGAAGAGAACGTGAGGTTGCTGCAGGAGGAAGGCCTGGGACAATATCATCATAGGCATATTTACCTTATGGTAGGTGGGCTAAATCTTTACCGGAGTGGACCGAAACCATTTAAACCACGAGGGATTACAACTAGGTTTCCGTCAGAAACCTAGAAGCACTTTTTTTTTTTCTAAGTGTTCACTATGAGAGAATAGACAGGTTCTTGGAGGCAGGGAATGAAGCAATGCAATTGCCAGCAAAGAGCTGCAATTGGAACTGTCTTGGAACTAAGCTAGAGAGGAGGGTCTGAAGGAGGTGGTTCTGTAAGAACACTTCAAGGGGCAGTGGAGCATCAGGGATGAAGGGAGATGAAGGAGACCCCAAGTGCCTGGCTCAGTGGCTGCCTAGTAAGGGCACCAATTCAGTGAGAGACTCAACACAGGAGGGTTATACTTGGAAGAGAGGCAAGGGATTCATCCCTGGACACCTGTTGATTCTGACAGTACTTGTCCTCCGAGCAGGTGGATATGGGGCTCAGTACAGGAAGTCTGCATCAGGGGGATTTGGAACTTCAGTCTGTGGGAAGTGTGATCAAAACCCATGGCAAGGATGAGATCACAAGATGAGGTCAGAGGGCAAGAAAGCAGAGGACCCAGGAGGACCCTAGAGAGACATAAGCAGAGAAGGAAAGTCAGAAGGGCAAAGGAAGGAAAGACTCAGACATTCTGTCACCACATTAATTGTCAAGGGTGGTCATAGATTATTCTGCAATGTTTCCAATAGCCACACAGCTAGATCTGATTATTCTAATTTCACAGAAAAGAGAACTTGGATAATTGGGGCCAAGTAACCATCATTTTCCTCCCATAGCACTATCATAATTCTCAACAAAATTAATATCTAAGACATATTTAATATGTATTGTGCTCTAGGCACAATTCTAAATAATTTCCATATATTCACTCCATCAATACTGAAAGTAATCTAATATTATTCAGTGTCAATAAGCCAGTGCCACTATTTTCATATTTCAAATGAGGAAACCAAGATAGAAAGTGACCTGCTGAAGGTCACATAGACAGAAAGTGGCAGAGACAGAACTTGAACATTCAAAGGCTCTCTTCCAAATATGGACTGCGAATCACTACAGTACAAAGCCAGAGTTTTTCTGAAGTCTTCCCCTTAGCAAAAGTTAATCCAAAGTCTTTTGTAGACTGGGTATTATGTTACATGTTGTATTCCAAAAGTGAGCTCACACGCTACACTTCCTACAGCGATAGATCTTAGTTCAGTATCTTCCAGAATGAATTCCAACCCTGTGTAAGAAAAATGCACAATGAAGAGACAAATGGGGGTGTAAATGACAGATAATGGAAAGAGTGGTGCTGGGCACTAGTCTATAGAAGCTCAGGCCTTTGTGCAGGGTCCCTGTGCAGGGTCTATATGAGCTATAATGGGTGAACTAGTTCAAGGGCCTAATCAATTAATATTTCAGACTTGCCTTGACCCAATTTATCTCCCCTGTGTCTTTTCCAGGGAAAGGTATTTTTGATGGTTAAATTGTTGCTTATAAGATAGTTTCTTTGTTCATTTTTATGTAGCTGAAAGCCCCTTTCAATCACCTCTTTGTGATGAGAACAAATTTAGGCATTTGAAATTTAAAGGCTGTGCTGGTTAGAATTTTGTCGACTTGACACCAATTGGGGTCATCTGGGAAAAGGAAATCTAAGAAGTAAAGTTGCTTCCAGCAGACTGTAGGCAAGTCTGTAGAATGTTGTTGTTTTCAATGTCTAATATAGGAGGGCCCAGACCATTGTGTGCACTGCCACTCCTGGGCAGGTGGTCCTGATGTGTGTATAAAATCAGGCTGACTGATCCATGGAGAACAAGTCAGTGAGCAGCATCCCTTCATGGTCTGTGCTTCAGGTCCTGCCTCCAAGTTCCAGCCTCGAGTTCCTGGCCCTACTTCCATTCTTGATGGACTGGAAACTCTAGGATGAAATAACCCCTTTCTATCCCAACTTGCTTCTGGTGTTTATCCCAGCAGCAGAAGTGACCTAGGGAAGGGCTGTGATGGATAGAACTGTGGAATTCTTCCAGTGTTGATGGAAGAGTATTGATAACTCTGGATCCAGGAAGCTGGAAACTACATGTCTCTTAGGAAGAGGGAGATGAGATATCAGTATCCACCCCGCAAAATACAAGCCACCTACAGAGTCTTAACAATAGCCCCCTCAACCTCCTGATAATAACCCTCCCAGTGTGGGATGTGATTGTTAGGATGGTTGAAAAGGTCCGAATAAAGAGACAGGAGAATCTACAAATAGTTCTTTGTAGAAAAATAGTTGACTTAATTTTTAATGGGAAAATTATTACCCTCTTTACAAGCAAGTTAAGGCTGTCTCATTGCCTACCAGAACTGCCAGGCTGCCAATTGCCAACTCTCACTGCCAATGAAGTCTACTAAGAGCCCAGCAGCATTTTGTCCCTATGTGGTTACATGACCCTAAGGCGGCCATAACCAGTGTGGGTTGTAGGCGTTTATCTTTTTAAAACCTACTTAATTTGGGGCTCTTTAATGCCTCTACTTCTCTTCCAACACACCTACTCTAGACATGAGAGAGAGGAGGTTAATAGGAAGAGTGGAAGTAGACCCTTTTAGACTCACGTCCTTGGGGCAATTCCACACTTCATTGTCAGGATTATAGCAGATTCATTAAACAGCAGAAGTGGCCACACTCACAGCAGTCAGGACCTAGAAGAATCCTCTGGAACCTTTCTCTCCAGGAGCATCTTGAAGCAAAGTAATGAGAGGCCAAGCTATGCGAAGCTATACAAAAGCCAAAAGCCAAGCCCCTGGGTTTTTTGTTGTTGTTGTTGTTGTTGTTGTTTTTTGTTTTTTGTTTGTTTGTTTGTTTGTTTGTTTGGCTACTATTTATCTCCTCTCAGAGTCCATTCCAAAATGTTTATCAGCTGGCAGACCATGGCCCCGCAAGAGGCAGTTCCATTTCTAGGAGCCAAACATCATATGCCCTCACACAAGTCTTTCCCATCCCACACTTGGGATCAAAACAAAAACATGTTTACATCCACTACAGTGGGTTGTTCAACAAGGCCTCCCTCTACAGATCTAGCTTAGCATCATATGTATGGGTCTCAGGAAGTCCAAAAGTGGCTTTTGAAGTGCCTGTGCCTATTTTACCCTGTAACAAGAAAATACCACTCATGCAAAGACTTATAAATAGAGGAAATTTATTTCTCATAGTTCTAGAGGTAAGAAAGCCTAGTATCAAAGTGTCAATAGAATTGGGGTATGTTGACTTCTTGCTGTGTCCTTTCACAGTTGAAAGGGCCATAGATCTCTTTAGAATCTTCTAGAAAAAAAGGAGTATTAATGCAATTTATGACCTAGTTAATCCCCTAGTTAACCACATCTTCCATACTGTCACACTGAAGATTTGATTTCCACATAAGAATGGTGCAAGGAGCATTCAGACCATAGTGAGCTGTATTTTGACTCACTTTAAGCACTGGGCTAGCTCTATTTATTATTAAGGTCTGAAATGTCCACCATGTTGATATATCTCTTTGCTGTTATGCTGACTACTCATAGACCTGGCCACACTGCCAAGTAAAACCTTCTCATCAAATAAATCAGCCTCATGTCACTAAAGTCAATATGTAATGCTCTGTATATCAGAAACCAATGCCCAAACTACTTTTGTCTATTCCTGGAGCCCTCTGTTCTGTTATTACCCAACTCATGCATCCACCCGTATAGCCACCTACCTATCCCAATCATCCACTGGCTGAGCATGAATTTTATCACACGTCACCCTGGGGCAAGGGATAAATCAGGCCTACCCCTCAAGCCGCCCACAGACTGTTAGAGAAGATACATAGAAAAGCAATGATTTCAAAACAGCATTATAGATTCTATAATGGCTGTACATCAAAGCCAGAAAATAGCCTGGGCCCCTGCCTCACATTCCTCTCAGAGTGACATTTATGACAGACTGTGTGGAAGAGAAAAATTAGCCAGCTAAAGGGTCTGTCTGTTCTCCACAGGGCAGGAAAGAACACTTCCTTGTTAGATCTTTACATTTCAGAGAGCAGGAGTGCTCTTTTTCTGTGTGAGGAATATCCTGACAGGGATGAGACTGGGAAATTGAGTGTGAAGCCAAGGGAATCTGGAGAAGCCAAGAGTAGGTGCTGTGTTTCCAGGCAATCAGAATAAGCAGGTACTCTCCCCTAGTCATCCATCTTTCATCTGTGTGTTTTCTTCTTTCTTTGCCTTGGTGGCTTTTGTAACCCCAAAGAACAAAGCATCAGTTTTGACTTTGTTTTTTCAAGTGAAAGTTAACTTAACAGAAATGTGGACCAGGGGCCTGGACTGAGAAGAAGAGTAAAAAGGAGGATAGAAGGTACTAGAATCCTGTTCTGGGTATTTTATGACACATGGAGATGTAGTATCATAGACCCCCAGCAATACCAGCTTCTGAGTTACCGGACTGGCAAAGAGACACCTGGAAGCTGTTTCTGTTGCTGGATGTAACTGCTCTGATGGCGAGCCTGGGCATGGACAATGGTGAGAAGCAGCTGGAAGTGGGACGAGATGCTGCTGTCACAGCTGTGTGGATACACATCGACAGCTCCATGCTGTTCACCAACACATTCTCAGCTCTTGGGGGTCCCGGAAAAAGAGATGGGCAGATGCCTTATACCTGAGGTTCCCCAGATGCTTGTGATCCAGAACTGCTACCAATGCTCATAGCTCTGCTCTGGCCAATTCATCAGCCATGGAATCCTCCCTCCAGTTTCTGGGAGGACCAGTAAGAAGCCTGCATCTGTTCCCCCTGAGTCTATAGTGCATATCTTCAATATATTTTCCCAACATTCTATGGTGAATTTTCCCCTAGAAACATTGAAAATTTTACGGTGAATAATCATATAACTATCTTTCAATTAAGCTTATTTTATAACTATGTACATAGTTATGTAAATTGTAAAAAACAACACAGAAACATCTTACGCATCCTTTGTTCTGTTTATCCCAACGATAATGGCTTACAAAGCTATATAGTACAATATCATAGCCAGGAAACTCATACCAAATTAGTCATGGCAGAGAGTATTTCCATCACCACAGGATCCACATCACACTCTTCTGCAGCCACTAGACTTCCTCCAGTCCCCCTTCTCCTTAACCCCTAGTAAGCTTTTCTCTATTTCTGAAATTTTGTACTTTAAGACCATTATATAAATGGAATCCTGAAATATGTAGCCTCTTGGGATTGTCTTTTTTTTCCCCACTCTGCATGATTCTGTGGCTATCCATCCAAGCTGTTGTACATTTTCCATAGTCCATTCCCAATATATTAGCATCATCCAAAAAAAAAAAAAAAAAAACTCTAGAAATTTTATGGAAGGAAATACACTATTTAGACTCTTTTCTTTTTTCAAAAAGTTGACTTATATAGGTTTTAACCCTTAGTGATTACTGGCCAAAAACACTTTGAAATGTTTCCAGTGGGAGTTTTATTTTTTTTTTAAATATGTGTGTGAATTTGGAATGAGAATAAAATGTCAGTGGCCATATTCATCTCACATGAAATATTTGAACTTTATGCTGCACTAAAACAATAAATTGTCTCTGCAATAAGACATGGGCAATTAAACAAGCAAGAGAAACAAATCTTGTAGCTTGAGTTGAATGGAAGCAATGCAACAGCAATAATGTAATCACAGCCTGGGAGTCAGAGGAGGGATGTGTGCCCAAGAGAGGTGTCTGGGTGATGCTTCTTTATATAATGTAAAAGAGAAGTGTAACTTAATTTGCAAGCAGCAATCTTTAGAAATCAATTAGAAGTTTATTTCAAAGAGGGCAAACACTAACGAGAGATTTATAGAATTCTCCACAAGAGGATGCATATTGAGTATTACTGGTGCTTAGACCCTGTACTCCACGTCTCCTCAGGAAAGATACCCAGGAATAAGAAACATGGTGGCCAGCTGCCTGGTGAGACTGATGGAAGAGAGTGGCTATCTGGCCAGTTACTGGAAAAGCCAATCAGCCATACTCAAAACATCCTTTCTTTGTATGGTTGACAAGGGTCCTTCTATAAGGACCAATGTGTGAGCGGTACAGAAGGCTGGGGTGTAATCCTATGGCCCAGCACTGAGAGGACATTTGCTGAGATGGCCGGGCTTCATGAATTTGTGCAAGCCTTAGTTAAATTCATAACTAGAGAGAGCTAATTGGGGCAGGCCCAAGGTAACTATGTGGGAGGATTAACTGTCACCTGCCAGACCAAGAAGCCTCTTATCCATGATGGTAGGAAAAGCCCAGTCTATGGCTATTCCTTCCTTGAAGTAAGGCACAGACTGCCTGGCATTCCTTGCTATGCTGTGGACTTGCATTTGTGGCTATCTGTATCCTTTCTAGCTCAACACTGGCCTTCCTATATTTCTCAGAATGCAGACCTATGGAAGTCCACAGGGAATTAACAAGCAGTGATCTGTGGTCCTTTATATTTCAGAAAGGCTGGTTAAGTTAAAGTTACTGTTGGACTACAAGGATGATGAAAATGAAACCATCTGAGGTGCATCTTCAAGGTCTCAAGATGATTACAGGCAAGTACAAATGGTTATAACCACTGTTTAAAGCCCTGTAACTAAGAAGTTTATAACTAATTTGGACAGAGACACCATTTTCTTTTTTTTTAAAATTAATTAATTTATTTATTTATTAATTTATTCATATTACATCTCAATTGTTAGCCCATCCCTTGTATCCTCCCTTTCTTTCCTCCCTCCCCTTTCCCCCTCTACTCCCTTCCCCTATGTCTGTGACTGAGGGGGACCTCCTCCCCCTGTATATGCTCCTAGGGTATCAAGTCTCTTCTTGGTGACTTATATCCTTCCTCTGAGTGCCACCAGGCCTCCCCATCCAAGGGACATGGTCCGATATGGGGCACCAGAGTTTGTGTGAAAGTCAGATCCCCTTCTCCACTTAACGGTGGAGAATGTCCTGTCCATCGGCTAGACTGGTTAGGGGTTCGAAGTTTACTGCTATATTTTCCTTGGCTGGTGCCATAGTTTGAGGAGGACTAGAGGGCCCAGACCCGCCTGTATTTTTCCAGGACCCACTGGATCCCTCTATTTCCTCATTCTTCCAGGCTTCTCACCCCTAAAGTCTCAATAGGATTTTCTCCCCTCTGACCCACTTTCTTGGTAGGTAAAGTTTATCATGGGGGCGTACACCTTGCATGTGAAGTCTTGACTGAAGTTCTCTGGTGTGTGCTTGTGAAAGCCAGTGAGCACAAGAATAAGAGCTCCATAAGCAGGGTTTCTGATTAGATTCCCTGGTGATGCTCCACTGTCTGTACTGCCCAAAACAATGCCTTCTTTGTAGTAGATACTCAATAACTGTTGGCTAGGTGACAAAAAAAATGTTTCTTGAGTTCAAGAATGCTGTTAAACCTTAACTGTGCATTCTCATGTAACTCACAAGAATGGTACCAAGAATTAGTCTCTGGTTGGACCTCCTTCTATAGATGTAAACAATAGAAGTTCTCAATGGCTGAATAATTTGCCCAAGCCCATAGAGAAGGGACATGCTAGGCTGTGCCTAAAGTAGCTATATGATTCCAAGGCCAACACTATTAACTGTTCTACTATACTGCTTCCAGAAAGGGTTGAATAATATATAAAGATGAATGACAAAATGTGTTCTCTGATGATCAGAGAATCATACATTGATGGAATGTTCACATCTGTAGAAGATGAAATGTGGGAATGGCAGCAGCCAAAGAACAGGGCTCACCTGGAGTACAGGATCTGATCTCCGTTTAATTGTATGTGATTCTTTTCGAGAAAGGCAATCTTATAGCACTTGGAATACAGTAGCTGCCGGCTTGGGGTTGCACAGAGAGAACAGGGAAGACGAAGCTCTGAAGCAACCACATAATGACTGTGGCTTTCCAGCAGGAAATTAAAAGCATTTTTTTAAACGTGTTAGCTGGTGGTCTAGGAAGGAAGCCATCGCAAGCTCTTCGTGTTCCTAGTGTGTCTGCGTGAGACTTCTCCACAGCTCTGCAGCAGCAGGAGTGAACCAATCACCTAGAAAAGTGGATGCTGACATAAAAATCTGAGTGCATGCAGTTCATCTCTCAAGGGTTCAGAGCCAGGACCCAGCTCTCTCTGAAGGCTGGAAGCAAGAACAGCAGACTGCAAAGGGCTGGTCTAGACTCTGGGAAGGGGCTGCTTTGTAGGTTCTTTCCCTACCAAGACATAGTTAAGCACTGCCCTGCCTTGAGTAAGAGCAGACACAATGGTGCTCAAACATCTTCGCATTGAACAATGGCTGTAATTGAGGATCATGGTGTAGGCACACTCTTAGTAATGGAATTGTCCTTTAACCAGTCGAGTCTTCATCTGAATTTTATTTGAGACAAAGATGAAGACATTGTTGGTCTTAGATGAGATGTCAGATTTGACCAAGAGGGAAGGATCATCTGGTTAAATAAAGAGGACATTTCTTTGCCAAAATCGCTTCTACTCAGAACAGGACACTAGTTACTGAATTGAGGTTAGAGTCTGATTTTTAACTCTGCTACTTACATTCTAAGAATGTCTGCTTGGAGTATACTTTTATTTTTCTGGCTTCAAAGTCCCCAAACTCACAAGGGGATAAAAGTGAGAGCATTCATTTCTTAGGATTAAGGGAAGGATTAAAAGTAGGTTTTTTTTTTTTTTTTTACAAGTGTAATAGTGTTTCCTAGAGGCCGAAAGGGACTGGGGGATGGGTTGGTCAACAGTTACCAAGTTAGAATCGTAAACGAGAAATGAGTTCTGGTACCCTAACACACAGTAGAATGAGTATAGAGAAGAACCATGTTTGTAAGTTCTTTTTAAAAAAGCTAAAAGGAAGGATTTTTAATTCCTCTCTACCCTCAAAAATGTGATAGAGGTTTACAAAGATAGCTGTTCATCCTGGTTAGAACACTGTATAGTTATATATGTACCAAAACATCACACGGTACCCAAGAAATGTATACAAATACTTTGTGTTGATTAAAAAGGACGTAATTGACTTTTTGAAAAGGTGGAATAGTTGAAAGGCATTTAGGTGCAAGTCCTGACCTACAAGTGTCAACTGCCATTGTTTTTATTCCTAGTCTGCATTTCCCTAGCCAAAATTATTTTAGCCCGCTGTGCACCATAATTCAGATATTTTTAGAATTTAGAGAGGGGACATGGTGTGTGCAATTTACATTCTGTAGCACCACATGCCGAGCAGAGGGCAATACCTCATCATCAGAAATGTTATTTGTGTGGCTAAACCTAGGGAATGTTTATATTAATCAACATTAACAATCTTCCAATGAAATGTCTGGAAATCAAACTTACGAAAAGTATTTTTATCTGTGAGCTTTTTTGAATTTAGGGCAGTAGGCTGCTCACCTGTCAAGTATTCTCATGATGGGCTTCCGTGTCTACCTCGGGGACAATGTCCTCCCATTTGGGGTTTCTGAGCTTTTTTTCCTGACTAACCTTGGGGACTTGGTTCAGCAGATATAGACCCTGTTCATGAACCCCTGGCAGTGATGGGGAACTCACAGAAGTCAGGATCTCCACCCGGCAAGACTCTGACTGGTACACTGATCTTGATGTCTAGTGTCTGAGGTCCACTGCCTGCCAGGGTCCACTTCGTAGCTTCTGAAATTCTATGGTCAGTACCAGGCACTACTATCAGCCTCCACAAGATCTTTATCAACTCATAGAGTTAAAAATATCCCAAATATGTAAGAGGCAGAGGCAGAAGTTTGAGGCCAGTCTGGGCTGCATAAGTCTCTGTCTTGAGACAAATAAACAAATGCTTTGTGAGCTAGAACTTTTGTTTAGCTAAAATTTTTTTTTCATGAAAATCATGAGTCAACTGGAGATATAGCACTGAATACTGGAAACCAACAGGACAGGATGCCTCTGCTAGAACATGTGCTGTCCTTGAAGATGGTCTATTAAGAAGTGAAAATAGACATATCAGAATTTCAATATGAATAAAATAAAAGCATGCCGAATCACCTAAGTTTATTTATAGCCCTGATGTTAGAAATATAATGATCTTGTTATTTAGTGAGGAGAAAACTAACTCACCTTTTGGGCAAACCTATGCTAGTCTCATGCATGGTTACACAACTCACTGGCCTTGGGGACCTCTCATCAGCTGGCGCATGTTTAGATACACCATGACAGACTCAGAGTATTGAATTAGCTCTGCAGCATGGGCAAGTTCAAGTTTCTTGGCTGACATCCTGGGGCCCAGCCCTGGCCACCATCTAAGCCTTCTGAGTCTACAGCCCAACCAGCTTACCCATGGGTACCAGCATCTCACCATAGACTGCAGCAGTGCTCAGCACAGGCAGTCCACACACACCAGGCTGCAGGCATCACTAGAATCTACAGGGACAGTGACAAGTCCTGTTCAACCTGCTGCCTCCCTGGATTCCTTAAGTCTGATAGTTGCCCTATATCCATGTTTAATTCTTACCTTGAGATGTACTCTGAGGGCTGGATATTGAGAATTAAAGTCATAGAGGAGGTCTGGAGAACAGTAATTGACACTCTCAGGTTTTCTATGTCTTTGAGTCTCCAGTATATCTGCACTTCGAAGCCCTCAAATGGTATCGTTAATTTATGTTTTTCAGTAACAGAAAACATCTTATGGCAGTGATTCTCAACCTTCCTAATGCTGTGACCCCCTTAATACAGCTTCTCATATTGTGCTGACCCCCATCCATAAAATTATTTTCATTGCTACTTTACAACTGCCATTTTGCTACTGTTAAGAATCATGGTGTAAATATCTGATATGTAGATGGTATTAGGCTCATGCATCTTGAGCTTAGAGCATCTGGAGATATTTGGACTGAAATAAACAGAAATACTCTTGGCTAATAGGACTCCAACACTGCCAACAAGGCCAGATGCCATACCACAGCTGCACCAGGCTTCAGCCTTCCCACTGTATTTACTCATCTCTAGGACGCTAAGGCAGAAGAGCAGCAAAGCATGAAATATTAAAAATTACATTAAGAAAAAGAACCCTAGAAATAAGATCACTCCCAGATAAAACACCACCATGTTTCCTTAAGAAGCTTTGAATCCTTTGAATTAAGGAAGTGTAGCTGGAAAGGTTACCTGCAGGGACTCGGAGCTCTTAAAGCCCTGGGCTTTAATTAAAACTCGCCCGTGTGCAACTAATGTGTGAGCCCCTGGGTCCCCTGCACGCTCTGGGGAAAAGCAGGGTCAGAAAAGGTCTTTGATGAGAAACTCCCAAGTCCTCAGCTGCAGCTGCTCATGCGGGGTTCTCATTGCCTGACCATAGGAAAGCCCATGCACCTTTTTCTGCAGAGGCAGATGGACTGGGCATTTCCAGAAACTGTGCTGCTGAGGGCCAGGGCATGGTTGAGCTATGGGCTAACTCAATCAAAATGAATTCTTAGTTATTTAAAAAAAAATGTCTGTAAAAAGGAAAAACAGTTCCATGAGGAACCTACAATGACCTTGAGTGTTCCTCCACCACTGTCATCCCCATGTAGGCAGAGTCCCCTCCATGTCCACTCTATTACCTCTGCTCACACTGCTGTTCACTGAGATGGCAGCAAGGACTGTGTCCTTTAATCCTGACTCCCTGACTGTCTGAGAGGGCCACTTCTATTATCTCCCTGCCAGGCATCCCACAGATCTCGCTATGAGAAGCAACCTCAAGTCATCATTTCTCTCAATAGGTGCTGGCCCCAATATTATCTCTTCTCCACTCTGAAAGGCACTTTCTAATAGCATTGCCCAAAGATAACATGGCCCACTTTTCCTTGATCTTCTCAGTGTTCCAATACTTTTCACTAGGTGTTAACGTGAGGAAATCAAGAGATTTGGGGTGTTATTTTGTTTGTTTGATGGGTTGGTTTTCCCACATTAACTCAAAGATCCTCTTGAAAGACAAGCACATCTAGTCATATGGCAGCAGTCCAACAACAGCACAGAAGATGGGCTTCTGTTTTCACTGAAAGCCTTCCAACAGGTCTAACAGCCCTTTTGATTGACAGCTCACTGCCTCACCTTTATTTCCTGCTTCGCCCAAGGATGATCTTTCCAACTCAACGATAAAGTTAGCAGTGAAAGGCTTTTTAGTGCCCGGATTGCATTGGGAGCCCCACCCCTAGAGTGCAGCAACTTGGAGGACAGGTGAATTGCATCTGTCTGCCCTCCCTAGACTGAACATTAGCACAGACAGCACAGCAGAAAACAGGGACAAAAGCTGGAAGCTCTTGGCTAATAGGCTGTGGCTATTTCTGACAAGAACTGGACACTTTCTGCTGTCGGTGGGGGGAGGGGTTGTAGCAACAAAAATGCCATGCTTCAGAAATGACAACTGTCACATTTCTCATCAAGGCCTTCTTGGTTTGGCTTTTACTTGTCGAATTCCATTTCCTTGATGGGAAAATGGCTGCGGAGTGCCCTTCCCACTCTTGTCTTTGCCAGCCTGCTATTGGTGAGGATATGCCAGTCATTTTGTGTCTGCTGAGTCATCAGGTGAAGTTTGAGGGAGGATCCTGCCTTTTTCCAGTGCACTTGTGCTGCTAATGTGCCTCTGGCTGAGGGAGATCTGGGTTGGCTTCTTCCTGCCAGCTGTGGAGAGCTTCTGAGACTCACAGGCACCGTATTCAAGCTCCCCTCTGCACTTGACCTTTCTTAAGGAGTTTCATTTTCTTGCCCAACAAGAATTCTCTGGCTTTCTTAGGCAAACACATCTTGTTTTGCTTGAGAAACTGCTGACTCGGGGGAGATGTGAGGGAGGGAGATTAAAAAGATGTGTGTCAAATGAGCTACCCGCCAAGGGCCACAGCTCTCTGTCAAGATGCCAACATTTTAATCCTTTCAGATTTTGGAAAGTACACAGAACTTTAGAATCACATTGCCAGGCAAGGACGTGGTTTAATGCATTTTTCTGTTCGTTGTTGTTGTCGTTGTTATTGGTGATGGTGGTGGTGGTGGTGGTGGTGGTGGTGGTGGTGGTGGTGGTGCTGGTGGTGGTGGTGGTTTTTCCATGTACATAGTCATTAACCTTTCCTTTTACAGTAACTGTTTAATGATGACCAGTCTTTCCTGGATCGCAGAAGACCCACTGACAGGGTGGCGCTGTGAGTTGAATGAATCTAACAAGGAGATCTAGTTCTTATGTCAGGTGACAGCTTCAGGACAGCCACCCAGAAGCACAGTTGCTTATTTACCTTGGCCACAGCACATTAGTAGACTGAAGTAGGAACCCATGCTTCAAAACACAACTTTTGCTTTACAGATGAAACAACTAGGCCAGTGTAAAGGGTGCTTGGTGGCACCCAGCTCCAGAGCAAAGCTGGAAGACCTCAGCCTGCATATCCTTCCTTCTCACAAGAGTGCAGCAGTTAAGAAATTAAGCCCTGAAGTCACAGCTCTGATAGTCAGTCCTGCTGTAATCATGTACAAGCCATGTGACCTTGGGCATATAGTTTCTCTGCAATGTGTTTTCTTCACCTATAAAACATTCAGAATGATATTACCTCCTGCATGGATTTTGTAAGAATTAAAAGAATTGGCCTGTGTTAGACATCTTTTATGGAGCCTACAGTATATAAATCCTTGATGTGTAACATTCTCTATGGGACTTTATTGCACTGCATTGTTATTTGATTTCCAACATTTCCTTTCTGGTCTTGGGTTCACTGTCCCTCCTTTCATTTCCTTTGCCACCAACATTGAATATGTGAGTGTAATTTAAACTTTGCATTTAGTATTGCACTTTCACTTGGCTTAATGGGTCAGGCAAACCAACCTTTCCATTTGTTCCACCTCATGTCCTGGGAACTGGATTTCTTGGAATAGGGTCAGCAACTAATGTGTTTTCTGATTTATTTATTTTTATCTATTTATTATTTTTGAGATAGGGTTTCACTCTGTACCCTGGCTGACCTGGAACTCACTATGTAGACAAGGCTACTTTTGAAATCGCAGAGATCCACCTGCTTCTCCTTCCCAAGTTCTGGAATTAAAGGTGTGTACTACCAGCTGGGCACTGTGGTGCAAGCCTATAATCCCAGCACTCGGGGAGGCAGAGGCAAGTGGTTCTCTGTGAGTTCGAGGCCAGCCTGTTCTACAAATTGAGTCCAGGATAGCCAAGGCTACACAGAGAAACTTTGTTGCAAAAACAAAAACAAAAAACAAACAGAGAGAGGGAGAGAGAGAGAGAGAGAGAGAGAGAGAGAGAGAGAGAGAGAGAAGGTGTACCACTGTACCTGGCTTGGTTTTCTGTTTTGCTTTTTGATATGGTGACAGCCAAGAGGTACACTGGTTGGGGTGTGCCCAGGGGTGCAGAGGCAGAGCTGAGATTGCTCTATAGTGGAGAAGTGTTTAGATCACCAGCAAAAGCAGATGGAGTGAGTGCATCCTGAGAGATGTGGAAATTCCTTTATCCACCTCAACTTCCCCAGAACCTCTAGATCCCTCCAGAAAATTTCTTAGTACTGAGTGTTTTCACTTCTTTAATAAAACTCAGACTGATACACCTGCCTAATTCTGTATGGCACATGGGGAACACTGTTTAAGCATCTTCTATAATTTAACATATTTCATCCTTATAGCGATGCCGCTTGGAAAGCAGCGTAATTCCTCTGACACAAAAGAAAATGAGGCAGGTACACAGAGGTTGAGTTTCTTGTATGCGATGGTTACTATGTTCAGCCGACAGTTTCAGCTTACTGTTTGTGATCTGTCTAGTGCTGCGTAGAACACAAAAGGAGTCTCCAATTTTCCCCAGATCACCGAGATAATCATGAGCCAAGGGGATATTCCCATCTTTGTCAATTCTAGAGGTGAGTCAGACATTTTTCCCAGAGCTCGGTGCTGAGAAACCTAGCATTGAAAGAAACAACAACAACAACAACATCTGCTAATTTAAAAGGTGTCCAACCAAAGACAAGTTTTTCAGTCCTGCTTTATCTGCTCTTTACATTTTACTAAGGAAGCTTCTTTATTCCAAAGAATGAGTCTAACATGGGTCGTGGAGCCCAGGGAGTTCAGTCCTGGCATATAAGGCAGAGGCAAGGTGAAACAGGAGAGATGGGAAGAAGTGGAGAAAGAAGAGGAGGGAGCAGGGCTATTGGGTGGTAGAGGGGCTTGAAGACCAGTAAGGAAAGGGGCAAGACACAAGAAGAAACAGAGCCAAAGCCACAGTCTGCTGATCCTCAAACCTGCCAGCCGTGTGAGCGAGCACAGATGGCAGCAAACGGCCCTTCTGTTTCCACTAGGGTCTCGGGTTCTTTGTGGTCTCCTGGGCTAAGTGCAGCTACTGAAATATTCATCTTCTTTCCCTGGATTTATGTTGTAATGCACAATACATAAGTGTTAGTTATTTTGGTTCCTTGATAAAAATTTGATACATTCTGATTAACATACACAAAATAAATAGTCTAGTTTTATTATGTTGTATAAAGACTTAAAAAATATATGGAGCCTGTGCTTTTTCCAAAGTGTAAGAAAAACAGATAAGAGTTGAGACAGTCAAGAAAGATTGCTTTCATTAAACTACAAAGTTATTGGATTTCTCCCCCTGTTCTGTCTCTCTCTGTTCTCAAAGCTGTCTGCCTGTGAGTAATCATTTGGGTTAGGATTTTCCCTGGATCTCTGGAAGGGATCCTTGAAGACATTATTTAAATAATTAGTTGGTCCTTTAGCAAAGGTCAGTGAGCAGTGAAAGTGTGTTACAAAGAAGGCAAGTGGCTAGTGTCACCAGGAGCCTTTTTGCAAGTAATGCAAGCTCTGTCTTTAGTCGCAGGAACATCTTGAAGCTGAAGAGCATTGACCAAGTACCTTTAAAATACTCCTTCCAAATGGATGGATACACACCCCTCCTCCTGCTCCTCCTGCTCCTCCTCCTCCACCTCCTCCTCATTTTCTTCTTCTTCTTCTTCTTCTTCTTCTTCTTCTTCTTCTTCTTCTTCTTCTTCTTCTTCTTCTTCTTCTTCTTCTTCTTC
>OU015755.1:23973953-23989738 GCA_907169655.1 Acomys percivali | reverse complement strand
TCTTCTTCTTCTTCTTCTTCTTCTTCTTCTTCTTCTTCTTCTTCTTCCTTACCCATGCATGGCCTCTTGTTTTAGATTAGAATTACATCAACTGAGCTTTTTAGATCACTGAATCCTGAAGGAATTGACTCTGCCATTGAAACTCAAGCTGCATTTCTCATTCCTTCTAACACAACCCATCCAACTTCAGTTCCTCTCTCCACTGTTGCTTCTAAGAAGCATGCTAGGCTGACTTGAATACCCCTTAAGGCTAGATTTAAGCCTCTACCCTCATCTTACTGAAGCCAACACACAGGCCACACTGACCTCTAGTGAAGCAAATGGGGACTCTGCTCTATTATTAAATACATCAAAGAACCCTGCACTCTGCACCAGAAGGTCAGTCCTCAGATCGGAAGGTAGAGCCAGGACTCTGAATAGAATATTGACCATATCAGTATTTCCTCGGCATGGCACCTTTGCCCACACCATGGAGTGGCCCTAGCCCGAGTCTCTGCACAGGCTTGGGGGGAGGGAGGGCAGAAACTGCTCCTTTTATTCTAGGAAGAACCTACAGACTGCCCAGCTTTCATGGATGGGACTGGCTTCCTCCGTCACTCGAACAATTAGGTCAAATAGTTATGGACTCTGTCCACCCTTTTGTTGACATTTTCCAGGGCCTGTGGAATCTTCCTGTTACTTTCTAACACCTACTGAGGTCTACACTCTGGGCAAAGTCCCTTATCCATCCATCCCCAGTATTATCTGAGCACACTCACCTTTCTTACTGTGGGGCCCAAAACTTTGTCGATTATTTGCAGTACCACAGCTAGATGAGAGATGACAGCCCATAGCTGATTGGGCCACATTTCATTTAGTTCATTGCATCTGATCCCAAGAGGGATGCTTTAAGGGAAGAGGTTCAGAACTGAGGCACACTGATTGATGTTAACATGGCCTAGAAAACAAAGGACTCAGCGAAGGATTAAGAAGAGAGGTTAGTGGGAGACATGACAGTCCCTGTCACACAAGGAAGTACAATTAATACAGAGATTCTAAGAGTTATAAGTAAGAAAGAAGAGTGGGAGATAAAAAAAGAGAGGGTGCTGGTTTAACAAGGAGGCAGATATCCTTGTTAGGACTTCCTTCTGTGGTAGTAAGGACCTCGTTCCTTTAAGAATCAAAGCAGGGGTGGGAGATGGCAGCGTTCCCGATTTCAGAGAATCTTTGAGATCACACAGTGCGCTTAAATATTGATGGACAATAGGGCAGTAAGTAAATAAGATGTTTCAAGCACACTCTGAAATCCAGGCAGCCACTAAAAGAAATGAGTTACAGCTGTGGGTGCTATCGCAGGACCAAGTTTACAGCTTGATATAAATCTGGAAAAGCAAGCTCCATATAGACATTTCCATATAATACTACATGGAAAATAATAAAGATATCCTTTGGATGATATGTGTACCTATGAATACAAATGCACAAACACATACACAGGTTACAAAAAATAACGCTAAATATAGGGGAGGATCTTAGGACTGGAAATGGTAGCTAAAGAGGTGCTTGCTTCATTTGCAAGGTTCCCTTTCTTTCCTGTTTTAACAAAGAGAAATGTCCATATATTACTACTGAGATTTAAAATGAAAGGGAAAGTGCTGATAGCTATGAGACTATTTGAGGTTTAATTGCCTGATAATTAGTTCATTCCTTCACCATTATCCATCAGACACATGTTGCATGGCCAGGAGTTGGAGCCTACAGCAGAGGGCTATAGACACAACAGAGTATTCAGGAAACTGTGTCTGTCCCAGAGCCTGAGGGCCAAGGCCAGATAGGTCATTTGGTAATAAATGGGTATTTCAGGGTTAGGAGACAAAACGTGGCCAGGTCTGCAGTGGCAGAAACATGGTCTTCTTGAGAAAGCCAAGTAAACTTGCTATTGCTCCTAGGAAAGGTAGTATAAGATGGAGCTATGGGCATGGTCAGATTGCAGATAATGGGTGGTCTTGTCAGTCATATGAACAGTAGCCTAAAGGTTATGAAGAAGTGTAAGGAAATGAGAGTTGTCGTGTGATCTGAGGCCAGCTGAAGGAGTTTCCCAGGCTGGGATGCTCTGAGTGTCCTCGGAACACAGCCCAGAAGCTTTCCACTTCCATACACGCATGCTTAATTTCCAAGAAGTGCAGCAGAACCAGCCTATAATTATCTGTATCCAGATAAATTGCCTTGTGGATTACCGATGGCAAATGAAGAATGTTAATCCCAAGATGACTTTCCATTCTTGCTTAGGACACTGATGGCTGTCTCTCTGCCATCAGTCACCACTCCCATAGGTCTATAAACTCATTTTAACACTGGACTGAGACAAGCCAAATCTGGGAAGTAATTTTCTGCTAAAAATGATTAGCATAATGCACCAGAAAGCCAAGTGCCAATGACTGCTTAGTCAGAGGAATCTTCACAGCATGTGCCGTGACTAGCCACACCTTTGGGGCAAGCACAGTAACTGTGCTTGAAGGGTGCCCCTTATGAGATCTGTAATGTTGGCACATTATTAGCAGCTTGGCACCTGGTCCTTCATGCAGTGTCTGATAGGATCAATGCAGGGGACATTGATGTAGGATTAGCATCAAAAGTCACCACCGAGCATGGGGGGACCAGACAATCAAACACAGTCCAAACTACACTTGCAGAAAATGGCCTGAATCTTCTTTCAGATGTGAGCACTGGCTCCTCAGAAGGGTCCATAAATCCATTTCCATGCCCCTCTTTGCTATTTTTAAACCAACTTACTGATGGCTAAAGCTTACTTTGGAAATTTGGGGAAGAAATGGAGAGCAGGGGTAAATGGCAGGTTATAGAAAAGATTTCTAACTATCCAAATACAGCTTAGATCAAGGAAATGAAATATTACCTATCATTTAATCCCATTTTACTCCTGTAACTTTTTTCAAATACCCCCAAAGCTTCTTTGTAAATTGTGGGGCTATACATAAACATACAAACCACATACGTAAAACAAACAAACAAACAAAAACAAACAAACAAACCACATATGTGTGTGCATGTGTGAACTATCAAGCAAGCCTTCAGTGTTCTGCGGCCTCTCTTTATGTCTCTTGCTCTTGGCTATTTGAAAACTGATCACCCAATCTTATCAAATGCTTAGGCAAGAATGAGTTGTATACAATAGAACTAGAATTTCTTTAAGATAATCATGATGGCTGATCTTGGATGCCAACTGAAGAAGAGATAAACCTGTTTTTGTTATGATACCAAGTGTGGGATCGGAACGGTCTTGGTCTTGTGAGAACAGGTGAGGTTAATCCACTAGAAGACAAACCACCTCACGTGGGATCTTGATCGTTGTCAGCTGAAAAGATCCCGTGAACAGACTCTAGGAGGAGATATATAAATGAGCCCAGAACTGGAGTCTGGGCTTTTGGAGACTTGGGATAGTTTTGGTTAGTTATAGCTCCACTTCAAGATGCTCCTAGAGAGAATCGCTCAAGGGAAGGCGTCAGGGCTCCGGCTCCTGCTGAGGTTCCGGGTTCTCGTTACTTCAGGTTCCAGCAGAAGAAATCCTGCTGGCAATGCCAGGAGAATCTTTCCTCAGAACTTATATCCTTACAGTTTTGTTATTCTTTAATCCTCTTTTCCTATTGTTTCGGTAAGTCGGGTTATAAGGGACATATGCTCGGTGAATAAGTTCATAATAAAATATATTGGTTAAGAAAACTGAGCCTACAGCCAACATCACTGTATCTGGAATCAACTAAAACCTAAGCAGCTGAGGATATATTGTTGGGGATGTCCTTAATAGGATAATTTGAGGTGGGAAGTTCTTAATCTGGGTCTTTTGAGGTCTGAACATGCATCCTAAATCTGGGCCACATCTTCTAGTGGCAGCGGACATAAAAGGACATAAAAGGACATAAAAGAAGGAAGCATTTTGGTTTTTGCCTTCTTGCTCTTTCTCTTGCAGGCAAGTTCATCTATCCTGCTGCTAAGCCATTCTTTGAAGGTCTTGAAACCTGCTTCTTCAGGATTCCATAGACTGAGGATCAGCTGAGATATCCAGCCTTATGAACTGAACAACTACCAAAGACAGTATTAGATTAGCCCGACCACAGCTTATAAGCCATGCTAAAAAAATTTTCCATATATATATCATATATATATATATGATATTCCTTTTTTATCCTTTTTATCATTTCTGTTCCTCTAGAATAATGTTCTCAACCTATGGGTAGGGGCCCCTTTGTGAATCACATATCAGATATCCTGCATATCATATATTTTACATTACAATCCACAACAGTAGCAAAATTATAGTTATGAAATAGCAAAGAAATAATTTTATGGCTGGGGACCACCACAGCATGAGGAACTGTATTAGAGGGCTGCAGCATTAGGGAAGTTGAGAGCCACTGCTCTAGAGAATCCTGACTAAAACAATAATCTAGTATCAAGATCTTAAATTATGAAAAGGAAACTGAGGCCAGGACAGGGAACAATCCATGAAGTCACCCTGCTCAGAACCAGAGATCTGGAAGGAGCCTGACCTTCCCAGCTGTCCCTTTCTGACTCTTCATGGAAGCCTGGCTCCACCTATCTAGGGCACAAGACCCCTTCACTCAAAGTCCACAGAACATTAAATAAAAACCATGCTCCCATTAACATAGCAAGTGGATTCTCTGGATACTATTGATAAGGTTCTTGGATAGGGAAAGGGAAAATGTTATGAATTAGGGACTCAAATTGCCCTAGGAAGTTGGCTTATCCTCAGCTAAGTGGCCTTTTAGGTTCTGTCACCACCTCATCCCTGTCCCCAGATCCCACCTTAATAATTGTAAACAGGTCTCTTTGAAGATCCCTGTCTTTTAAACCCACTGCAGAGATGAAGACCACCAAGATCTCCTAAGAGAAAACACCCAGAGAGCAGGACCCTTTCCCAGCCATAGCACCAAGGCTGCTCAGGATCCTAGGACTCTCCACAGTGAATTAAGCATTTCCTGAAGCCTCTGTGACCTCAGCTCAGGCCAAAGTATGATTTCCCTGTGGATTACATGAGGAAAACTGAGAAGTGCTTTCAGACTTCAGGCATCTGTACCCTATCAGGGACACCACTTCCCTACAGGGTGTGAAGTGATATTGGTTGACTGGCTCACTGCTGCCAAACACCCGCCTAAAAGTATGTAGCACTTCCGAATGTGTCTCGGGAACCAGATGTGCAGTGGCTGCTACATCTGTCACATTGAATGCAGTGTCTCCACATTAGGAGTCAGAGCCTCATAAGTACTGACTCCTCACGGGATATGAGATGGGGTAGAATTAGGAAGTGTATGCTAGAGCATTGCAAATGGTCAGGCCCTAGTCCCTCACTATCACACTCATCAAGTCTACCTCAATACCCCATCCATGACATGGGTAAGAGACAGAGGGGGCTCTGCCTTGTTCACTATATTTTTATTTAATTAATTTATTCAGACTATAACTCAACTGTTATCCCATCACTTGTATGCTCCCATTCCTCCCTCCTTCCCGCTTTCACCCTATTCCCCTCCCCTAAGTCTAAGACCAAGGGGGACCTCCTCCTCCACTATATGGTCATAGGCTATCAAGTCTCATCTTGGTAGCCTGCTTATTCTTTCTTTGAGTGCCATCAGGCCTCCCTATTATATCCCAGTACTTAGAGCATGAGGCCAGTGTACAATAGCAACGAGTAAGGGAATGAATCTGTGAGTACCTGTATGGTTTTTGATTTATGAACCTATCTGTGCTTTTAAAAGTCCTTGAAATCCTAGTGGCACTCAGAGGAAGGACAGCAGGTCACTGAGAAGAGACTTGATACCCTATGAGCATATACAGAGGGAGGTAATCCCTCTGAGGAACAGTCATAGGGGAGGGGAATAAGGGGAAAATGGGAGGGAGGGGAGAATGGGAGGATACAAGGGATGGGATAACCATAGAGATGTAACAAGAATAAATTAATTAAAAATAAATAAATAAAAAAAAGAAAGTGTTTAAATGTTGGTAAGTGCAAGTTACAGATTTAAAATAAGATCAATGGTCATAATAAACTGGTAAAATACTGGCTGCTTATTAAAAAAAAAAAAGTCCTTGAAATCTATACTGGTAGAATCCAATGTATTACAGGTCCACTATGGCATAAACATATAATTAGTACTACTTCAAAGCTGAATTGCTGAAAAGCCTGCTTTTACATGCTGAGCTGAGTTCCCAATATTTCATTGCACCAGCCTCCTGACCACTGACTTACAAGAGAAAACAGTGTACACACGAGGTACCCCTTCATTCACTAAGTGAGCAGGCACTGTGCCCTTGGTGCCAAGCTTTAAGTTCAGACAGCATTGTAGACACGTGGCTTCTAAAAGACCCAACCACAAACAGGTTATGCAGTCTCACTTGGCACCCATGGACGTTTACACAAAGCCACAGGGACGACCCCTAGTGCCTACAGCACTAAAGCTTAACCCTCAAAGTAACCTATTTCCAGAACTGAGAGGAGAGTTATATCTCCTACCAATGTACTAGAAATGAACAGCCACCAATGGCCAAGGCTTAGAGGAAGCCATGTTGATGACCTAAAAGTGCAAAGGATTAGAGCCAGCTAATTTCTTCTCCTTCTCCTCCTCCAACTCAGAAGTGAAAATTCAATGGCCATCCAAATACTGGTCTTTTGAGCTAAGTCTGATTTGAGCAGCCTAAATGCTATTCCCTAGAACCAGCTCAATGTTGCTCCCTCATTCTGGCTGACAACCACCAAAACATGGTCTTTGGTTCTGTAGACATGGAGACCCCAGCTTTCTAATATGAGAGCAACATGGGTATGGAAATATAATAGGGGAAATAATATACAGCTTTTTCCATAAAAGAATGACACTGACCAGAAGGGACAATGACAATGGCAAAAAACAAAAAACAAACAACAACAACAACAAAAACCCAACCAATCAGTAGCAACACTCTTTACATGTGGTCCCTTTGCAGAAAATGACACAACTAGACAGAACTGGGGATGTGCTGTTTACAGCCACAGGTAAGATTTTCTGAGTCCCCCTTCTGTTCTGGACAGTTACAGCATTCTGTGATTGTTGACTCATTGCATTTTCCCAAGTCCTCCCCCCCCCCGCCGCCTCCCCAGAGATGTACTGGGAAACTACACATTACTGCAGGGCCTTGTTTATATAGACTTGCATTCAAAGTCAGGAAGGAATATAAATACACCTTAGGGTGAGCCTGAAAAGATGAGAAAGAGAAAGGATTGCAAGGGGGAAAGAAACCCCACAAATCAGCACTATCTTAAAAATGTATATTGTTAGTGCAAAACCAAAATGAACACGGGAGGACTGAGTCGATGTGAAGCATAAGGTGAAAATGTCAAAGCAGCAAGCGCAGTGTTGGAACACACCTTGTCCACGGGGGATCCAAAGCATTATCTGTATTTGTGGGGACCAAATCAGCAAAGCACTAACAAAGAGAGAGTAAAGGAAACCTTGCCTAAAGCAAAACAAAAAGACCATGATAATGGTTAGATAAACAGGTTCCTTTACATGACACAAAAGAGAAACGAAGCCGTCAAAGAAAGCCTTTCCCCGTGCAGAAAGCTTCATTGTGAGGTTACGGTTACAGGGTAGTACAAAGGATCTCAGAGACAGTGAACTTCTTTTATTAAAAAGAAAAGTCTAGTGCTTGTCTGTTATGTATAAGGCCCTGTGCTGAGTCCTCTCGACAAGAGAGAGAGGGGTGGGGAGAAAGGCAGGCAAAGACACTAAATTGGAGCCTCCTCTCCTACATTAGACCAGATTTTAGTAGGTTAAAGAACTAATTTAAAAAAAAAAATAGCCTCAGATAAATTATAACAGCATTTGGATTTTTGAAATAAAAAAGGTTTCTTTCACATAAAGAAAAAAAAAGAAAAAAGAAAAAATGAGTCTTGAAAGAAAACATAAATGGATTTCACCAATGTAGGTAAAATTTTATATCCCACACAACCTAATACAAAATTCAAAGCCCAAGGGCCAGAAAGATGGCTCAGTAGGTAAGGTGCTTGACACCGGGCCTAAATAGCCCAGTTCAAGCTTCAGAACCCAAATGTTAAAAAGGAGAGAACCAGCTCCAGTCTTCCAACTCCCACATGCACACAGGAGCACATGTGCACACGCCCGATGAATAAGCAATCATAATCAAAAAAAAAAAAAAATCACAAGAAGGAATAGTTATTTATGTTGTCAAAATATGAAAGGGCAAAAATTGGTAGGGTTATTATTACAATGAGTTAGTTTGAGATAGACTTTTTTTTTCTTTTGTATTTTACTAGAGAAGAAATAATCATTCTGATAATAAACATAGTAGACAGGAAGCTTACCAAACAAGAAATGCATAACATTTTCGCAACGTTCACAGTCTCCAATAACCAACAAGATACGAATTAAAACGTGGTTAGCAATTGTGTTTAGCAAATTGGCAAAGCAGAGAGAAAAGCAATCACTTTCTTAAGTGGCGAGGAACCAGTCTGTCCTGGACAGCCAGCCCCAGAGTGGAAAGAACAGCGAGCAGTAACCATGCCTGTGTTTCTCCTGTCACTTAGACTCTAAGGCATCTATTTTATGCATCAATCAGCAAGTGCCTCCAGATGTATATGTGGGGGGGGGGAGGAGGGGAGGGGAGCGCCAAGCCTGGAATATCCTGTCTACTCTACTCTTTACAGGACATGATAATTTAAAAAAAAACTACCACCCACATCAATCCACAGGTGTCCTGAACTGATTCTATAAGGCGTGTTCAAAATGTCAACTTGGCTTTTTTTTTTTTTTTTTTTTTTTTTTTTTTTTTAAACAGCTTCTCGGGCAAGGCATGATAATGGTAATTATCTGCCTTTAAAGGCGCTAAAAGACAGAAGGAGTCCAGGAATTGCAGTCTGAAATGAAGGGCGGAACCATGTCTCCACCGGGTCTGAAATCATACCTTTAAGACTGAAATGGGTCATTTGTACCACCTTTCTCTCACACACTCAAGAACTGGCCTTTAGCGGGTTCTTTCCCATGGTGGTTCACTGGGAGGCTCTGGAACACCCTTTCTCATGAGGCAAGTGAGCCTGGCATGGAGGGGGCAGCTGATGCTACTGTTTTTTTTTTTTTTTTTTTTTTTTAACCTTTGCAGCTCTGAAGTTTTCCAGGTAAAACACGGGTATCCTAGAAGTTGAAACTGGGACGAAGGATGATCAGTTCTCATGGAGAGACAGGGAAAGCTGAAGAAATGTCACTGGCACATGGGTGCCTAGGTGGGCTTGGGGATGGGCACAGGAGAAGGGAACCAGTTCCTGGTGCCTAATCACCCTCTTAAGCCAGGCAGGCCAATGCCTAGGAATCCTGGCACAGGTGGGGAGCCAGCACCGTGTCCTGGATCCTATGCAAGCCAAGCAAGCACCAGGCTGCTTGCAGACTTCTGAGCAGTCTCTAACCATGGACAGTGGCCAGAGAGCACAAAGCAGCAAACCTTCTTTCCCATGTCACTTACTCTAAGCATGTCCAGGAAAGCCTTGGAAGGGAGGTGTCCTACCTTGTGAACACGGTCCCAGCCTCTTTCCTCTGCTGCCCCACTTTGCAGCACATTTATCAGAAGCTTCATTATTTAAAAGAGGAAGCCCCAAAGAGTTGTCTCAGGGAGCCTAGTCCAGTCTCGAGAGCCCTGTTTGCTTTGCACATGTCAGGTCACATTTGATGAGAGCGGAAGGGTACAAAGGAGGTCAGGGCCCTTTAAAATCATGCTGTTAAATCTTTGCCTTGCAGCTCCTTCCTAGCCTCTGCCCAGGAGCCAAGGGAATATGGCTCAGGGGCTCTGTAGGGCCAGCACACGGGGCTGGCCCTACATTTCTCCCTGCTGAAGCAAGAAGGAGAAGCCAGCTCACCAGCTCCATCTTCGGCTGTCTGATTCCCACGACTCCGGTACCTGATAATCTCCTCCCCCAGCCCCACTGCCACGAACAGACTAATTTGCAGTTGTTTGCAGCTCGGCATCTCAGCAGCAGAATTTCCACAGGCACAAATTTGTTACTAATAAAAGCCTAGGCTCTGAAGTTGCAAATGGTGTCTTCTTGATTTCATTTTAATAAGAGTGGATTCAAGGTTACATCCATGATATAAAAAAAAAAAAATCCTCACTCCTATGTGGTCTGCTGTATTTTCTCTGCAGATAAGAGAGGATGGAGCTCCCAGACCCAGGGATACAATGCAGGTTCTTGCGTTATTTGTGGCGTTATTGTAAGCCTGGCTATTTGCATGCATCAGGCTGCTGCTTGGCGTAGGAGCCCTCTCTAACTAACCTAAGGCCTCCAGCTCTAGACATGGTAGCCAGTATGGTAGGTGACTAGCCATCTTGGGTTAGTAAAGGGCAGGGCTCAGGGAGTCAGGCTCACTGGGAACCCAGACTGGTGGTTGAGAGCATCTAAGGAAGGTGGTCATGCAGATGTCAGGTCCACATAGCAACAGGGCTTATTCTCCCACTGGCCTTACTGCTACCAGTAGCTGATCTCTAGCCTCAGTTACAACATCCCCAACAGGACCTCCTCCCAGAGTCCCCACACAACAGCTGAACATTCATTATATAACCAGAGCTTTAGATGCACATGTTTGGCCTCTTCAAGCAAGGTCACAATGTGCTTATAGGATGCTGTTGGCATACCCTATGAAATATCAAGATTGAATAATGGTAGCAGATAAAATAAGGGATGGGGATGAAGCCTGTGTATCATCCATTATCATGTGTAATCAATAAACAACTTAATTCTCTTGAAAAAATGCATGTGTTGTGCACGTGTGTATGAGTTCCCATGAATGTGGGTGCACATGGAAAGTGTATATGTGTGCATGTGTGTGTGTGTATGTGTTTGTGTGTGTGTATATATATGCATGCGCATGCACGAGAGCACATGGACACATGCATGTAGCCTGGAGGTTGATGTCCATAATTGTCCTGATTCACTATCCAACTTACTCATTGAGGCAGGCTCAACAGACCTAGAGCTCACCGATACAGTCAGGCTGGCTTGCTCGCTCTAGGGATGCCCTGTCTCTGCTTTCCAAGAAGTACAGGTAGGATGCCATGCCTACCTGGCATTGAGGTAGGTTCAGGGACCCAAATTCTGGTCCTGATGTTTTTGTGGCAAATGCTTTAACCGTTGAGCAATCTCCCCAGCTGTTTAGCCTTCTTGTCTACACTGTGCATACCCCCCAAGGGAGACATCTTGTCTATTGCTCCTGTTAAATATGTCTTCCATCAAAAATCTAGAATTTAATGTGAGATGAAGAAGTAATTGAATTGAGTTGACAGGTAGATTACATATATGCACAGGACTTTATGAGATACTAGCAAACCTCTTTGGACACTGTATAGTATTAGGCAAGTTAACCTCTATGACTTTTCAGTTGCACGATTTTAAGATTCAGACAATACATTTCATTTCCTTGTGAATAAAAAGGGCCATAATTAATATAAAACGCCTGCCATCTTTCTACAGGTACCTCAGCCAAACTTCTGCCTACTTCCTCACTTTCCCGACTCTTTCATTTCCTTCAGATTTTAAACTTTCTGAGGATCATTAGTAGGTCAATAATGCTTTGAAGACCATCCATTTATTGTCATTTGTGAGTGCCAGTCCCTTCCCAATGTTCTCAGATAGTTAAAAAAGGAGAGTGGTCGGCTCAATCGCAGCCCTGCTGCGGTCCGATGGCCTGCGAGGCAATAATGGAATAAGATGTGGACCACTGCAAGGACCTTACTGGGTTAGTTAGTGTTGCCTCCAGATGGGTATTTATTCACAGTACTCTCAGCTTCCCCAGGGAGGGACATAGGGGTATATCTGGGATGACAAGCTAAGCATCACGTTGCTGCCTTTATTCCAGATCTCACTGCCACCCGTACATTCTGTCATTGATAAGAAAGTATTTCTTTTATAACTATCAGCCCACATTAGCACAAAAGTACACACATATGCAAATAATTCTAACAATTAATCCATTGAGAAGTCATTATGTAGAGGCATGAAGTATAGTGTACATACACATGCAAATAATTTTAACAATTAATCCATTGAAAAGTCATTATGTGGAGGAATGATGTACAGTATATACACATATGCAAATAATTCTAACAGTTAATCCATTGAGAAGAGATATGTGGGGGTGTGAAATATTTTACATGGGCTCTCTAGTGACTTCTGCAGCCCTCGGGTCTGAGGCTGGTGTCATAATTAACTCCCCCTCCTCCTTAAAGCCACAGGAAAAGTACAAGAACCTTGTGCAAAATGGGATGAAGGAACAAAGCATGACTCGAAGCATCATCTCATCCTGGACAGTCAAGATAATACCAGCTACCACCTATGAGCACCTTCCATAGGCCAGAAGCCACCATGCACATCATTTCTTAAATATATTCCAGAAAGAGAACTTAGAGATTTGAAGAGATCAGAGATAGAACATTGTAGAGCACAACTGAAAGTTGAACCTTTTCTGATGCCCTGCCCTGTAACCCAAAGGATGATTTTCCTTTGGGGGCGGGGAAAGACATCAAAAGGGAAAGGGGCTGGTCCAGGAGACTACTGTAGGATGGTAGTGCATAGTTTGGTGGTTGTAGCTACCTTCTCTTAGTCAATATCTCAGGAAACACTTGTCTCATTGTCTTTGCCCTCCCCCTGAGCCCCGTACCAATAAAATACAATACAAGTTTATGGTTTACTTTCTTCCCATTCTCCAGGACCTACATTAAGTAAAATCTTTGCAGCCTGGCCTTCTTCTTCCTCCTCTCCCTCCATCTTTGTGCAAACCACCGTTCATTACCAGCCTGGAATCTCTCCAAGACAAGCACTGCCAAGAGAAGCCATTGTCTTGTCAGAGAAGTCCATTAAGGCTGTCAGGCTCCCTAACAAATCAATCAGGCACCAGGAGGCCTTTCAGAATGATATCATTTGCCATTCAGGCAGAAACAAATAAGTATCCCAGGTGAGCAGCGGCGGCATGGGCCAGGAGCCAAATTACACCATGGTCTCAGGCACGGAGCTAACAGTTCCCACCAAGGAATGGCACCGTGTGCCTATTACTCTCGCCTTAAAAGATCATTCAAACCACAGGACTCACTCCTTCTATTGGTGTTTCTCCCCCATCAGCAAGGGCTCTATTCTTTGTTCTCCTTCACAGTCTTGATCCTTAGAAGATAACAGGTCCCAGTTCACAGTCCCCTACAGCTCCCATTTTCTAGTGAACTAATGCCAGTCAGGCTTCTGTTCACTGTTTCCCTGAAACTACTTTTAAAGCCACCAGTGAGATCCGGATTGCTAAACCCAATGGTTCTCTACACAGTCATTATCAACTTACCAGCAGCCTTTGACCAAACTTTGTCTTTTTCAGGGTCCCCTAACTGCTGTAACAACAGAATCATAGTGGCTTATACAATGGGACTGCATTTCTCAACTTGGAAGGACACTGCTCCATATGGTCACTGTGGGGTCAGATCATGGCACCATGAGATTCCCCTTAGGTCATGGGGTGCTGCACTACTCCAAGAGTAGAAGATATTTTATGGCTAAGCCTGGGGTTCCTACATATCAGCTTTCCTCCACTGCACTGTCTAGAATCCTGTTATATCCATTCCCAGTTAGTGCCTAGGATAGGGAGGACCAGGGGTGATGCACACTACTCACTAGTTTTTGGTGATCTTTCACCTCTTTGCTTTGTTTCCATGTACCCGACTTTCTGGGTTTCCTAACACAGCAGCCATTACTTCTTGGGTCTCATCGCCTATCCCATCTCTTCCTTTGGGCAGATGAATGTCCATGGCTTTAGAGACTAGCTGCACGCACATCAACAATCCTAAAGTTACTTCCCAATAGGATCTTTCCGTAAGCTGCAGACTGACGTATCCGACTGCTAATTTCACTTTCCTACTAGGGATCCAGAAGTCACAGCAAAGGGAGCATTCTAAGGCGAAAGCATCACCACCCTTCACAAGCCCACTGTCCTTGCAGCCTTCCCTTAAGCCAGGCTGCAGCACCTCTAGTTATTTGGGTCCAAATCCATGGGGCACTTTGAGCCATGAGATTGAGGATACGGGATATTTGGCTAGCTCTGTCTGGAACAATCTCACACCTCTCCTGCGGACCGAAGCCACCAACACTCTGGTTTGTTGACTTGGGTTCTCAATGGCTTCGCTGATACCACCCTGGTCGTGGATGGTTTATTCTCAGCACAGTAGACAGAGAGCTCCCCTCAGAATGCAAGCGGGAGCGTGCCACTTCTCTGCTCAGCTTCTTCAGCCACTTCTCTCCAGAGCAAAGCTCAGCTTCAACTATGTCCATGGCTCTGTCTTATCTGCCTTGCCCCAAACAGCTATGACATCCAGCTCCCTCCAAAGCACCAGGATTTTTCACTAGCAGTCTCCCTGCCAGGGGTATCCCAGTCAGCAGACACAGGATACACCCCCCCACACACACACACTATCTACAAGCCAGGCCCCTGCCACCTGCAAGTCAGGACTACCCTGCCACTCTCAAGCTTCACCTCATGCTATCTTCCCAGGATTTTCCCCTGCTTCACTTTTTATTCAGTCAGCTCTGTCATTCACTTGTTGGCTGTGTCTATTATTTATTGTCTATGCCTCATGCTTAGCCCTGTAAAATGTAAACATCGCAAGGATAGAGAAAAATTTTTGGAGCACTGAGATATACTGAGTTTCTAGAGCAAAGTTTGGCATGCAGTAGGTGCTCAGTAAATATCTTACATCAGGCGATTGGTAATTGTCCCATCAAGACTTATTAGTCATAGTTACTGTCCCAGTGGCTAACATATGCCAGTCTGACTGACGTCCCATGCTTTTGTTTCAGTCAAGCTACTCAGAAACTTCCCTGACTCCCCACTGAGAATTTACTGCAGGCAGCAGTGGACCTCCTTTGTATTTGTGTCACACTGCTCTTTAGTGACTATAACTCTTCCTTTCTCCCATGAAGCCATGTGCAAAGCACACTGACTATAGGCTGGCACCTCACAATGTTCCCTTCCGTGTCCCTTTCTCCAATTTCCTTCACTTTTTTGAGCTCAGAGCCCAAACATCTTCCAATGGCTATTTAAAGAATGACTCTCACTGAAGCCTCTCTTGAGGTCCTCAAATGGATTCAGATGACAACACGGTGCTCCTAGAAGTCCCCCAGGTTCTCTTCTTCCTTGAGTGAACCTTTCTGAGGTCAAGGACTATGCTGTGTACATCTCAATCAATGAGCACAGGTCTTTTTGCTCTTGGCCCCTGCCTCTCATTGAGCAGTTGGAACCAGTGGTTACAAATAGGAGAAGAAAACAGTGGCTGAACAAGCAGTTTCAAAGTGTCATCAAAGTCCTGCCAAGGTACATATTAGTGGCATGTCATCTATGAAGGGAAGAGAGAAGATGAAAGGCTTAGCAGGAGACAGGATAAGACCTAAAGAGAGTTAGGCACTAAAAGGAAGAGGTATGTGGGTAGCACAGACAACCCTAAGACCAGATAGTCCAGGCCTGCAATGCTGATGCTCAAGTGGCTAGGCAGCATGGTAAGTCCCAGGCCACCCTGGGCTATAGAAGAAGACACTCCAAACGAGCAACAAACAATACTATTTAGCAAACCTCACTTAGACATTTGAGAATTGCTCTTTTTAAATTCAAATATTCAATGCCTTAATAAGACTGAAGAAACCATGATGTCTTAGAACAAGAGGAAGAAGAAGAAGAAGAAGAAGAAGAAGAAGAAGAAGAAGAAGAAGA
>OU015755.1:23932051-23970314 GCA_907169655.1 Acomys percivali | reverse complement strand
TATCTATCTATCTATCTATCTATCTATCTATCTATCTATCTATCTATCACTCAGTGGCAGCTTGAATGAGAATGACCACTATAGGCTCATACATTTCATTATTTGATCCCCACTTTGTAGAACTCTTGGAAGAATGGCATTGTTGAAGGAGGTACCTTGAGGTTTTAAAAGACTTGAGTCATTCCTAGTATACCTCTCTCTGCCTTGTGCTTGAGATCATGTTATTTCTTGGATGTTCCTTCCATCATGCCTTTGTTCCACCATCACAGATTACCACCTTCTGAACCAGAAGCCCAGTTAAACACTTTCTTTCTAAGTTGTTTTGGTCATGGTGTTTGTTACAGCAATAGAAACACTAATTGATACACCCTTCAAAAATATCTCTCTGGTACGTTGGTTACTCTCTTTGTCACTTAAGGACTTAAGACCAACCACTTCAAGTTCTATGAATGAAATTCTAAGGTTTCCCAGAAACAAAAGATATTACAGGAAAAATACCTTGAGATCCTCTAGGCCAGCCCATTTTACACATTAGGAAACGGAGCCTCCAGGAAACAAGATGGGATATCCAAGGCCACATTCTGAATAAGATAGAGAGCAGACACAGGAACTGAGAGCCCCTGTGTTTTAGATCAAGGCTCCACTATGACACTTTGGGCCAGATTATTCTTTGAGATGAGATCTCTTATGCATAGTACAAAGTATTAGGCAGCATCCTTGGTCTTCGCTTACTAGGTACCATACCAACTTCCATTATAACAGCTAAGAAGTGTCTTTGGATTTTATTGGGTTATTTCTGAGGGGCAAAACCACCTCTGGTTGAGAAAAAAAGTTATCTAAAGAACAGTGATGCTGATCTTTGGGAAATTTTGCTCTAAATGTATATTCCACGTGACTATAGCAAGTCACGTAACCATTCTAACTCTAGGGTTCCTTATCTTTAAAGTAAGCCAGCTGCTGCCTTTACAAGTTTATGTGGCAATACAAATGAAACTATGTCTGTCAGTCCCTTGGGACAGTGCCCGGACACACAGAAGGTTGGCAGTAGCTATTATTTTTATTGCTTTTATGAGATGTAATAGCCTGATACCAACGTCCAGTCTATCTGTATGTAGCAATCTCTGTCTCCACTCTGCAGTCAGCTGTAAATACCAGTGAGCAATCATTTCATAGTGGGGACAGCTACCTTTCCTGTGGTGAGCCAAGGCTTTAGTCTTCTCACATTTAAGGGAAAGAGGAATGCTTTCAAGCCAGGCAGGGCTGTGTTTGCCCATGCAGGAAAACAAACTATATGCTACTTGTTTGTTTTCATCATGTCTTTAAGCTTCTTTATCTCCAGTTGCAGGGCTCTGCAAAGTAAAATTCAATTAGTATTTATCATCCTTCTCCTTGCTGAGTAAGTCAACTCTTTTTATTTCAGAAAAGACATTTAAAAAACGTGGAATAAGTAGCCAGACACCTCTGAGGATTTCAAGGTTTTACGGTGGGGAAAAGGCCTGGGTGTGAGAGGAGGACAGCAGTAATGGTTTCCAAAAGCAGAATGGCTGTGCTGCTCTTGTAATGATACCTTGTTACATGAATATTAGCAGGAATTTCACTTCTGGCTTATAGTGGTTGGCTTTTTGGTTGCTGTGGGAAACACTATGATCAGAAACAACTTAATGAGGAAAGGGTTTATGTGGCCTCCACATCCTGATCAGAGTCCATCAGGAGAGGGAGCCCAGGCGGGAGCTCAAGAAAGGAACCTGAAATCAGCAACTCAAGAAGAGACCATGGAGGAGTCTTCTTCACTGGTTTCTACCAGACAGCTTGTACAGCAGAATTTCTTCTGCCACCCAGGACATACGGGTGGCACCATCTATAGCAGGCTGCACACTTCTACATCAATCATCAAACAAGAAAAGGCTCCACAGGCTTGCATAAAGTCCAATCCAATGGAGGCATTTTCTCAATTGAAGTTCTCTCTTTCTAGGAAGACTCTAGTTTGTAGCAAGTTGACAAAAACAAAACAAAACAAAACAAACAAACAAGCACTTAACCAGCACAGGACTGGGTACACATTGGGTCTATAGAGGCTCTAAGGCTTGGCGTAGCACAACACAGGAGGGTGGGATGGCTGTAGCTGCTGGACATGACCTACTCCTTTCATAGCTCCACTCTTGGTGTTTATGCTGGCCAAAATCAAGGGTACTCAGAGTTATATATGCATTTCATACAGGGCTGGTTATTTCAGACCCATGATGATGACCAAGAAGGGACCAAGAATCATTGGCCTGAGACGTCTTATGTTCATCCCTTCCCCCTTTCCCCTTTCTATCCAGCCATTCTAGAAACCTTGGTCTGGTCTGGCAAGACTGTGCTGAGACAAATGTCCTATAGGTTACAACAGAGACAGCTGTCCCATGTTTTTCTTTGACAACATAAACAAAACCTTAAGAAGAAAGGTGGCCACCTTAAGGGTCTGCCCATAGAGTCTAGTCTGGTTCTGAAATAGCCCCATCAGGACATCTACCACACAAAAATGGGTCTTGCTTGCCTGTTGATGATCATCACTGCAGTTAACCAGAAGTATACATTCAATAATCTCATATGAATGAATGAATGAATGAATGAATGAATGAATGTGGGATAGAGGGAAGATTTCTGTCTGGAGTGCACAAACCCCCAAATGCACCTAGCTTACAGAGTCTCAGTACCTTAAATCATAGGTCACAGACTGATGGCCTGGAGACACATTCAGTCTGCAGTGTGGTATTATCCACAGACCATGTACACAGTACATTATAGGTATGATTGAATTAGTTATGGTTTTGTTTTGTTTTTTAACATTTGAAAGCATTTCTGAATTTGTGACTTTGGAAAATGATGAGAGGTAGCAGTCCTGGTCTTACCTTTCTGTATGAAAAACATTATAAACTTATTTTTTTTTCTATTAAGTACTGAAAACTGGGGATAAATAAAATAACATTTGGAGAGAGAAAGCCATGCCATTTAGGCACCTAAGAAATTTCATAAAGCTGAGGTCCCTGGGTTTTCTTCTTGCCTTGCATATTCTAAATGAAGAAGTCCCCAATGTAGAAACAGTGATAGGTTTAGGAACAAGGCAAGAAAAGAAAAGTTGCTCTCCCAAGCTGAAGGACTGGGAAATGGGCGGTGCAACCAGAGGAAAACCTTTTTGACAACAGTTACTTTACTCAGATAAATTGTAAGTAAGCACATGAAGCCTTGCCCCTACCTATGCCATCGAAGGCTGGGCAGAGATCCGAGACCTCCTCAAACCTGACTGGGCAGTGACAGGGTCAAATGAGGAGGTGGAACATTTATCCTCGACGGATGGTAATGAAATCCCTCCTATAGGCAATAACCACTACATGGAGAACCTGGATGCTCACTCTTGTCAGGAATGACTTGCTCTAATTTCCTCTAGATTACTAGGTTGATGTCAGGAAAGACCCAGTGAGAAATCTGGGTTGTTAACATTACTCAGTGATGGTGAAGCTGTCCTTACTGCAGAATGACTGAGGCCATATTAAAACAAACAAACAAACAACTTCTAGGCATGTGGGGGGCAGAGATGCCTCCACCACCACTACCTGGGGCAGTTGGGAGATCTGGCCTGGGATCATAAGAATAGGAGAGCTGGCCCGACCCCTCTCTGGCTGCAGGACTTGGGAGAGTGGGCCATGCTCCTTGCCTTGGCAGCCCAGGAGAGTTGGCCCTGGTGGCAAAGGTGTAAGGGAGCCAGCACTGAGGGTGTGAGAGCATGAGAGCTGGTTTGTCCCCACCACAGCTGTAGTACTCAGTAGAGTGGGCCCCACACCTTGACTGGGCAGCATAGTAGAAATGGCTCTGGTGGATTGGGTGGGGGTGGGCCAGCCCAAAGGTCATGAGAGTAGAAGAGCTGACCTACCATCTTCTTGGCTGCAGCATTGAGTGAGCTAGCAGTGCAGAGCTGAAGAGCCTGCCCTGGTGGTTCAGGTGTGTGTGGGAGATACAGTGAGTTGATCAATTCAGCTGCTACCCAGGCCCAGATCCAGGGCTTTGAGTTGGCCCACCCCAACAGCCAGCTCATCTATGAACTGCTAAAGTGTGTGAAAGGGCAGGCCTGCAGATCCAAAGCAAGAGGATCTCCATGACACAGGGAAATGGCAGTATATCCAAGAGGAGTCTCAGTGAGGACCCAGTACTGTTGGTGAAGTAGAAGCCAGAAGCCTCGAGCCAGATCAATACCTCATTGCAATGAACATTTGCAAGTAAAGATACGTGGATCAAAGGATATATTGTGGGACACACTGTGACACACTACAGCTTCCACGACGAGATGTTTTTTATGCTTTGTTTTGTTTATTATTTTTTATTTTCTTTTTGGGGAAAAGGTTAGAAAGGCAGAGGGCAGATATGAAGGGATGGGAAGGTGAGTGGGGTTGGGATTCATGACGTGAAACTCACCAAGAGTCAATAAAAAGCTAAAAACAAAACTTCTTTCACAAATAGCCATAATGAAGGTCCACCTCCTACACACACACACACACACACACACACACACACACACACACACACACACACACACACACACAGTCCATGCTCATGTTAATGAGGGCTAAGTAGAAATCTAGAAGTCTCGGGTGTCAGTAAGATGATGACAAACCCATCCCCTCCATTCATGAAGCAACTTTTGAATAAAAGCTGATTAAAGCAGAATGCATAAATAAGACCCACAGTCTCACATCACAATCTAAATATTCTGATAAAAAAAAATCACTCACTTTTCATGAAATAGAAATACCTCACACTGAATGTAGACAGGACACCAGTGGATGTGACAATAAGATTACACGCAGCTTATATTTATTTAATCCTCTATAGACTGAATATTTATATCCCCTCTCCAGATTCATACATTGACCCTAATCTCAAATGCAATGTTGTTTGAGGGTGAGACTTTGGCAGAAAATTAGATCAATAGCACAAAGCCTACGGTCTTACAGAGATGAGTTCTTATAGAGATCCCTAGGAACATCCTTATCCTTCCTGTCATATAAAGACTTAAACTGAGGAGTCTCTGGAGGACGAGAGGACCAAGCCAAACCACAGAGCATAAACCGAGGTGTGGGCAGTCTTAGCCCCTAGCATGCAAGGGAGGAGGGGCGGCTACTAGAGAGAGTAAACTTCTAGCAGACACCCAACACTTGTCCTTTATAGTCTCAGCATCAGCATAAATCACAGGAAAGATAAGTCCACCAGCTCAGACCTGCCCCACACCCATCCACCCAGAGAGCTCGTGTTCAAGGGCCCAGAGAGAAGCCCCAGTTCTTCATCTTCTCCATTTGTTTCCCTTCTTACCCTGTTTCCTATACTCCTACCCATATTTTAATTCTATCTTACTTGTTTTAAAAAGCTTTCATGTTTTGACTTATATTGCATTTTTACATGTATCTAACTTTGTTTACAGTTTTAAAATTACCGTACAGCCTAATTTAGTCCCTTATATTTCCGCATTTTTCCTTTTAATATACTTTTAGGAGCATTTTCACTTGACTTATATTTTAGAAACTTTTATAATTTTATTCCTATTTTTATCTAATTTTTGTTTGTAAATTTTTATTGCTAGGAAATATTTGACTCTCTCCAAAAATCTCTTGCTCTTCCTCACTCATCTCCTTCATACTTATCACTCACCATCCTTTTTATCTAATCGTCCTTTGCCCCCAATCCTCCCCATCTTTATTCATTTTACTTTATCTCTACAATTTCCATACATCATTTGGTCTTGCTATTACACTCTATGTTATTTTTACATTTTCTTTTCTGTAGTCACGGGTAGCACATTGGTGGGCTTTAGTCATTTTGATGTGTATCTCTATCTCTGTATCTTGTTCAGTTTGGTGTTGTTGCTGTCAACACAGTTTGCTTCCACTTCTCTAAATGAAGAAACCCCAGATTGAGCCCCCAAGAGTGGGATGTACACTAAGAAGATCCTGAAATAAAACTGGAAGAGATGTTCCATAAATAAAAAGGAAAGGAATACAACCAAATCCATTCCATGAAGCCAGAATTATTCTGATATGAAAACCTAATAAAGACACACACACACACACACACACACACACACACACACACACACACACACACACACACACACAAAACCCTTTCCTTCATGGACATACATGCAATAAGTATTAATAAAACACATGCAAAAAAACCCCAAGAGGACATGGGCAAAACACATTGCATACATGTGTGAAATTCTCAAAGAAAAATACACAGTCTTATTTTCTTTTATTGGATGAACAGTTAAATAAACGGTTATATGTCTGTGTCATGGAATACAACTGGGCAACAAAAAGGCTTGGCCAATCGCAAAAATTAACTTTCAGAGAAAGATACAGAGTTGAAATCCAATTCTAAAGGGTTGCTTACTACATGATTTCATTTATGTAACATGTGGAATGATTAAGTCACCAAACAAGAACGGGAGTGAGGAGTTGTAGGTAGGAAGGGAGGGAGGAAGGGTAGCTGCGTATGGGTAACACAGAGATGTTCTGTATCTCGGTTTCCATCCATGTCTATGTCCTGGTTATGCTTCCATAATATAGCTTCACGAGATGAAAGCAGTATGGGAAACAAGGCAAAGATCACACGGGGTCTTTCTACGTCTTCTTACAACCTTGAGCTGTTTCCTCTTTGGTCACCAAAGGCCACTCCAGTGCAGCTCTCCCCTTGGCTGGGCCTCTTCCTTTATTGGATACTTCAGTCATGGCAGAATTGTTTGGAAAAAAATCAGTGGCTGTGGAGGCATTGCCCCTGAGTCAGCTTTGTCCCTTGCAAAAAGAATGGCAGCAGCATGGATGACCCCTCCTGAAATCCACATCCCTCTCTTCCTCTCACCCCTATGCAATTTAAAACTGAGCTCCGAGCCACTGGTCCTTTGCAATCACAGTCAACCAATATGTACAGAACATTCCTAACCTAGATCTAGTCCTAGGATTTACAGATGGACAAGCCTGCTCTGGTAGGAAGAGCAGACAATGAAACAGATTACAGGGAGAGTACAGCAGGCCCTGAAGCTGAGCCCAAGAGCAAACACGCCAGTGACTATAGGATAAGGTCACAGGTCAGCTTAGATTTGCAGCAAGCCGTATGTCTTTCAGCCATTCACGAAATGCTCATTGAGCACCAACTAGGACAGCCCTGCTCAAGGCCAAGGAGAAGGCAGGCTTGTGAACAGACAACTACAGCTTTACGTGCAAGTGCTGAGGCAGAGGTGAGCCCTTCAGGAGTTGGGGGCCATAATGGTCTTACTTGGAGAGAAGAGTCCATTTCAAAGGACGTCAGTGCAGAACAGAACCCTGAGAAAGATGGAAGCGGGAGCCTGATAGAGGACAGATGGAACGGTACAGCTCCCATTGCGACTTTCCTAACACCGACTTTCAAATGCTGGATGCCAGGTGCGTCGGGAGCCTCTCTGTTAATCAGTTTTGTATATTTCACTCACGGATGTCAGAGAAGGAGAAGGGCTAGGCATTGTGGAAACTATGTGGGGGCAGGAACGTGTAAACTTGAGAGCAAAGAGACCGCTTTGCACAAGTGTGGTACAGATGAGTAGCCAAGATGGGAGTGGTTGAGCAGCAGGTTCACTAGCTCAGAACACTACAGGCTTGAACTCCTACCTCAAGCCTGGGAAGCACCTTCTCCACCTTGGGAGGGAAGAAGGCCTTTGTGTTTACACACCAGGAACAGGATCGCAAGGCACTAGCATGGAGAAGCTGTCTATGGGAACATGGGTGGGGAGGAGATTTGCTAGAAGTACCTTAGTCTCCTGGCTCCCCAGGAAGACTTATGATTAAGTGGGGAGTGGGTCCCTATGGCTCAGTGCTCTCTACATGGGCTGATGCAGGGGAAGCTGAGCATCAATGCAGGCCAGTGAGGACACTTTTGTAGTAATAAACACCCAAAGGATGCAAATGGTTATCAGTGGTAGAGTGGCTAGAATACCCCTCAAGTGGCGCTGGAATTAAGTCTGATCTTCAAGGGGCAGGTCAGTCCAGGTGGCCATGCAGCAGATCCCTAGTGAGCATAGACAGCTGACCCAGAGGCCCAAGGGACAGCAGAAGTGTAGGCTGCATGGGAGTGCTGTGGCTGATAGCTAACTTCTTTACAGCCTTTAAGAAAGAAATGGAAAATCAAAGGCTAAGGAGTAAGGACTGTAATCTACAGCCTAGTGGGTTTCAGAGAACAGGTACGGCATGGTCCACATGCATTTTTGGCCTCTCTTCCTTGTCCCATTAACACCATCCATGTGCAGAGAGAAACACTGCCGCACTAGCATTCATCTTTCCATTAAAAAAGGCAGAATATTGTGTTTTGATTATGTTCATGGCCACCCAAGCCAAGTATTGCCAAGTATGTCATTTACCATGACACTCCACAGGGACTTAGATAAATAATAATAACTTTTAAAGTTTTTAGATCATATTGAACTTGGCCTAATAGGCCCTCTCTTCAAGACTCTGAAAAGATGGCTCATAAAAAAGTAATTAGTTTATATAGACTGTCAAGGTTCATGGGGGACAGCTGGCCTTTGATGCCTCATCTGTGATTACAGGCAGCTACAAGATAATAAAATCAAGCCCTGAACTCACGCCAAAGTATTCAGTGATCTCACCCTCAGTTCTCTGCCAGGCAGAATGAACTCTAAATGCCTGCTTGTACTCCTGTCCTTTGATGTGGGTCTCAAACAAGTCTAAGATATTTGGAACTTGTGTTCACGGGCCCCAGATTCCTATTAAAGTAAAGCCATTGACCTTACAAAAGCCTATTCATAATTAATAACCGTGGTGAGCTCCGGTGCCAGGCCTACTCAAGTGGCCACTGCAATATGCTGCAGAGTGGATTCTGTAGCAGAGATTGGAATATGTATTAACTTTGTAAACAGTGCTATTAAGCGGTCCAATTATTGACAGTCAGGACTGATTTTCAGTCATTGATTTTGCTGTGATGATCACTCGCTGCAGCTTTTAAAGAGGCTTTCCTGCATGCTCTCAAATTCCTGGTTCACGTTCCTCTATGCTGTTCACTGAGCTGAGCCTCCATAGACCCTTGGCGTTTCTGTGGCCCAGATGATGTTCCCAGTGTGGCCATGCTAATACATAGATTCCATTGGCTTCTTCCATTAACTTCTTAAGATCTGAGACTTAGGCATCTCAGGGGACGGAGGTACAATCAAAAGCAGCAATTAGCAGCATGGGAGTGCGAGATCATCAGGACAAAAGAGCCACTTGAGAACTGATACCCATATGGGGTACTTCAATGTTCTGACCTCCCCTAACTCCAGACCCCTCATAGGCAAATGCACTCCAGATCCCTTATGACGAAACGAGAAGCCATTTGGCCTCCCTTATCTTTTCAATCCAGGTGGTCAACCCAAGGCTGTAATAGTGGAGTCAGGGGCCTACCCCAGACTAGCTACGAGTAGGTGGTGGGCAAGGTCACACGGCTTAGGACTTGGCCATCAGAACACTGAATGAGAAAGCCCCATAAGCTCGTTGATGTGGTAACAGTCCATAAAGGCGTGTTATAGCTTTGAAATTCTTCGTGCTCTAAGATATCTACAACTGGGAGCTTCATGGATCCTTTGGATTTCTTTTTCAACAATGAAACAAAAATGGTCTTTTCCTCTAATTTTCCTGATTCACTATATAAGACCCTCCCTGATTCCCCTGATTTTGGCATTCTAAGTTCTTCCCGTGTCCTTCCACTGAGATGAGACACAGTCTCAGATGCTGGGAAGAAGATAAGTGCAGCTGTTTACCCAGAGTCTTAGGATCTTGGTCTCCTGAGCACTGTGCTGACTTCTGTTGAGTCCAGCAACAGAACAGAGACAAACAATGGTGAAAAGAGCTGACTGAACAGCATATGGAGCAGAGATGAAGATGGGTAGCAGAACTTCAAAATGAGGAGACCTTCTAGCAATATATCAGGATTGCTAATGACCATTGTAGATTTCCCTTTTAGTTTACCCTGAATGGGAGTGTTGACTGAAGATTTCTGTCTCCTAAAAGGCAGAAAGGTAACGTATCTTTGTTTTAGTTCACAGGCCTGTGGATTAAGATTGGCTATAGCCAATTATGAAGATCTCAAAATCTTGGGCTCCAGTCATGGTCTATGACTGGCTATGACTGGCTATGACTTCTGGGATTCTGTAACAGGGGACAGTGTATTCTGCATGCAGAAAGGTTATGGATGCTTGTGACACGGTGGTAGGTTGTGGTAAAACTACAGTGATGACTCCATTTCCATGTAGTCCAACCGGACTCTGACTCTGGCAGTGGGTGTGAGACTTTTTGTTAGCTAATGAAACAGTGACAAAGCTGTCAGAGGTAGTTGTTGAGATCGGGTTGTATGTGCTTGTACTAGCTGGTTTTGTGTGTCAACTTGAAACAAGTTAGTCATCAGAGACAAAGGACCCTCAGTTGAGGAGATACCTCTAAGAGATCCAGCTGTAAGGCATTTTCTCAATTAGTGATTAATCGGGGGAGGGCTCAGCCCCTTGTGGGTCATGGCTTCTCTGGGCTGGCAGTCCTGGGTTCAGTAAGATAGCAGGCTGAGTAAACCATGAGAAGGAAGCCAGGAAGCAGCACCCTTCCATGGCCTCTACATCAGCTCCTGCCTCCAGATTCCAAGCCTGCTTGAGTTCCTGTCCTGATTTCATTTGGTGATGAACAGGCAACGTCATGGTGTTTCATCACAGCAGTAGAAATCCTAAGACAGTACTTTTGCCTCTTAGGCAGCCTGCTGAAAGAATACATAGAGACCCATGTCATCCTAGCTGTGGCTACTCTAAGCTAGCCTCTCAGAGCCACTGGTTTCTTATGGACCCTTAAACGCACCCAGCAAGGATCAGCTGCACCAGGCTCAGAATGACAGAGCTGCCCAGTTACCAGGCAGAGTAATGAGGAAGGAGTAATGGGTGCTGTCCTGTGGCTCCTAAGTTTTGGTGTGGCTGCTGCATAACAATACTTAGCTGAGCTATCCAGGCTAGAATTACAACTTCATTACCACTGTGTCCTGGGCAAACTGTATAATCCAGTTTAACCTCAGTCTCTCCTATAAAATAGACATAATAATGATGCCTATTTTAGAGAATCGTTGTAAAACTTAAGTGACGCAGTGTTTGTAATACAGTGTATAGTATAGAGGAACCATAAACCTTGGCCAATTTTCAGTGCTGCTGTGTGCAAATGGTTTTCTGCATGAGGATACAGGACCAAGGGGACATATAGGGACTGAAATGCTCCTCTCTCTTTTCACTTGCTAAGCTATGTGCTGTGGAGTGGGACAGTGTCCATCTGTAAAAAGGAATACCTGTCTCCAATCTGCATGGTCACCATGTGGGCTGGCAGCACTCCCGTCATTATGTTTTTTATTTCATTACTCACATTTTATCTTGTTTTCATATAGCACTGTCATTAATACAGGGTCCCAGAAAACATGGGCTTTCCACATCCAAAGGCTTTTCTCAAGTTGTCTCCTAGTGGCATGTTCAAGCAGCTTATTCTGAAATACCATTATCACCCCACCCAGGGTTTCCAACTCTCGTTTCACCTGTACCTTGCCAATTTTGGCTGATAATCCCACATCCTAGGATCCTCTTCAGCACCAGGCATGCCAGGATAGCTTCTCTTCCTGGATGCCTCTTCAGCCTACTGATGGAGAATGGGCTCTAGCACCCATTGGTTGGTCCTTACACATGAATCTGGCCTAAGGAGGATTTAACCAGCATCTTCTCTTTAAGGAGAATTCTCCTGAGTAAGGTAGTACATGGATAGTATATGCACAGTACTCAAGAGGCTGAGGCAAGAAGACTTCCAATTGGAAGCCAGCCTGGCCTATATGGTGAGATGTTGTTTCACAAAGGCAAGAGTGCCTGGGAGGCCTGGGGAAGGTTCTTCATGGATATACTCCAGCTACCCAGGCCCTTCTCCTTGCTTCCAGTCAGACAGAGATCCCTCTGGGTGCATTTCATTTGTTTGAGACCTACACCCTCTTTCTTCCATGGCTGATTTGCTTCACTGTATCCCCCAGGGTTTTCCCTGCTGCTTAACCACACAGGAGCCCATCTTTGCCCACCGAACACAGAGAGGTGCTAAGCTAATGTCAGCGAACTGTCTCGAGCCAGAGCCCCCATAGAGATGCTGTGGCCCCAGGATTTGGCATAGAACGTAAATGGAAGATGAGAACGGGCCATCCAAATGAGGTTCACAGAGGCTGAGCTGCCACACGGGAAATTTACAAGCAGCCTTCACAAAAGAAATAAAAAGACGAAACACGAAAGCACCTAGTGACAGAAGCTACACAGACAGGCAGTGTCAGGGACCCCGGGACAAATTGGTGGAAAAGGAAAGAGGGAAATTCATTAGAAAAGGCTTGGAACGATTTATTCCAAAAACAATCAGGGCAAAGACCTCAAGCAAAGGCAGGGCAGAAGGTCTGGAACGCTTCCTTTCTCTTTTGCCAGCATCTCCTCCATAGTGAGCATCATTCACAATGTCCTTAGCAGGATAAATTGCTCCCCCCCCCCACCCCCCCCCCCCCCCCCCGCCACAATCCCCACCACTCAGGCAAAGCCTTCCTATACTAGGATTTGTGAATGGGCCTCCCACTGGGGTGGAAGCCTGCCTCCTACACTGACAGTCATCAGCAGGTAAGAAAGAGAAACTACAACTGTAGAAGTGAACAGCTGGGAAGAGTGCATTATGTTTTGTATAGATGGCCAGAGAAAGTCCCCAAATATGCCCCCACTATCATACCAATCCCTGGCAAGGCTGGGAGCTGGCAAGCCAGAAGTCAAAAGCAAAGAGCAGGGCCAAATCTGTACTTTATCTCACACTGATGGCACATGGTGGCTTGCCCTCCCAGCCTGATTGGCAGGACCCCGCAAGCTCCCACAGAACCAGGCCCCCTGGCTATGATCACTGTAAGGACCATGGATGGATTTTTTTTTCCATTGTGACCTTCTCCAGAGATCGCCGTGTCACCTTGGCCAGGTCTCCCATCTTCTATACAGCCCTGCTGTTCCCATTACCCCTCAATTGTTTCAGTTTTCAAGTCATAGGTAGGAAGCCTGGGGATCTGAGGCCATGGTACTCCCCTGTAGGTGCAGTGGGAGTGCGAGTCCTCCATCATCCTGTCTACTCTGAACCCACCAGTTGCCATGAAATTGGCAATCACAGTGTATATCAGCAAAACATTTGAGGATACAACCCCAAACCATTGCTGAAAGAACACAGCTGTTTTCATTCACTATGAGTTAAACCTCAAAAATGAAACCCAAGTTAGGTTTGTTTTAAAAAGTCATTTCATATAGTTGACCATGGAAGGCTTTGTTTAAAAAAAAAAAAGAAAAGGAAAGGAAATAAACTTATTGAAAATAACCTACACAGCCCCAAATAGGGGGATGACTAAGTAACTGTTGGTGTGGCGCATAGTTTTGCTGGTAGTCAACTCTACATGACTGCATGACTTTAGGAAGTAGCTGGGAGCAGTAAAAGACATGAATCTATCAAAGAATAGGATCTGTTCCTGGAAAATAAGTGGATTTTGCTTTCTTCTTTTTTACTTTTTTTCACATACACTTGGACAAACAGACATTTAGTTTATGTTTTCCTGACTTACTCTAGATTTCATCTCCCTGAGGTCTGAGGACCTCAAAGGACTGTGGACTCCAAACAGAATGCAGCTTTTGTCAGGAGGGATATGAGCTAACCTGGGCTGGATCCAGGCACTACTTAGAAAGCCCCCTTCTTTTCTTTAACTCATGCTGCTGGGACTAGAGGTTGGAGAGCCATAGGGCAACAACAGACTGAAGATGGCTTGGGCCCTGCAGCCATTCCTGAGGACACCAGATGAGGGCACCCCTCTCGATGAGGTTTATCTACTGTGTCTCTGTGTCCCATCTCAGACCTCTTGAGTGACCTGTGATACTTCTATAAGCCACTGAAACATATTTGTTTGTATTTTTCTTTAAGTGGGATTAAAACAAACAAACAAATAAACAAACCTCAATGATTGCTTAAAATGAAAACACCGGAGATGATTAGCAATACTACTAACCTCAGTAGGAGCTGCCCTAACTAAAATACAACAGAATGGTGATAAACTTAACTTTGCTGCTGTTGTCTAGAGAAGACTCTGTGACAGATCTTGTTCCTGTCTCACCAAGCAGATAATCAGGTAAAGGAGATGCTGGTGACGATTTGGATCTCCCAAATTACATGTTTCTTCTTATATGATCAAAAGGAAAGAAAAAAAAAAGAAGTTAAAAGAAATGAACCTAGTATGAGATTGGCATTACATGAGGCCATGCCTGATGTCATGTAGAACTTCTAAGGCCAGTAAGAACAGCCTCCCACAGTGGACAACTGACAGAGCAGAGAGAGAGCTACATGCAGCCTGGGAGCCTGGGCTTGGGTAGACGAACCTGTAAACTTCACAACCTTTTATAAAGTCAACCATGTCCTTACTTGCAAAACAGCCATAATAGCTGGTCTTCCTCCTCACAAGCTGGTGAGAATTAAATTGCAATCGAATGAATGGCAGGTGCAAGTGTGTGTGTGTGTGTGTGTGTGTGTGTGTGTGTGTGTGTGTGCGCTCGCGTGTGTGTGTGCGCGCGCACATAGTAAAAGGGTACGTGGTTTGCAATTATCTGAAAATGTAGCTTGCAATAGATTATTCCACAGGGATAAATTGTGGGTAAGATCTCAGACCATTTATTCCCAGCTAGCTGATATTTATTTATGGAGTTGAACACAATCTTCCAACTATATAATTTAGCTGGCCTTTCCCACACCACCATGCCACTGAGGAATCAAGACAACAGTCTGATTGGATGACTGTATCAAGCCTTAGAATAGACTCTAGACTCGTGTTTCTCTTTCTTTTATCATCAACATCACAGATTATAATTGCGCCATTGTAATCAACCAAAAAAAGGAAGCAAACACTTGTGGCTTATTGATGAGAACAAGAACCACAATTACTCTGATGACTCTCATTATTACCACTGCTATGACTAACACAACTATGATTTATTGGGCACTTTCTGGCTGCCAGACAGGGCTCTAGGCACTTTTCATTAATATCTAATTATATCCACACATTAATCCCAGGAGGAGGTGCTATGAATGCCTCCATTATGAATGCTGCCTTGGAAAAGTTTAGTGAGAACTTTGAGATTATAAAGTTAGCACGCGCAGAGCCTAAATGCATAAAACATGTGTGTCTGGCCAGGAACACCAGCCAGCAAAAATAGACCAAGGCAGCTGATTTTCCCTCTTTGGTGGAATTTGAAGAATGCTGATATCAGATGTAGGGAGTATGATGGTGGTCACCAGAGGCTGGAGGGGCAGGGGGATGTTGGCTAGAGGATGCATAACTGCAGTGTAATTGCAATGACTGATTGAAGAGCTCTACTGTCAAGAAAGGTAGCTATAGTTTGTGATAATATATTACACTCTTGGAGAGAGTGGGCTGGATGTGATAGCCTTTCACTAAAAGATGACAGCTGTGTGCCTCAGCTTCTTTTCTGCTCACGCGATAGAATGCTGTGAGAAGAACAATTTAAAGGAGAGAGGGTTTATTTCAGCTCACGGTCCCAGGTTATCAGTCCATCTTGCCATGAACTCACAGTGGCAGGAGCTTGAGGCAGGTGTACACATAGCGTCCATAGTTAGGCCTCAGAGAGCAGATGATGCATGTGGGCTGTTCAGCTCCCTCTCTCCTTTCTATTCAGATCAAGGTTTAGTCCATGAAATGGTGCCTCCCACACTGACCTTCCCACCTCAGTGAGCTACTATGAAAGTCCCATCTCCCAGGCGATTGCAGTTTTTGTCAATCTGACAGCACTAATCATTACATTATGCAGGATACGTACTTGCCACTTAGCCGGATTTAAATGCTCTACAATATATTGATATGATTTTAAACCCATTTTATCTTATGAAGCACACAATGACGTCTGTCGATCTAAAAGTAATAGAAATAGTGAATGCTTATGACCTCTGCCTTCCCTGCTTACTATAAGATAGCATGGCCAACTGAACCCTGAAAAGTCTCTGCCACTCGGCTCCTATTGAGCCCTAGGTGGGAGCCAGGTACGTGGACAGGCCCACAGATAGCGAGGACAGGCAGGTGACAGGCAGACACTGAGCTGAATAGGAAGAGAAGTGGAGTTAACCACAAAAGAGAGAGCAGTCCTTGCCACAGCCTGCACCGTAACCAGCTGATCAAACCAGGTCAAATCATATTCTAGACAATTTTCTGGGCAGCCTCCAGAGAGTCACCCAGGCTGAGAAGCCAGTCAATTATGCCTGATCATCCTCTGCAGCCCTGTCCTTACAAGAGACAAGTCCAGGCTGACCCAATGTAGACAAATGAGTCGCAGTTCTATTATCTCTGAAAGGCAATCTAATTCCCTTCAAATTTAAAAGTCTTCACAGTTTCCTAACAGGCCTCAGTGGGGGCACATGTAGAAATTAATAAGTTCACGGTGTGCCCAGCTTGCTTTCATTATCATTTTTTTTGTCGTGCAACGGATGGGATTTCTATTATTACTTGAGGAATTATCTGTGTCTGATTCTTTAAGAAGGTCAAATCTACAGAGCTCAGACTCTGAGTCGAGAAGTAAGCCAAGCAAGTCTAATGGAACTGGCTGAACTATTGTGGTGGTTTTGCTGGTCAAACAGGGATTCAAAGCAAAAATCATAGGGACAGGAATTCAGAGTGTCCTACAGAGGGCAGGCTCCTGTCCCTGTCACAAGTTCACCCATTCTAGAACACTGGGCAAGTTGCTTAGACTCAATGCGGATTAGGTGTTTCCTCTATAAAATGAGCACAGAGAAAAGGCCGAGAAGGAAAATGCCAATTTCTTAAACACCTACCACATTTGGGACACGCGGCATAGATATTTTTTAAAAAGTTTGTCCAAATGACAAGCCTGGAAAACCTACATCATTCACAGATGGTGTTATTAAAGCTAATATGATCAGCTGCACCGCCACACTATCACCAAATCATTAATAGAGTGAGCACTATGGAAGCCAGGGAAGGAGGACTCAGGAGGTGCAACTAGGATTCTAGTCTAAAGTGTTTCAGGAGCTTGGAAGTCTTTGAACCATGTCATTGTACTGCTGAAAATAAATCCGCCAGTAGACTCGGAAAGGCAAATGTGTTGTAACAAAATAGAAATAGATACCCTGTCAATAGGAGAAGATAAGTTCTAGAACACTCAGTTCCAATGGTAAATGCAAGACGTGATGATCATTTTTAGCAAGGAATGGAAACGAGACTGAAAGGAGGAAATGCTAAGAGTCTCTAATGACAGGAAGGTGTGGGCTCTGTGTGTGCACCTTACAGCACTTCCCATGTATTTTCCCCCCACTTGATGCCTTCCTTTTTATTTAAACAAACACTGCTTATGGTAGCATGTAATTCTAAATTATTTTTAAACAGAATTCTTGTGGAAGAATTTTACTTTTCCTAAAAATCCTAAAAAGAGGAGAAGATAAGAGAATTAAAGTTGAACAACAACAACAATAACAACAACAAAAACAAAAATGACTTGAACAGAAGGGCCCATAATGGAGCACAGCTCAGTTCACTCGCTCTGCAGGAAGTAAAGATGCAGGGAGAAGGCTGGAAAAGTGACCCCCCAATGCACAAGTGGTTGAGAGGGGGAACCAAAAGCTCCAGTTGACATGGAGGGTGATGAAGAAGGCAGATATAAATTTTTCAATTTTATGAGAATGATAGGGATCTGAAATAAATCTTTGGTATTTTCTTTTTAAGATAAATGTTTTAAAATAAATGCCCGTAGCATGGATGGATGGCTTGTGTCTGTGTCCTGTCTCACAGCTGGCCGTAAATAATACTGAGAAAAATAGCTTTGACCACAGTAAAAAAGCACCTTTATTTTTTACTCTTAAGAGCTTGGCAGATTATATTTTGATGCATTAAGCCAGATTTTTTTTAAGGCAGCTGCAAAAATAACAGGTGGAGTATAGAAATTGCCTCTGGTTGGAAATAGCTACTCAGGGCTTGGTTGAGAGGCAAATCTCTGTTTTAAAACATGCCTGAACAACTGTGAGCACGTCGGATAAAATTCAAGTTTAAGGCACTTGATGGGGCTTCAACTTACGAAATGCTTTGATGAATTCTCCAGATGAATTTTCAAAAATTTTTATTTAAGTAATTTATTCAGATTACATCTCAATTGTTATCCTCTCACTGGTATCTTCCTGTTCCTCCTCCTTCTGTCTTCTGCTCTATTCCCTCCCCTCGGTCTGTGACACAAGGGGACCTCCTCCCCTACTATAAGATCACAGCCTATCAGGTCTCTTCCTGGTAGCCTGCTTACTCTTCCTCTGAGTGTCACCAGGTCTCCCCATCAAGAGGAAGTGGTCAAATAGGAGGCACCAAAGTTCATAATCAAAGTCAGTCTCTGCTCTCCACACAATTGTGGAGAATGTGCTGTCCGTTGGCTATATCTGGATTGAGGTTCTAGGTTTACTGCTTGCATTGTCCTTTCTTGGTACAGTAGTTTGAGCTGACTCATCTGGGTCCAGATCTGCCAGCCTTAATGGTCTTCTTGTAGGTTTCTAGGATCCTCTGGATCCTTCTGTTTTCTCATTCTTCCTTACCTCTCTCACGTAGATTCTCAACATCTATCTCAGTCTCCAGCTAAGTGAAAACTTTCAGGGGACATCTCTGTTGGGCTAGTGTCCAAATTATAGGTGAGTATTATATACCATGTGTATCTTTCTGGGTCTGGGTTAACTCACTCAGGATGATCATTTCTAGTTCCATCCATTTGCCTGCAAATTTCGGGAATTCATTGTTTTTAATAGCTGAGTAGTATTCCATAGTGTAAATGTACCACAGTTTCTTTATCCATTCTTCTACTGAGGGACACTTAGGCTGTTTCCAGGTTCTGGCTATTATGAATAAGGATGCTATGAACATGGTTGAGCATGTGCCCTTGTTGTGTGATGGAGCATCTTTTGGGTATATTCCAAGGAGTGGAATAGCTAGGTCTTGAGGTAGTCTCAGTTTTCTGAGAAAGCACAGATTGATTTCCAAAGTGGTTGTACAAGTTTGCACTCCCACATCCTAGCCAGTATATGCTGTTACTTGAGTTTTTATCTTAGCCATTCTGATAGGTGTAAGACGGAATCTCAGAGATGAATTTTTTAATTGTCTATATGCCCCAATAAATGAGAAAGCTAAGTAATTGGATATGAGTATAAACTCTCAAATATCAGATTTACCCAATTTTAAATTTCTTTTGATTGTGGTCTCTCTGTTTGGAGCGGGTCACTGTGCTATAGACTTCAGTTCCTTGCTCACAAAGGGACGCAAAGAAGGTTTTCTTATGGGCAGGCATAGTGAATACTCGGACACAGTGCTCATCTTTGAGTTCCTCAGCCTCCTAGCACTGGAGTGACTGAAGGGCACCCTGCTACTTCCTGGGAGTTGGCCAGCAGTTTGCTCTGCTATGCTTGAAAGAGAGGTCAAGCACCAGGCAGGAAGAGGAAAGACTAAGCCTTGCTCAGTGGGAAGGCCTCTGTGCATACAACTGTGAGAGAAAGGGCTAAGGTTGGGGCTCATACATGGGTGAAAGAGAAAGCCAATTGAGTGTTATGATGAAGATCTGTGATTCCAGCACTCAGATGGCTCTGGCCAGAGGTCACAGGTTTGAGGACAGCCTGGGTTCTATATTGAATTTCAGGTCAGCCTAGATAAATGCTGCCTCCTGAAAAGGAAGGGACGGAGGAAGGGAGGGAGGGAGGGAGGGAGGGAGAGAAGGAGGGAGGGAGGAAAGGCTAAAGGAAGGAAAAACAAAGAACTGAAGGAGATTGTGACTCAGCTCTCTCTATTTGAGATCTGATTCAGGGAGATTAACCAGAATCTGGCATTTTATGATAAATCTACCAGTTTCTAAATGTCATATCTATCTTTAAAACATATGTTGAATGCCAAACTAAACATTCCAAACACTTTTTGTTGATACTTGCTTCATAAACCGTATTTCCAGACACGATTAAAAAGGTGTTGGTTAACCCCACTGCCATATTAGTTATATCCAGAAGAATGTAAGATAGATTGCTTCTGGGCTGCCAAAGAAGGGGAGGGGTGGGACCTCATCTTTTGTAGAAAGAAGTGGCATGAGAGTTATCCTTCAAAGCATCATTTGGTTAGAGGACATTTGGAAGATGTTTGAGGATTTCTTCAACCTTAAACATCATGAAAGTCACAGTTAGGTGCCCTCGATAGTCATCACTCTATACAAAAATAAAGAGAGAGCCTCCCAAGAGTCTTCCCCCATCTCTGTAAGAATGCTTATGGGTTTATCTCCACAAAACACTGAGTTTAACCCAGCCCACCACTCCTGACTTTATAATGTTCTGTAATGAATAAAAGGCCTTTGCAGAGCATCTCTCTTAAAAGTGCAAAGGAGTCTTTTTTTTTTTTTCCTGCTCAAGTAGCTCATAATGTAGCAGACAAACTGTCAGAAAAAATAGACTTCATCATGGTGAGAACCCCTGCCTGGCACCCATCGATCATAAAGCAATCTTCTAGAGGTCTTGAAAACCTTCATTAAATTTCCTGTCTTTCTCTTGACAGTTATAAAATGTTAACAATATTCCTCGTGATTCAGGCATCCTCAGCCATTCTTTGTATAAGGCCTCCTAGGCAAGGCTTTGCCCATTTCCTTGTCTTTACCCAAATCCATGGAAGTGGTTGATAGTATAGTGTTCTATGCACATCCTTTCTGGGGTCTGACCTTTGAAGGAGGTCAGGGTGGAAGCAGCAATAGCCTTGAAGACATCGAGAAAGCTCTCTAGCCAAAAGACACAAAGGGCAAAGTCACTCTGACTTCATATTCCTCTTCTAAAAACCACACTCATGTTGAAACTCAAGAGCACAGTCCTATCCTATCTTTAGCAAGTATTTTTATATGTTTTATTTCCCCTCTTTTTTACCACTCTACCAAAATATAAAACCCCATGTGATATATAGGTAGTGGGGACAGTGGTTGCCACATTTTATCATATCTATGGGCCATATCTCTAGGAGCAAAGTTTCCCAAAGAGTTTCACAGGTCTAACTCCTCCAACTCCACCAACTCCAACTTCAGCAAGTTATCACCTCTTAGAAGAAGAAAATAATTGGCCTATGTCACATGTCTTTAATCTTAGCACTTGGAAGGCAGAGACAGAGACAGGCTGATCTCTGTGAATTTGGGGGGCCAGCCTGGTCTACATAGAGAGGTCCAGGATAGTCAGAGATACATAGAGAGACTCTGTCTCAAAGAAAACCAAAACAACACAAGCAAACACCAAAAGAAGGGACATGGGTCTTCCATGGGAAGCAATGTGAAGAAGAGTAACCATAAGGATTGAAAAGGAGTCCACACAGGCAATGAGCAAAGCACAGGCTGTCTATACCAGGGTGGCAACAATTGCTTTTAGGTCCTAGCTAGACTTTATGGAGGTTTCACATCAGGCCTCCAGAATGAAGCCAGCCCAAGATATTAGTCATCTTACCTGCAAACGGCACTGGGGCATCTTTATCCAGGGCTACCAGCGGAGGGTCCAAAATGACTGTGTCATTGTTCTCAGTTATGACTCCATGATACGACGTCTCGATCCATGGCTTGTGTTTATTGACTAGAAAGCAACATGAAGCAAAAAGATCATTATGTGAATAATTGATTTGTAATAGAGCTACCAATATTTCCTGTTTGTCCCATCATAGACTCTCGTCCAACGACCTCGATCATAAAACACAGCAGCCCACCTGATATGTAGAAAAGCTTCAGCGATGGGCATTGACAGCCTAATGACACACCCCAGGCCCACATATGGTAAGGGGAAACATCACAATAGACAGATATCATGAAGAGCTGAAATTTCTAATTTTACCTATTAATAATGTTTCTGAGTTGAAGTTCATTATTAGTAAAAAACCAAACAAACAAAAACAAAAAACAAAAACAAAAACAACCAACCACCTCTGTTCTGGGAATTCTGACATCAACTTAACTGAGTATATCTGTCGATGCCATTAGTAAATTAACACACATGCAAATATAATACATATGTGCACAAGTCCCCATATATGTCAATATTCAACAAACACTGAGTATTTTATGATTATGTAAAGACTATTAAAATGGTCTACATTATATTACAACTAAAATTTCTTTTCAGTAAATTGACCAGTTCAAATCATACATCATCTAATGAACGATTGATATACTTAAACATATATCTAATATGCTGCAGGTTTAATGTCAGTCCACCTAAAACTTATGTCAGCATGCTGGCCTCCTGTGCCTCAAAATTAGTCTTTAATAAAATCTTTACAGAGGTAATCTATTTACAATGGGGCTACTAGTAGGTAGGTCCTCCATGATCATGACTAATGTCTCTATTAAAAGGGGAAATTTCCTCGCAGAGACAGCCAAGCATGCAACAAACAAACACATTATGGAAGCTAGAGCTGGCCTGGGTAAATAACTCATCTGGCAAACCGCTTGCTGCATAAGCATTTAGACGTTTTGGATCCCTAGATCTTAGGCAAAATGCTAGGCATAGAGGCCAGTGCTTATAATCTCAGAACCAGGAAGGCAGAGACAGGTGGATTCCTGTGACTTGCTGGACACCCAATCTGTAAGTGAGGTCCTGATGAATGACCCTGTACAATAATAATGATGATGATGATGATAATAATAATTTTGACAATGAGTCTCAGCATCTAATTGGGCGATGCATAGGTAGTCCTGTGGAAAAGTGACGGGAAGGAGAAAAGGACCTGGAAGTGACAGGAGCTCCACAAGACTAACAGAGCCAACTGACCAGAGCCCAGAGGGGCTTGCTGAGACTGAAGCATCAACCAAGGACCATGCATGAACTGGACCTAGGCCCCCTACACAGATGTAGCCAGTGGGTAGCTCAAAGTTCAACTGGGCCCGTTAATAATGGGTATAGTGACTGTTTCTGACATGGACTCTGTTGCCATCTTTTTTATTACTACCCTTCCTCTCCATGTTCCCCCCCCCCCGCCGCCTCCGTAGGACTGCTTTGCCAGGCCACAGGGAAAGAGAACATTTTTAGTCCTGATATGACTGGATGAGCTGAGGTGGATATGAAGGGGGGGGGCTCCCCTTTTCTGAGGAGTAAGGCAGGGGGAACTAGGAGGAGAGGAGGGCTGGGGCTACAACCAGGATATAAAGCAAATTAATAATAATAATAATAATAATAATAATAATAATAATAACAATAACAACAACAACAATAATATGTGGGTAATGCCGGAGGAATGACATTCAACCTTGACCTCTGATCTCCTCTTATAGGATACATGTACATTAACACATACACACACACATACACACACACACACACACACACACACACACACACACACACACATACATGAGTTGTGCTTCTACTGCCTACTAGGTACTATCTAGGATGGGAGCTTCAACCTGATCATTTCCCAGAGCCCAGATGAAGCATGGTCTTGTAACACTTTACTTTTAGATGCCAGGCAGTCAAAAGTGTGACACACTACATTTCCATTTTTCTGAAGGTACTCAGTTCATGATGCTATGTAGGAACCCTACCAAGCAACTGTAATATTCTAACAAGGACTAATAATGGCAAGAGGGTTGAGATGAGATGTGATAAGATTTTGTATGTTCACATGTGGACATCTCTGGTGATTATCCAACTTCTACCATTCAGCCATTCATCTCCTTGGGGAGTGTTATCTAATTTTTGTTCTGGTCCCTATGATGCCATTTGGGTATCTGCAGGGGCATTTCAGCGCATCTCCCTGCCTCCTCCAGTAAACACTCTACATCAGCAATAAGAGTGTCCTTGCCTTTGTGAACTTTCTGGTCTCTCCTTTGAATCCCCCACATACATCCACAGAAATAAGAAGGCAAAGCAGATACTTTAAAAAGCAAAATGACATGCCAACCTAATGTGACCCACCCTCACATTCTGCTCCATAGATTAAAAGCTGTTGTCATATATGTTCCCCACAGCAACCTACGAAATTGTGTGATCATTGTAAACATGGTAAAGAAAAGGCTTCTGCAAAGAGTGACTTTCTCAAGATGACTACATGTTTCATAACGGGTGAGAAAAGCAAAACTTTTAACACTTCGCCATATCCCAGAGATAGTCACAAACACAAATACACATTTATTATTTCATGTGTAGAACACACACATTGCACAACGCTCTCCTCATAGCATGACAGCCATACCATCTAAGTGAAAGCAGCGTGATTACCCACAAGCATCCCTCATGTTGGGCCTACTGAGGTTCCATCATAAAGGACATGTCATTAGACCTTCACCAAAGATTCCTATTCCCTGACAGAACCCCTCCCGGCGGCATGTAATTCTGCCCTAGCTGCATGTGGTCTCCAAAGGTCCTGGACTGGAGAGTGGAAGACTAAATCAAGGGGATATTTCACCTAGGCAGGCCTGGGGCAGTCTTCATCTGTGCCAAGGTGAGACTTTTGTGTGACATGACTGGGGGGTCACACATTACTGTAAGTACTCCCTCATTTGTGCTGTTGCAAGTAAGCTCAATAAATTCATTACTTCACCAGGCTGGATTTGATTGGAGTCATTATTTTGGCTTGTCATTGGTGCCCCTACCCCGGGGTGGGTAGACATTTGTTTATAGCTCTCCAGGAGAAGTTCATGGAATACCACATTACTGTAAGGTACTATACCAAATTTTCAGTAGCTCTGGAAAAATCTGAGATGAACTCTGTTACCCTTCCCTTTCCCAATCTATCATCCATCAGAAGTTCATTTAAGAGCGGTCCCAGGATTGCAGTGGAACCACACCCTAAATCACTATTTATTTTTCATCCCTTCCCCAGCAGTCAAAAACTAAGTGAGTGGCTGGCAGTCTGCTGGGGACAGGGATATGTGCCCAGCTGGTCTCATGTCTGAGCCCCTGAGATCCATTTCTGCTGATTGAATCCTTCTCAGAGCAGAGAGCAGTTCTGCCCATTTCAGGTATGCACAGGGCAGCAGGCTCATTCATTCTTCTATTTTGTCATTCAGACCTGCACTTCATTACAGACTCTGTAAGAATTACAGCCGTCCCAGGATGTCCCCATACTCCTTTGCTCTTTTATTAGCCATCAACACGAATGCAATGTAAATAATTTGCAGCTGGTGTTGGGAGAAACAATTAATCTCTTTTCTCCTTAATTAAACCTAGGGGCCTATTCATTAGAAATGGGTATTGAGCAGACACCAGGAGCTCACCTAGAGTTTCCAATCCACTGGGCCACCTGGCTCAATGTAGGCAAAGTTCCTGCTTTCATCTCTGGCTTAGTCAGTATTGGGTAAGACAAGCAGCTTCTCAAGAGTTTCAGTGCCTTCAACTACAAGATGCTGGTATGATGTCACAGATAGCACATCCTGCCACTCAAATAACCTGTGCTGTATTCCCAAACTCTGTCTTTTCACTATCCAGACTCCCTGTGCCCTCTGGGCAATGATGCTCCTGCACAAGGCGGTTGGGTAATATAGACTTTAGAACTGAGGCAGCTCCAGCATCAGTGGGAGTTGAGTTCCTTCTACCTACAGGTTTGCATCCCTTTATTCCTGTCACCACTGCAGCTAGTCAGGTGGCATTTCATGCATATGGGTTTACTAATCCCCTTCACATTTGTCTGTCTGTCTGTCTAGTATACATGTGTGTGCATGTGGGTAGGGTCAAAGCACAACAAAGGAGAGAATCAGTTCTCTCCTTTCACTGAGTTGTGTGGCTCCAACTTAGGATCCCATGCTTGGCAGCAAGCACCTTTTCCCACTGAGCCACCTCCCCAGCCAAGGCTCATTAATCTTTACAATAATTGCAGTGCTAAGAATTTGTATCTCATTTCATAGGACAGGAACTGAGACCCAAAAGGGCTTAACTGTCCCATGTGGAAAATAAAAATGCGAACATACCTGGAGTTTTCTTTCTTTTCCCCAATTTTCTAATTTCCTCAAACCTTTTTGGCTTTTTTTTTCAGGGTTGATGAATGTCTTCATCTTGATACATAAACAAAAATAGTGTCTATGCTTTGTGAGTCAATTCCATAAGTTATGGGTTTCAAACTCCCAGGTTAAATGTGAATCATCTTACTTAACTGTACTGTGGTGGTTTGGATGAGAATGTTCTTCACAGGCTCATGGGCTTGAATAATTGGTCTCCAGTTGGTAGAACTATTTGGGAAGGACTAGGAGTTGTGGCCTTATTGGAGGAGGTGTGTCACTGGGCTTTGAGATTTCAGAAGACTCATGCTCTCTCAGTATATTTTTCTCTCCCTCCTCCCCCTCCATCTCTCCTACTTTTGATCAAGATGTAAATCTTTACTACTAAGCATGCCATTAGTTTTAATGTCAGTTGCAAAAGTTTTAAGCTTTTGCAAATGTCCTTTAGAAGACTGAGGGACATACTTAATCACTCTCTAATAGATACATTTATGTGTAGATGTTGAATTTTTACAAATGTTTTTCAAATTTTTTTCCCATTTTACCCTAATGCTCAGAATGCTTTCTGTGTATTTTATACAATGTGTGTGTGTGTGTGTGTGTGTGTGTGTGTGTGTGTGAATCCAAGCTAGATATCTCTGAGAGGGTGAGACCAACCTCAGGTACATGAAGGAAGCATGGAATGGAGTGGGGAGATTATGGGTGTTGGATGATAATTGTACTATATTTACCTAAACCCTTTCTTGAAGTTTTCATAAAAGGCTTGAGACACAAACATTCCCATTTAATGAACAGAGAATGGAAAAGGGTGGAATTACTTAAAAGCTTATGCACAACTGAGTCGTGGGGAGGCCTCAATTCAATTCAATATTCAATAAAAACACAAGGCAATCATTAAGTTCACACAACAAAAATATCTGCAAAAGAGGCTGCTTCCAATGTGATTCAAGCTTAAATGAAGCATGATACACATAGTGGGAAAAGAAGGAATGCATTTTATTTCCACAGGATGAATTTTGTTCTTGGAATGACCACCGAGCCACTAAGAAAAAGCCTTGTTAATATAAACAGGGACAATCCTAGGATGTCTACTCCCCACTTACAGTCACATTTTACTGGTGCTTCAAGCCAATGTAATTAATAAACTGTCAGTTTGCAATAGAAAAGGTAAAATTGTCTTATATACAGACAACATGACCTCCAGTTTCAAATTTCTCTATACTAAAATAATCCAACTAAAAACTGCATTCAATAATGTCATAGGAAATGCAGTCAATATAATGAAGCAAAACCGATTATAGGTACTAACTATGGATAAATGAAAATTTCAGTAAAAAATGCTGTTATAATAGTGTTAAAAGCCAGGAGACACTTAGGACTAATTCTCACATTCTGATATTTATGGCTCTGTTGAATGGATTTAGAGACCTGAATATAGAGACAGTGTTCATGAATTGGGAGACTCAATAAAAACACAACTAACTGTCCCCAAAATTGACCCAGAGAGTCAAAGAAAGCTCATGGCTACCATCTCAAAACTTGGGAGAGGAGCTAGGGAATGAAGAGTTTATATCCAGGCTTTAAAAAGTATCAGCAGGAATTTATTATAACGAATTTGAAAATTCATATGAAAAATTTAAAAAGACACCTGACATTGCCAAAATAATTTTGAGGAGAACAAATTTTGGAGCTTTACACTACTTGATACTAAGATTTAATGAAATGCCACCCAATCAAGTCAGTGCAGGCACTGATAAAAAGATGAATAGGCATTTTGCCCAGTGGCTGGTTTGCTACATTTGAAGCCAACTCCATAAGGAGGTTCTTTGATTTTCATCATCTTCTTTGAGGTAGGCTGGGTGTTGTCAGGAGTTAACTTGTCTTGTTGTCCAAGAATCTTTAGAATAACAAAAACATCTTTAAATGACATGCTCTGTAGGTTTCTGAGGCGTTTGAAGACCTGACTTAACTATATTACCTTAAATATCTATAGAATCATATCTATCTGTTAGACCTAGGATATATATTCTTGTGATCAATTTAGACTAGTATTTGACATGACCATGGTTTGTCAACTAACAATTCGCTTGTATTACTTAATTATCCTTAAACAGGTTGGAGCATCACGTTCAAGGTATTGGAAGAAAACCTTGTATTATAATTGAGTTGGATGGGTATACCTCATATTAGAGTATATATTGTGTGTGTGTGAAGAATAATCTTAGATTTGAATTCTATACCAATGTATCAGAATTACACTTATTTTGTATCAACATACAAAATTCTATATCAATGAATTAAAAATAACCTTATTTGTGAGTAACAATTAAGGCCTTGAGTTGAGGAGTAGATTCAATAATCTACCTTTTGTTTTATCCTCCCTCTATATTTTTATATCCCCTTTTCTTTTTTTTCAGCTCCTCTCTCCTTACCTATGAAAGAAAGATAAAGTAAAAGAGAGACATCCATGAGTACAACCTAATTTTTTCTCTGTATAAGACCAATAATAACTTATAACCAACTCCTGATGAAAACAAGCATCTATAGACCAAGAGAGCAAACAGAAACCTACCCACCACCCTTAGAGGAAATGGGTTGAAGACAAGATAGTTTAGTCTTACAATTAAGCTTAGTTGATTAGGGGTTAAGATGTTTTTAGATCAATATAGATATTTTAAGTTAATAGAGATGAAATATGATAGATACTGATTTTAATTCAGAAATTTAGACCCAACAATATAGGAAAGATATCTAAGTTTGCCAAATACAAATAGCCAAATTACTATGAATGTAACATTTATATAATTCCTGATTGTCTCATGGATCTTCTTGCTGTATGTAGCTTATTTTTTTCATGTGTAATAATATAAATAACTATGTTAAAAAAAGAAATGCAATTTTTTTAAAAGAGGGTAGGCATGTAGCTCATGGAAAGAACCAAGTCCAGAAATAAACATGTCAGTGGTCATTTCATTATTAACAAAGGATTCATTGGGGAATGGACAGACCTTCCAGTAAACACTCCTGAGGTGAAAAAAAGATAACTCATACACCTAAAACAAACCTCAATCCTATTGCACAGTGTTTATAACAACTGTCTCTAAGTGGATCAGAGCCCCATGCATAGGAATTTAAATTATAAAACCATTATAAGAAAGTATTTAAAGAAACCCTAGTGTCCTTGGATTAGATTATTAGAAGAGACATGAAACAAACCAGATAAAATATAATTAAGAAATAAAATGCCATAAAAATCATATGCTTCTTTGAAAAAAAATCACTCCTAGCAAACATAATTTTGAAAAACCACAGGCTGGCAAAGATTATTTAGAAAACATATCACATCAAAGGCTTGTATCCAAACTATATAAACAATTCTCAGAATTCTCTAAGAAGAAGATAAGCAGTGTAATAAAAATGACCAACAACTAAACACAGCTGTCATCAAATAAATATATAAAGAGAAAATATGAACACAGAGAGATACCCAGCTTCGATGGATATCAGAGACATTTACATTGAAGGTACAACAGGCTCTCATCACACTGCCACCATGGTGCTACTCAAGCTACCATGGTGAATTAGGTAATACCACCTTCTGATGGAACAACTGGACTCCTCAAAATCATTGCCCCTAAAAATGTAAGTCAGTACAAAGTGATCCAAGCAGTTTAGTTAAAATTTTCCTTGCTTTTGTAAAACAACTCAGCAATTCTAATCCTATATGATTTACTCCTGAGAAACTAAAACATAAGCTACACAAAAGGCTTCTAGATGATCATAAAGCTTTTATTCAGAATAGGGCCAAGCTGAAAGCCAATACAGTCAACAACTAATGGGTGTGTCCAGACAATGGCCACTTGCAGGACAATAAATGCAGATTAGATCAGATGCTGGTACTGGGGCAGGGGTGGGGATGTGGGGATTGAGTCAACTTCCAAATCACTCCCTTGTGAAAGAAGTCAAACAAGAAGACTGTGCCCTATTTGATGTCATTCTACACATTTCTAGAAATGCAGAAGCAGAAGGACAAAGGGGCGTGGAGCATGCTGGGATGAGAGAGTTGTCTTCTATTTTGATTGTGGTGGTTACAACATTCCCATGGTCATTTTTCAAAATGTACCAGGCAACAGTTAAAGGAGGAATCTTCTTATGTATAAACCTAGCCTCACTGTGTGGAGCAAGAATACAAATCTCATCCTCAGAGGGATGTCAGCCTAGGAAAGAATCCATGATAACCAGAATATAACAAAGGACAGGCAAGAAAAAAACAGACTCAAGCTAAAGAAAAAGATCAGAGCATCAGCCCAGCCATAGCAAGACAGCATTTATTCCAGGATGAGGATTCTGATGGAGATTTACAAACCCATGGTCACACAGATGATCCTGGTTAAAGTCGGTGGGTCTCAAGAAAAATCCAAAACAAACAAACAAACAAACAAACAAAACAAAATTCAACAACAGTAAGAACAAAAAATGTCATGTATGCAGGAAGTGGACTTGTAAGGTGGTTTATGGGTAATAGGGACAGGAGAGAGATGAGGCGGTTATAATAACCAGAATCCATGTTATATAGGTATAAAATTATTGGGGAAGGGCAGAGAGAAATGGGGTGGATGACAGGGACAGAAAGAGAAAGAGAACATAAACCAAGCAGGGACTAATGAAGGAGAGGAGATCAGGCAAGGGACCATCTCTGGGCAAAGCTTTAATGGTAAAAGCAGCTAGGATGCTATGGGGGGTGGAGGTGTGAGTAGTTAAGTTTGTCCAGAGAACAGGAGCCAGCCCACCACTAGGATGAAATGACAGGAAGCCTGCACATGATACAGAGAGCATTCACACACAGGGATCATTCACAAGCTACTTCCAAACTGTGTCTTCCTGGGAAACTGGAGAACTACATTTTATCCAGGAAGAATTAAGTATTGATATTTGCAGCCTGGCTGGTACTTCTTATCCAGCCCCCTTCTGTAATGTTTGAACCTTGAACAAAATACTTCACTTGTTTGTTTTGATGCACCAAGGCTAGTCAGTTCATGCTTGCCTTGACTTAGATGCACCTTCAGAACTGACCTTGTATCCCTTTCCCACAGGACAGTGTTCCTGTTTGCTGCACACACCTTGATGGAGGCTGACCCACCACACCTGCTTCTTGCCTGTCCTGTCTCTTCTCCAGATTTCAGAATCTGGAAAAAATGCCTGTGTCTTTGCACTTGTTGGGAGGTGGGCGCCAATGTGATGGCTGTGCTCCATTTACAGAGAAATTAGGTCTCACCACCCCACGCGTCTTTAACTAGAGCACGAAGCATTTCTCATGGGAGCACATTATGTTCTTCCCTTTGCTTCTACATCTGAAAAAGCGTGTCAATATTCTCACAAGCAGCAGGGCCCTATGGCTGCGGGTTGACCCTTTGGCTCTTTCTCCTTTCATCCTAAAGTTCACCTGTGTGGAAACTGTTAGCTCTCAAATCCTGAGAACTCTAGTACTGGTCCCTGTGTAAAACAGAGTAAAATGTATGGTTTCTTGGTGGCAAACACTTTCAGAAGGCTAACCACACTCTGTCTCAGATGGTATTCTAGTAGTCAACCTGGTCTTCTGCATGCCGTGTTCCAGTTCACCTTCTGCTCTGCTCTGCTCCATAGCTGCTTAAGTCAGGGTGGCCATCACACCCATGAGGAAATGGATAGATGGCAAAGGCTGGGCTAATTGTATCTTGAAAACTTTGAGGCCCAGACACTATAACTTGTTTGGGGGATGGGCACACGACATGGCTGTTTCTAAAGAGGTGGAGTTGGCATTCCTGTAATGATGACTCAAAGTTTGGGGGAAACTGAGAAGTCATTAGAACCAGAGGAGCCAATCTTTCAGAAGATGTGTGATTAGGGAGTGATCCTGGAAGAGGAAAGCTGCATCCACCACACATGGAGAGCTACAGAGGCCAGGGGTTCACTCCAGCTCTGCCCCCCAGCTCCCTCTTCAAGGCACATCAGCCTGCTGTGGGTAAATAAATACTGTTGGTTTTTTCTAAAACCACTATTTAAAAAAAAAAAAAAGGTTTGGATCGGTGTCTATTCTTGCGATGAGTCATAACTACAAGACTGTCACATTTGTAAAAGTATTTATTTGCTTGCTTCAGAGTGTGGGTGAGGTCCCTGGCTAGACAAGACTTTCTATAGTCTCACACCTGGCTCCATCATCAGCTTCCCTGAGAAATCTGGTCTACCCATCCCATGCTACTCATGTGCATCCATTTCTCCCTCTCCTTGCATCCCTACCTCTCTCTCTCTCTCTCTCTGCCTAGCCATCCTTCCAGATTAAGTCAAGCTCTAACTCTACATACCCTGTTGACCTCTATCCTTCCTCATCATCCTATACTGCCTACTCTCATGCCTAATCCATATTCATTAGCCCCTTCTCTGTTATTCTTCTCCATGAGCTGTACTAACCCTCCAGAGTAAGCAGCCCCTTGGAACTAAGGATGCCTGCAGTTCCTAAGAGTTCCCAGAATACTCTATACCATTAGTCAATGAAGCAGGCAAACCTTTACCTTCTAGGTACATCCAAGATGGCACATTGGCAATGTTTGATCACAATAAGCAGGCATCCAACATCACCCAGATGAGAAGAGAGCATGCGTTACAAGACTTATTGAGAGGCAATGTACTCTGCCGGACATACCAATTAGAGAGTTTTAAATACAAACTCCATGTGTGTAGCTCACACATGCTAAAATCCACAGGAAATGAGGCTTACTTATGTGTTAGCACTATTGTGGAAAGTTATTAATCCTTAACTGCTTGATAGGGGGCTTTTGCTGAAGGCAGAACTTTTCTTTCCCTTCTGTTCTCCCTCCCCATCACCACCTCTCCCCTTTCTCTCTTTTCATCAGCTTATCTGCCATTCATATTTTCTTCTTTCTATCCATCTTTCCATTTCTGTCCACAAACAGTTGTGTAGCATGTGAGTACTTTCAAAGCTGTTAACGATGTTAGTGATATCAGGATGAGGCATATATCACTAACCCATATCGGAAGAAAGGTAGGAAGAGCTATGCATTGGGGTGCTATGTGTTGTTACAACAGTGAGTTTTGAGGTTGTCTCCTTACAAGGCACTTGGAGACGTGACCAAAATTGACCCCAAGGTGGAGTGGAAGGAGTTCTGAAATTTATATATTCAATGAAATCCCAATCAAAATCCCTGGACATTCTTCTCAGAAATAGACAAAAACATTCTAAAGGCCACATGGGACCACAAAAGACTCCAGATGGCCAAAGCAACCATAGCAACAAGAACAAGACAAGAGGAAGTACATTACCAGATTTCAATCTATAATACAGAGCCATGACTTTTAAAAATCACCATGGTTGTGGCATGAAAACAAGCATGTAGAGAAATGGAACAAAAAAAGAAGGCCCAAACATGAGTGCAATGTAACTAAAGCCATTTGGTTTTTGACAAAGATGTTAAAAATACACACTAGACAGAGGAAAATGGCATCTTAAACAAATGGTGCTGGGAAGACTGGGTGTCCACATGCACAAGAATGAAATTAGACTCATAGCTATCAGTCTGCACAAAACAAACAAACAAAAAACAAAAACAACAACAACAAAAAACCCTCCAAATGGATCAAAGACGTCAAAGTAAAACTTAAACTGCTGAACATGCTAATTTATAGCCAATGGCCTATAAGATTTAGAGGGGGGGTGGATTGAAGGGCTTTCTGAATAAGACTCTATTTGCCCAGGGATTAAGGCAGACAGCTGAGAGAAACTGACCTCATAAAATTATTAAGTTTCTGTACAGAAAAAAAAAAGTCAATTGAGTGAGCCCCTCAGAGTGAGACAGGATCTTTGCTAGCTCCACATTTGTAGTGCTATAAACCAGAAGAATGTCTTTGCCAATCTTTTAACCCTTCCAAAACTCTATTCCTTTTTTTTTTTTACACAAAGTGTGTAACCACAATCCCACAGGCTTGTTAGGAGAGTAACTGCCCAAGCTGGCTCGATGGTGCATAATAACTCACAAGTCCCTAAGAAGGCTCAAATCCAAAGGCTGAGATCAGGGCATAGACAAAGATGCGGTGCCCCAAATAGACACCCTGTTATTGATAAGTCTCTGTTTGAGTAAAGACCCTCTTAACTCATAGGGCCTGGGAAAATCAGAGTCTCTGAAGAAGACCAGGAATCGTTCAGGAAAGGATGGTACAGAACAGGAGTGGGGGAGGCTGCACTGTTTTATGCCCTCTTCAGTTGCAGGAACTGGCTGCTCATTTTTCCACACAAAATGTCTTACCACCTGAACAACATTATTGGACTAAAGTGTGCACTAAATTGTTATATCTGTAATTCCCTGAGATTGTTATTACTTCAATATCTCATACTTCACTGCATTTTAAACATTTGAACTCCTAAAGCCAGACAGCAACTTACTTTCAAATTTATGCTCCTGAAGATAATTGTCTAAACCTCTTCTGTAATTGCCATAACCAGACCAGAGCCATTATATAATTAACCAGAAGCTGCTGCTCCTGGGGACCTACTGTGTGCTGGGCTTCACAGTCACCACCTAGCTAAATCCTCCCAGTCACCTCGAATGAGGACAGCATTACTTTCACTTCATGGACAAGGGTATAAAGATCCTGAAAGCTTAAGGAATGCAAGCAAGTTCATGATCCCTTGATGGCAAAGACCAGATTTCCATCCCAGTTGGCCATTCTTCTCCTAGCTATAGGTCAGTGTACGAGCAGATATTTGTTTCCACTTCCTGTGGGTCAAGCATGGGACTGAGTGCTTAGTAGGGCACCAAGAGATAGCATAGCCAAGACCAAAGGTTCTTGGAGAGCAGTTAGGACCATCAAGGGAAGCAGAAAACTTTTATGTTTAAGGCTACATATTATACTTACATGCACACACACACACACACACACACACACACACACACACTGACATTGTGCAATCTATATAACACTTGTAGAGAGGAGGGAGGAAGGACAGAATATGTGTATGTTTATTCCAGTCTCATGCATCATGCAGTTTCAGGAGTTAGCAAATCTAAAATCTGTAGGCAGGTCAGTAAGCTGGCAACTCAGCCAGGAGAAAATGCTAGTCTTAAGACAGACTTTCATCTTTTCTAGGGAAAGTCAGACATTGCTATTAAAATGCTTGTAATTGAAAGTGATCTCCATTAAAATTAACTAAGTGTAGGTGTTAACCAGAGGTAAACAATCGCATGGTACCACTCTGTATTAGTGCTAAAATAAATAACTAGCCATTACAGCTTAGCCAAGATGAGTTCATGACATGACATCTTCCTACTGAGGCAGAGACGTGAATGGGAGTACGGCTTCCTCTTAACCTTGGATAAAGATGGTATATTTTTGTTGTTCTACTGGCAAACTAATAAATAAAACCATTGTGGCTTATGTTATCAACTTTGTTCTAGAAAATAGCAAATGTGCACGATATATTTTTTTGCTGTAAGTTCTACCCACGCCTTAGATACTGAGATGTTGACAAAGATGGATGGCAATTATCTGTTTCACAGTATATTCACTTAGTGGTGCTCACCTGCCTCTCAGTGCTCCAGGAAGAGAGCACTGGCAGGCAAATTTCAGTTCTTATTTATGGGAGCTGTTATCTGGATTTTCTCAGCTCTGGATTCTACCTAAGAAGGGGAGGAATATTAGAGCTAGAAAGAACGGTAAAAAAATATTTTCCCCCGCCATATATCATGATATGAAAGCTGAAAGCCAAATACACTAGGCCATCCTCATGTTTAGTTCTAAGTACAACAAAGCTGATAAGACGGTTTCAATTTTCATGAAAATACTTGTGCTTCTGCCTGCTCAATTTAGGCAGCAAGTGAGCTGGGGACTCTGATGCCCTGCCTCCAGATGCATCCTGAGACTGAGTTTGATTGTCCCTCCATGTCCTCCCATTACCTCTAGTTATTGCCAGAATAGCATGGATTGTACCACATGAAACCCCTTTGTGTCTGTCTTTCACCAGAGGGTAAGGAAGATGCTGGGTCATTTATGTCTCAAGCCTAGGACAACAGTTCTCAACCATGACCATGAATACTTTGGGAGGGGTCCATGAGGAGACCCTTTCTGGAAGTCATAAGATCAAAATAATTTCCATAAAGCATTTTATTTGCTTTCATTCTGACAGAATTTTCCCAAGGAGTGTGATACTGTTGTAGACTTACTGCAGACACAGATATGAAAAGCCAGCTGTCTTCTATTAAGCCAGACAATAATGACATTTGCAAAACTGTAAAATAATGGAACTCTCCACTCTTTAAAATTTTTGATATGGTAATTTTCAATAAAAAGTATGTTGTTCTGTTATACTATGGTTCACTGTGGTTATTTTGAAAATGAATTAGTAAATATACATGTTTAATATAGTAAGTTTTAATAACTAAAATAGTAAAAAGAATTGTTAAATATCTATGACAAAACAAAAATATATCGGATTTTATTAATATTATTTAGGAATATCAAACTGTTCCAAAACTGGAAAGTTGATATATAGCCTGGCAGTGGATTTGAAAGGAATACAGACAACTCAGGAAAGGAGAAAGAAAGCGTGAGAAGTAAAGAGCCAGGTACAAAAGGGAAAGAGACAGAGAAAGAGGGAAGAGGGGTGGAAAGTCACCAATGCAAGTTTCCCATTGTCAACTCTTGAATTCAACCCACTGGGGTGAAGTGGATCAATGTAGTGACTGTACTGATTTAGTCAGTTCTGACCAGAAGGAAAGGCAACTGGTTGAGCAAAGGGCTTTGCACGCAGCTTCGGGGACAGTCTACAGGTGGTAGAGCCTCTCACTATTGGGGAAGGAGGGAGGGCCTTTCCTTTTGTATGGACTGGAATGTGTGCACTAAGGAAATCACAATCTTAGATCTCCTGCAACCAAGATGTAGAAACAGCCCTTCACAAGTCATCCCTACCAAAGATGTCAAAGGTTAAAAGCATCCTGATGAATTTCTGAAGTGAACTTGGTTCCTGAATCTTCAGAGCACTTGACAGGCAGCCATTGTGTGTTAAAAGAGAAATCACCATCGCAGCAATTTTAGAGGCACTGAAAGCATCCATTTCTCACAAAGGTAAGTAGAAGAGGTATCTATCTGTTGAGACTCTCAAAGCCTGAGGTATCCTTCCCCGAATTGATGTGTGAGACGTCTGTTCTCACTGATTCTAACCATGGCGCCTCTCATAGGGTGGTGTTCCAGGAATGTGCATTAAGAGATCTGCAGTGAGTGTGACAAGTTCATGCTGCCGATGCTAATTATCTAGACAAAGCTCATCGACAGTGATTCTTCCCAAATGAACAGAATTGTCCTAACCCAGATTTCTGGTTTAGAAATGTTTAAGGACAACTATTGGTTGATTAAGGAAATTTTAGAGTGTGTGTGTGTGTGTGTGTGTGTGTGTGTGTGTGTGTGTGTGTGTGTGGTCTATGTGTCTGGAAATAACTAAGAGTCAGGAAAAGCATAGATAGTACATAAGCAGAGTAAATAAAGGTGATAGATAGTGAGCCTAGGCCTAGAACGGGCCTAGCAAGGAACTAGGAGAATTCCACAAAATTCCAAAAGTTCTAGCACATCTAATTTCTAAGTCACTAAGGCATGCACGTCTCAGATATTTGGGATGTGATCAAGAAATGCATATTGTCTGGCACAGAACTCAAGAGATGTATGAGCAACAACTTGATTTATGATTGAGATAAACTAAAAGATTCTTATGAATATGGAAAAATAAATGGAATTATATACCACAGGGCTTCATATGGGGACCTTGCCATTGACGGCGTGCCATTTGGTGTGCCATATAGTAATGAAAATGAAGATCTTCATGAAGATAGTTACATGTTATTTCTTAGTATGTTTCCTCAAGTCATTTTTTTTAAAAAATAAGAACTGAAGTTCTTAGCAGTGCTGCCTCCCTCCAATGAACATTCAAGGGACACAATCTGTTTCCCACTGCATATTCTACAAAGGATGGGGGGGGTGACATATCCTGGATGCCCAACTGGCATTTGTGGAGTTAAGAGGGCCCTTCCAACTCTGTTGTTAACACAGTACATTAGTCCAGGTCCACAAGGCAGACACCAACAGGAGATTAAACACACACACACACACACACACACACACACACACACACACACACACACACACACA
>OU015755.1:23903275-23913571 GCA_907169655.1 Acomys percivali | reverse complement strand
GTGTGTGTGTGTGTGTGTGTGTGTGTGTGTGTGTGTGTGTGTGTATGATTAAACAAGATAGTCTCTGTTGTGAAGAATTGATAGTCAGCAAGGGATCATGGTCCCATTGTTCACTATGGTTAGCCTATTTAGCAAGTTTCAGGCCATCCAGGGTGACATAGTGAGGACTTGTTTCAGAAAGAAAATAAACAAACAACAACAATTTTTTAAAAATCTAACAAAAGTAAAGATTACAGACTAGGAAAAAGGTATACCCAACCTGGATCTATGGCATGCTGGGGCTAAATTGTGAAGAAGGCACAGAACAAGAACTATTACTCCAGAAAAAAATGGTTTAAAGAAGCTTGGGATGCACAGAGGCCTTGTGGAAGACATCATTCTTGGGCTATTCTCAGAAGGATGCTCTAGAAGGATGCAAATTGGGATGCTGAGGCTGGTGAGAACCACTAAGGAAAGAATATCATATGTGATGAAGCAAAGCACAGATAGTGTGGGTAATAAAGATGATAAAGATATGGAACTCAAGTAACTTAATATTCATAAAAGAAGCCCTCAGTTTCTTCCCTGTAGCTTCATATCACTGGGATCTTAAGCTTTGATGAGGCTGGGACAGGAGGGGAAAGCTCTCTTTCCTGATTACAGAGGTATCTCTCATCAATTGGTTTCTGTTTATATTAAATCATCTTATTACCAGTACCACGCCCAGGTCAGGGCATGTGGTTGGTATGTGTTCATTAATGAAAATAAATAAATATAGCTTTAACTTGTAATATAATCTAGAGACAGCAGGCTATGTTTATGACAAAAATAACTGGAGCATCAAATAGTCTCACATACTTCAGCCATTTCATTTATAAACTGACTTAAGCTATCTCTTTAATGATCTGCCACATTTTCTGTCACTCATTACTCAGTACTCCTGAAAATCAATCCAGCTATATACCTATTACACACACAAAACTCTCCCTCAAACCCAGAGTAAAACTAACCCACATTCACTGATCCTGCCAGGATGATACCAAGAGGGTTTCTTCTTTCCTTATTCAGTTCTTACAACTCTCTAGAGAGGTGGGGTGTCACATTGTTTACCAAGGAAGGAGCCAGCCTTGAGAACCCAGATGATGTTTTTCCAAAGTCAGACAGATGATAAATAAATCTAATCAAGATTCTGACTCCTGGCTCTTTGATTTCAAACCTGCATTATTTATTTTTCCTTTTTAAGGTTTGCCTTATGTGTATGAGTATTTTGCCTGCTTGTATATGCAGTGTGCCAGCGGTGGCTAGAAGAAGGCTCCCCAGGAACAAGTATTATAGAAAGTTGTAAACAGCCACATGAGTGCTGGGAATTGAACTCAGGTTCTGTGGAAGAGCAGCCGGCGCTTTAACCACCAAATCATCTTCCTAGCACATAAACTGAAGTTCTTCATGTCTCTGTTGTCCAAGCATCTACCTGGGTCAAAGTCAAATAACAGTAATAATGAAGAAATTGCGGTACTGCGTGACACGTTACTTAGTCTGCACATGGCTGGTGAATACCACTCTCCCACTTCACAGTGGACTTCCAAGTTCAAAGAGCCTAAGTCACTGTCTCTGGGACACAGCTGTAGAACCACCTTTGCATAATTCCAAAACTTGTCCTTTTAGCAGTTTCATTTTAGTGTTGACTTACAAACACAGAAAGAATCAAGAGAGAAATTTCTTATTGCCAACTGCATCCAAGATTACACTGAGGTGGGGTGACTTGGGGTAATAGGTGCACATCATCTATAGCTATAACTAGAACTGTGTCTATAGAAATAGCTATATCATCTGTACATGCTTTTACTTACCAGAACACTGCTATCTATCCAAATCATTTCAGAACAGCATGGCTGAATGACCTAATCAGATTCACTCTATTTAATAAGCACTGGAGGAACTGCTCCTTAACAGTGAAAATGACCAGTCTTCTGCCTTCCTTAAGTCCAAAATAAATAATGAATGACTTATGTGCATACAATAAAATATGGCCATATCCCACCTTTCACCTCCCATTCTCTGTTTTTGTTTTCAATGATTTACTAAGTGCAGTTCTTGCTGGTACATATGGGCATGCATGTGGAGCCATCCACTGCAACATGGAAAACCTACCAGTGGCCACACCTTCCAAGAAGAGCAACTCTCCCTCCACCAGCCACTGTCCACTGCAACGAGCTCTCACTTGGTCTTCGGTGGGTAAGCACAGCTGCTGTGAGCACACGGGTACAATAGCTACTGCGTGTCCAGAGCTCGGCATTTCCTAGCACTTCTCTCTATCCTCTGGTCCTTAAACTCTTTCTCCCCCTTTCCAAGCTGTTCCCTGAGCCTTTTAAGGGGGTGGTAGGGAAAGAGATGTCCCAGAAGCACTCGTAATTGCTCACTTTCAGGACTTTGAACAATAACGCGTCTCTGTATTCATCACTTGCAAGAAGCTTCTCTAATCAAGACTGAGATCATCATGAATATTGGATTAAAGCATACTTATTTAGAAGGTAGTATGACAACATGACTATTAAAAAAAAGCTATCAGTAGGTTCTCCCATAGGATCTACGACTTCTCTAAACATGATTTTAAAATTCTCTCCTGTGAAACAGGCCTCGGATCTAATGAAGAGAACAGTTGGTTTTTCCTGTACTAGTCTTTCCACAGTTGCACTAGTGTGTGGCTCTTGCTTGGCAGATCAGTACTCTACCATGCAGGTCCATTTCTGCATATACCTATTGAGGCCCTTTTCTCCCAAGAAGCATGCATAGCACCTTATAGCAATAAGAAAGATGGTGGCAGGGAGAGAGTGTCATGGTCAGTTCAAGATTGACTTATGTCCTTCAAAGTATATAGCATCTTTGGTGATGAGTCTACCATCTAATTGTGGTGGACCATCAAGAGTAATGGCACTAGCCTGTCTGTTTGGTTTCCTCTTGTGACAATACCTCATATGGAGGCATCTCAAACCTTTCTTTAATTCATTTTTTCTTCACGAAGTGAACTACATCCAGGGGCAAGGGATGCCATATGCTCTTCATCCTTAAGTGATCTTATGTTCACTTGGCAACCTTATTTTTTACAAAGCAGCTTAGGAAATTATTCATAAACTACTATGGAAGGGGTCACCGCATGCATCTTGATGAACATGGTGTTCTTTGATGGATTAGGAGAATGACAGCTCATGCATTTCTGGAACTGACAGCTGCCCTCCATCCTCCCCTCCTCCTCCACCCGAGTTCCACACTGATGAACAACAGTGCACACAATATTGCTTTATGGCTTCTGCCCTTTTGAAAAAAACCTAAAATATGAGGCTGGTTAGCAAGTGTCAAGCTCTCCTTTCCTAAGATGATGCCTAAATGATAACCAACCCCCTATGTTCAGAGACCCCCATTAAAAACCCAGGATCTCTCAGCATTGGCACAGGATACATTTCTATGGAAACATTATCTATGGGATATGGCTCTATATCACTTACATGGCCTTGTGAGTCCCACACATGGTTGATTCGTTCACGGAACTGGTTGGGTAAGGGAGAATCTTGGAGACCAGTCCTGAGTTACAGAGAACTGCTCTGTCCGATGCCAGCTAGAGACAAAGCCCGCCAAGCAAGAGATAGACAGACTCAGGAAGACAGAGCTCTGCAATCACAACAGAAACACCTCTCCCATGTCCAGAAGGGAAACATTCAGTTAAGTTCAAGGCATAAGCATATACATAAGAAGGCAAGGGCATAAAATCATGTTTGGTACTCACCCTATATTATAATTGATCCTGAAAAAGTGAGGGTGCAGAGGAGGTAAAGTCATATTCCAGAGACCCCAAAGATATAGATCTGGGGCTCCAAAGCCAGATGAGACTAGTTTCAACAGCATGTAAGTTGCTCTTATAACTCTTAAAGATGATCTGTTCCCCAACGACTATGGGTAGGAAGCATGAGGGACCTCACATAAGCTCTGCCACCTCTAGATTCAAACTGTAGTCACACATGTTCTAATGCCTTCCCAGTTGGTTGGAGCTATTCTATTAAGCACTGACACTACTTTCCCATTTCTAGAGAGAACATGTCAGGTTTTCTGCCTTGCATGGAGTACCTTGAATGGAGGGCTGCCTTCTGAGTTGTCCCAGTGTGGTCAACCACTAGGACTCTTACACCACAACCTATAAATACTTTCAGACCTGGCAATGGAGGCAAAACACTGGTTACCCAATATCTACCCTTTTCTAGGAGTCACCCTCCATACACTAGGGAGAGACTCAGGCCTTCTTAACTTATAATGTTTCTTCTTAACTTACATGTTTCTACTCTTGCTCATTGCCTTACAATGTGCCAACAGTGTCCAGGTCCATCTGGAGACATCTTTGGTATAAACACAGATAGGCTGGGTACACATCATATCCTTGTCTGTAATTTCCCTGAAGAATATGGTCTCTACGTTGTTTCAAGGTCAGCAAAAACCAAGGCAACGTCCTTGTCCAAGAACCACACATTTTGAGAGTGAACTCCATCGCCACATCAGGATCCTTCACAATGTTGATGTCCCTGAACACATAAAAAACACAGTTCATGACAGTAGCTCAGATATAGGAGGTCTCGCCAGTGGACTAGCGGATACAATGTCTGTCTCCACAAGGATAGGGCTGTAATTACAGGGGGCAATCATTGGCTAGCTATCGATTGCAGTTGATCCAGTAACGTGATGCTTCAGATGCCCTTTTCTGCTAGCTATGCATTTCAACTTGAGAAGAAAGAAAAGAAAACAACTTTAAGAAACATAAAAATGTTTTCAAAAATAAAGCCTGTCCCTGGAACACCTGTTTCATGCTACACTTTCACATCGACTCCTTTAATTCTCGTGAGACTATTAACATGTTCTTAGATTGTTTAGCTTTCTCAATAAGCCAACCAAACAAAAACTCCCACAAAAGCAAAACCTGAAACTAGGTCTCAGACACACCAGCCATCGTCTCTCTGTGTCCAGCAGAGACTAGCGTCTTGTCCACGAAGCCCGTAGCCCATGTGACTTTTCCTTTCCCAGCTCTTCCTTCCTTCATATTCTACAATGCAGAAGAATAATCCTGTCTTCCTTTTCGTCCACAATGCTGGTTTACCAAATATTTTTAGAAAGATTTATGCATTTGAGGTGAGGTTACATGTATGAGCGTGAAAAAAAAAAATAGGATGGTACATCTGATCTACTTATCAGTCACCTTCAAAACCAGAAACAAAGGAATTAATTATTTAAGTGCTCTTGGTGAAGTCATTGAAATCAAAGGAAGGCATTCCTGCCTCCTGGAAAGTGAGGAGTCTTTCATATCCCTACTCTCTTGTGAAACTTCAAACCAATATGATGAGTTATGTGAGCCCGCCATGCAGAATAGTGATATGTATCATAATTGCAGCTCTCTGTGTGAGCTATCTATCAGAAACCTTAATGTAATTGCCAGACTGAATCCTAATTCATCTCTGAGAGAAGCTTATTACTTTGGGGGTGTTGTATCACCTGCTTTTAAATCACACACAAGTATAGCTGCAATGATCTATTTAGTCTTCAACGTTTTAAATGCCCCCGCTTGTGTCTCCATTAATTCTCCATCTGCCGCCAGTTCAGAAAAGATACTGGTCAATTGGAGGGCAGTTTTAGGGCCCTAGATGCTGGGTCTCCCACCTCTGCTTCCTTCTTTCAATTCACTCTCCTCTACACAGCTGACAGAATGAGTTTCCTAAGCCAAAACAAAGTTGTCTGTGGGATATTTTGCTGAGAGGCCATGGGTCAGCTTCCTGTCACCACTCACAGAAGAAGCCGTCGCCAAATCTCAGTGTCTTCATCGGACACTGACACTGTCACCAAAGGGAAAATTATAGACCATACAGGAAGTGGTAGATGTCAGGCTAGAAAGACTAGACAAAGTACTCAGGCCTGCCCACCATCTCCCAGGGGCTGTAGATATTCACTCTACTGTATTGTACAGTATGGACAACCTCCCAGAACACAGAGGAAAAGAATAAAACTGTCAGCACAAAGAAAATGACTAGGGACGATCACAAGGAGTTCAACAGACACAGTGCCAATATGGAGAATATTCCTGAAGACCAACAGCTGCAAGAAATGGAACTGGCAGAGTCAAAAAGGCCTAAGAGAATTATGGTAAAAAATATCTTTGAAATTCTTATTCTTAGTAACCTGTAAAAATGTGGGTTTAAAGGACAAAATATAAGCTAATAACTACCCAAGTAGAAATCATAAAATAGATTTGCTGTCTGTGATGGTCAATCTGGGTTGGTAATTTGGGTGGATCTAAGATCAACTAAGAAACACAGACTCTTCCTTGGAAAAGGGTGTGTAGTAAGGATATCTCTTGACATGGGGAGACCCCCATCCCCCATCCTGCCCCAGAGTAGGTAGTAAAGATGCCTGAAGGAAAAGCTTACTACTTTTGGCTGCCCATCTTTCCTTCTTGCTGGCAAATACATCTGTGGTACAGCTGCCACCACCATCTTCTGATGACATCGTAACCCACTGTCTTCAGTGTTCCAATATAAACTGAAGAACAGCAGCTCTCTAGGTGCCCCCAGCCTTGAGCATCAGATTATGACTGCTATGACCTCTAGGATCATGGATTGAGCAACCACCAGGTTCTCAGCCTTTCCTGTATGAGGCAGTCATTGTTGGACTACCCACCCTGCATCATGCAAGCCCCTTTAAAATGCAGTCATTCTATTACCTCTATTCTTCTGGAAAACTTTCACAAAGAAATGCTATAGATATGGAGTCTGACTGCCCTGAGAATTCCCCTTTGGTGCATTGAGTGTCACAGTGGAGACAAAGCAGTTATGACCCGACAGAAATATGACAACTAAGTTTATTTATGAAAGAAGTGGAAAGATCAGTGTCATCCTTTGACCCTCAGAAAGTAAAGCCCAGATGTGCTCATCTGGTGGTGATATGAAAAGGGATGCAGAAGCTTGAACTTTATTCAATCAAATCAAAGAGAAGCAAAAAGCATGCAGACAGGAGGTGGCTATGGTAGGACCCTTACCTCTGAAGTCAGTTAAACACAGAAGTTAAACATGACTTTAAATTGTGCCAAAGACTGTGATGCTCAAAACTTGGTTTCCTTTTAAGTACAAAACACCTAACTCTAACATAAAAAGGTGCATTGAGCTCCCCCAAAGACAGCCTCCAGGACCTGTCAGCCTGGGCCTGGGCTCTGTCTTCTCCTTCCCTGTGACCACTGAGCTCCTCTGAAATAAAGCACCTTCCTCAATGATGCGCATTAAGCTTCTTGTCTTACTCATGGTTAACATTGCTGTGACAAAACACCGTGGCCAAAGCAACATGGGGAGGAAGGGTTGGGTTTTGTTTGTTTGTTTGTTTGTTTGTTTATTTATTTATTTATTTATACTTCTATGTCATAGTCCATCACTGAAGGAAGTCAGGACAGAAACTCAACCAGGGCAGGAACCAAAAGGCAGCGGCTGATATAGAGGCCATGGTTGGGTGCTGCCTATTGGCTTGTTCAACCTGCTTTCTTATAGAACATCAGACCACCAGGATAGTACCACCCACAAAGGGCCAGGCCCTCACCCATCAGTTAGTAATCAAGAATATGCCTTATAGCTCTATCTTATAGAGGTATTTTTTTCAATTGAGCTTCCCTCCTTTCAGATAACTCTAGATTGCATCAAGTTGACAAAGAACTAGCCAGCACTGTTGCTTCAAGGCAGGACTTGAAGGTAGAGGTCCCATATTATGCAGGTAACACCTACTATAAACATCCACACTTTACATAAAGAGCCACATGATGGATATGTTACAGTATGAGTGTGGAGGTCCCACAAACACTGGCGTCCTCACTACCACTCTGAGAACCCATCATGGCCATTCCTAGAAAGCAGAGGAAGAAATTTAGGCAGTGTAACATTTCCAAGTTCCCATGGATGGACAGGATAGAATAGAATCTGGCTGGTTCTCTTTATCTATCAAGTCTCCATCCTCTCTTTCTTTCTGGCCCCAATCCTGTCCCAAGACAGAAAAGCCATGTCAGAAACAGTCATATTATGACACACAGGAATTTTATCTCCCAAGTGTCAGCAGCCCAACGTAGCATCTCTCCAACCCAGGCGCCTCGCCACAGCCACTCAGCATGCTGTAGGCAGACCTCACATTCACTGTACATTAGGCAGTTTAGTTTACCAGAAGAACGCTGTGTCCCCTTGATAAATGGGGCCCTGGTTGCATTTACATGGGAGCAGGCTTCCTGAGCATGATAAGGGGCTCAGCAATGCATCACTCCCAGTGTTGGCAAGAAGAAGTCAGGGCTGATAAATGAGGCCCCAGTGGGAAAGGCTCCTGGAGCCTCCAAGCTTCAGCACACCAGGCCCAGCTGATCTAGTGCCTGATTAGGGGGTTCAAGAACACAGGCTCATTGAAGATCCAGCCCATCATATCATCATCCATCTATCAGCAATTGCCTGAGCATCTTGTTTGAGGGCTACAAGGTGCTACAGGGATGAAAAGGAGACACAGCCTTTCCCTTAACCCACCACCTAATAATGAAAATATTAATTATTGAGCATTTAAACTCATGTTAGCCCATTTGCCTACATAGTTTCAGTGAGTCCTGTCCATTTCTGCGAGGGGAAGACACACTTCCCAGTTAAAGAAGAGCCAACCTGAGACCAAGGATCAACCATATATCCCAAGGTTATCACAAGTTCATTGGCCCAATGTCCTTATGGATATTTTTCTCCAGATCTGCAGACAATTGGGGTCACTAAGGTCCACCATGCATCAGCTGTTCTGCATGCTTTATTTATCCCCATGTAAAAATAGGGCTACAGTAGGGCTGTCTTGTAGCTTTGTAAAAGTCTATGATTAGCTTAAAATAATTTTCAAAAATATACATAGTACAAATCAACTTGGTGTGTCAAACACTCATTAAGTACCCAAATTATGTCCAGCTCTGTCTAACAGCAGGGGGCACTGATATGCCTGTTGGATTTCCAGATGCTTAGAATAGTTGGTTTGGGCTAGAATACGAGCTATACTCCTCAAACTGTTCAAACATCAGCCTCCTAGCTGAGGAAACACTATTTACTAAGTGTGATGCCTCTTTCTGTGATGCTCACTCAAGTGACTCTCACAGCATCCACCCACTTCTCAAACCCTCTCCCCTGGCAAAGTTTCTGAACTGGGCACCATCATTTTGCCCATGCAGACTGATTTTCCAATCTGTACATAGATAGGGGTCATACAGACTCTAGAAAGGTGCTCGGGCTATGGGCTACCCAGACTCGGGGTAGCAGTAGAGAATACTGTAGACATGGAGGAAAGAAGTCACTTCCTTCACACTAGCACCAAAAGCAAGGCCACACATCTATCCTCTGGCCCAGCTGGTGTAGTCTTCCCTTTCATGTTCTCTGAGGGCACTCTTGCCTAGGTCCTACCACACCTACACTCAGAGCATTACATTCTTGTAGTCTGTGCTATCCTGCTCACACAGTCATAAACAACCCCTTTAGAAGCCTCCTTTAAAACGACCTAATCTGAATGTGCTGCCTGTTTCTTGCCAGCATGCAGTGTGACACCACTCAAAGCAGGAACCATATTTAATGCATTGTTTCATTACTGGTAGACCCAGAGGAAGCCAAGTAGGTATCAGTGGGTGGTGATTACTTGATTGGCTATCTCTTTGCTTGCTCAAAAGTTGGCCTTATGGCACATCTATTTCAATGTATTATTATGCACCTATATATTTACCAATGGAATTGCTTTAATTGGGAGAGCTTAATGTTTCTTAACCTATTTGGGGCACATGGATTTCTTAGGAAGTCTGATGACAGCTTAACCTAGAAAATTATACAGATGCATGTTTTCATCCACATTTGCATAAATTTCCAGGCAGTTACTAAGCCACAGGTTAAGAGCTCCTGTGATGAAACCATTATTTATTAAAGCAAACACTCCTACCATGGCGTGACTCCTCGCTTCACAACTGTAGCACACAGCCATTCCTAAAGCGCTTGCCCTTATAATAGTAATTATCATTAAAGTGAGATGGTGCTAGAGTTTGGTCACTGGTGTCTTATTGCTAGAACTTTTGTTTTATGATATCTTCCATCGACCATTTATACACTGTAATTAAACCCATATGTTATATAAGGGGAAAATAATCACATACGTACAATGCTTGTTCTGTTTCTAGGACTGTTCTAATTTCTTAGCACATAGCAACTATTTTAATGCCCATAGCAACACCACAAGTTCATCTGACTCTCATTCCACCTT
>OU015755.1:23889621-23903265 GCA_907169655.1 Acomys percivali | reverse complement strand
GTGTGTGTGTGTGTGTGTGTGTGTGTGTGTGTGTGTGTGTGTGTGTGTAACTTGATGAAGTGAAGCCTCTACAACTGGAGACACAATAAACCCTCCCTCTCTTAAGTTGTTGTTTTGAAGGTATTTGACTGCCATGATGATACAACTAACTCAGTGTCCTTATAGATACTGTTTGCTACTTCCAAGCCCTCTCCCTGCCTTCCTCATCTGAGAGCCGAGATTCCTCACACTTCTGCCATCCACAACTTCCCACCCCCAGACAGATGTACAACAACCTCAGGTCTGGCTGCTAGGCCTTCTTCCTCTTCCCTCTGTCACCTTACCTTTGTGTTGTGTTAGCTTTGGATTCAGACAGGATCATTAAGTAGCCCAGGTTGAATACCCTATGGTCTGAGTATCCTAGAGACTTAGATGTGCCCTACTAGCTATGCTGTTTCAGTTTTGGTGGGTGAAACATCCGGAGGAATGTTTGATGTACCCACAACCATGGTGCCCCAGTTTATTGACTGTCTCAAGCCAACAGTCATTCTTTTCCCACTTTGGATATTTCTGTGGTCATACATCATCATTACCAACTACTAGGAAAAGCTCATATTTCTTATCCAACTATCTGATGGCAATGATTTCCTTCTGTCTTTCTTTTCACTCATTATTGAACATATGCACCCTGGTGTCCTCTGACCTGTCTACTGTCTTCCAAGGTCTCATTTTCATCTTTCGTCAGTTTCATGTAGGATTGGACTCTTTCCCTAGAATCTTTCCTCTCAGTCTGTGTTCTCTCACATTCCCTTTCTCCAGCCATGAAACCGAGTCTAGGTGGACCCAGAGCTGGGAGCTGGGCACATATACCTTGAGAACACCAAGCCAATGGTTGCTGACTGTGCTTGATATGCACAGATGAATCCAGTCTCGGTGGGTCTTCATGACCACAGGGCACACCAGCTCACATGTGCTTATGTCAGTCATGCCTTCCTCTCTTCTCACAACCCTATCTCCTCACTTCTCACTCTCTTCTGTTGCCTGACCCACTTTGCAGAAAGAAATCAGATGACATCTCAACCTCCAAGTCTTCTACCTCCCTGGGAGCTACCTTCTTTTCTTGCTCCTGAGGCCACACTAATGCCTCTACTGGGACTTTGGGTACATATGTTTTCTTCCCTCACAGGCTTTCCTCTTACACATTCCTTCTTTCCTGAACACCTGATTCTGTTAGCTAGAACTATGCCTCAAAGTTGATCTGAACTAAGACATAATATTAGAATGTAAGATTATCAAAGGCCATGATCCCAGTTCACTTAAGCCACTGTGTCTCACTAGCTCTGAAGGGAAGGAGTGCTTTGCACACAGAGGCCACTGACTGCTTCGAAAGTGGGCTTCTTCAATGCTGTGCTCAGGTATCTACATCAAAGTGCTATATACTGGATGGATTAAATGACAGAAGTGTTTTTTTCTTAGTTCTGGAAACTGGAAGTCTAAGATCAAGGCATCATGATTAGATTTTCAGTGGGGGCCTCTGACAGACAGCTATCTTCTTGCTGTGTTCTCAATGGACCATACCTTGGTGCATGTGGAGATAGAGAAGGGGAGAGGACTGGGAAAGGGAGGGATGGGAAGATAGGTGAGAGAGAAGAGACGAGAGAGAGAGAGAAACGGGAGGTAGAAAGGAGGAAGAGAGAGGGATTGTTTTATACTATAAGGTCATTAAGCCTATCAGCTTAGTACTCTCCCCATATAGAGCTTAATTAATTAAGCATTAACTACTTCATAAAAGCCTCCAAACTATAATCATGCTGGGGATTAGGACTTCTGGATTTGTTGGGACACACGGGGGCCTTCCAAAACTCACCTGGAAACATATTCAACAGGATTTAGCTATCAGGATCTCAGGAGGGACTGAGCTATGAGTGCTCTGCCTTCCCAGAGGGGATGGGGGGTTTTGTAGAGGCTTGTAGGGAGCTAGGTGGAGCCTTTTACCTTTCTGCTCTTCATTCATAAGAGGGTATAGCACCCAGTCTCTCCTGGGGAATGATGCATCAAGAAGGCACCATTTTAGAAGCAGAGAGATCAATCAGCTCTAGCCAGACATCAAATATAGCAGCACTTCGAGTATAGACTCTCCAATTGCAAAAGTGTGAGCAATGAACTCCTGTTCTTTGTAAGATCATGAAGATGGCAGTGTTTTGTCACAGCAGCACAAACAGAATAAGACACAGATGAACTAACTGGCTCTCCAAAGCTCCAAGACAAACCAGCCAACTGAGACTGCACTCTGCTGTAGTGTTATGAACTAAAACGACTTTTTTTAAAAAAAAAAAAAAATCAAGGCTGAAAAGAGGGAAAAATGAAGCAAAAAGAAGAGGAAGATCATATGCTCCTGAAGGTGTGCCTACAGTTTCTTACCCTCAAACAGATATTCTTCCCTGTGACCTCCCTGGCACGCTCTCTTCCTGCACCACTTAATACCAGGTTTCCAGCCCATTAGGGGAGCTAATATGGTACTTAGAAAGCGCTCTGGAGGTTCTTGCATGGGAATTTTCTAAGAATCCATTTCTTGGAGTAAAGACATTCTTTATTATCTAATAAAATAGTTATACTGTGCATCAGGAGTCCATGATTCAGCTAGCATGATTCCATTAGCGGTTACGGCCAACCTGTGCAGCTCCTCTGTAGTGTACCAAATGATCTTTCCCTCACATCCATCTGCTGCATTTTGATGGCTTTAAAGCTATGCAGGCCACCCAGGCTTGCCTTGTCATAAATGCCATGCCCACACAGCTAATAGATTCACACGCTATTAAGGAGGCAGTGGCAATCTTGGGGCAGAGATGCACCTCCCACTGTGAAACATGTGAGAATCCAGGTGGCCTGCAGAAGCTCCATTGCAGGAACATGTGTGCTTCCTAAGGACAGCAGAGATGTGCAAAGCAAGCCAGTGGGGGGGGGGGGGGGGGGGGGGGACAAGGGAGAGAGAGAGAGGGAGAGGGAGAGAGAAAGGGGGGAGAGAGAGAGAGAAAGGGGAGGGGAGAGAGAGAGAGGGAGAGAGCGCCAGAGAATGTCTTCACTCTCCTCCTGTTTGGATCTCATAATCAAGCCCCACCCCCATGATTGGCACTTACTGACTCCTCCTCTTACTCTAGGCTTGGTAAGACTGGTTTTCTCAAAAGGGCAGTACCACCAGGCCAAAATCTTCTCTGGTCTTCTTATGGAGGCCAGACCTCAGAAGACAGGATGTCTAGACTGTTCTTTCTGTGAACATTCCTGATGACAAGTGACACTTTTCCATCGAACAGTGGGATAGTGTCCTAGCTGCTCCTGTTTTCTTTCCCTGACTCAAGAACAAGTTCTCTTGTTTTAGTTTCTATTAACACAAATGTGAAGGGTGAAGGGGCTGAGGACTGGGGCAAGTAGTGGGGAATCTGGATCATAGGGCCTCATGGGTCTTGCTCCTTGGACCTGGAGGCCCAGTTTAGACAGTTCTTAGACTCTCCTTACTCTTAGGACCACCCACATCACCATCGCTCTTAAGTGCCATCCTACCTCATCATCCCTGCTCCATGCTATAACCAGAGGAAGAGAGGCTTGCTGTATAGAATCCATACTGTGAAGCTTTGTGCAAGATCCTGTCCCTATAGATACACTGCCCTGTCCTGTGGCTCTGGGTTCAGGAGACTAGCCTTCTTGGACTGCATTAGCAGATTCCCCTGCCTCTTGCTTTGGGTCTGACCATCAAGAAACTCAGGGATAGAGTTGCCTTCTGAGGCAGCTGCCATCCTCCACTGAAGGCTGCAGATCTCTCAGAGCCCTCTTCAGCCTCTGGAGCCTCTCCATCCCTGTAGTAATTCTTGTCCAGAGGAGGGAACGTTACATTGCCCACTGTCCCTGAGACACTACCTGACTTAGGTGGACCCTAATTCTTAAGGACTAGTGTATTTAAACTAGTCGGGCCCCTTCAGATTTACCCAGGTGACCCAGATTTATCTATTTGCCACTTGCATTCTGACTAACAAAACGCCTTGTCCTCATTTCCAATCAGTGGGCGATTGCAAAACATCTTAGGCTCACATCTGTAATTGCACCTCTCAGGAAGCGGCACTAGATGGAGGCTGTCCTAGGCTGCATAGAGAACACCTTGTATGAAAAAAAAAAATGAAAGCTTAAGGAAATGTACCTAGTGGATAGGGGTTCCCAATGCCCTTCAGAGCAGGGGACAGATCTTACTGCACAGAAGGAAGGAATCTCCACCCTGGAAGGCGAATGTCACCCCTCCACCCCCACCCCCAGGGAACAAGTAACATCCTAGACACAAAGCCCTGAAGATACCAATTCTATGTGAGGGAGAATTTGGGCTTGGGGATCCTCTACCCAGCCATTATGTGGTTGTTAAGGATTTCAACCCATGTCTAATGACTGACAGGCTGGTGCTCTCTAAGACAGCACAGCATCCTCTGTGCATCTTCCAAGCATTCTTCAGTTAACTGTGTTCTCACCGATGGCTTCTAATAGCATGCCTCTCTATGATAGGCAATTTAGAGCATCACTTGCCTAAATTATGTCTGTCTGCCAGCTCAATGGGATCCAGAAAGGAATTGAGGTCCCGCCCTGCCCTCCTATTCCCCGCTCCCCCCACTGGCCTTAAATGTCCAGGGCAAGGACAGGCCCTCAGGTGCTCTTCACTGAAAACTAACTGGCCTGTGGTGGACTCTGTTCTGGGATTTGGAAGAGTAGGAGCCAGAGAGTCATCTCTGGTCTTTTCTGCATCTAATCTGGGAGAAAGACATTAGAAATGCAAGCAACTGACAAAGAAGAAGCTGGTCATCTCCTGATGCTTTAGAGCTGTGATGTCCTGAACACAAACACCCTGTCCTTTGCAGGCCTCTCATCTAGGGTGCACATGTCTCTTCTCCCTCTCTCCCATGTCCTCTTGGCTCTACCTGCCTATCCACTATTTGGGGACACCTTTGAGTCCTCTTCCCCGCCTTTGGCCCTACTGTTCTTGCTTCCTGGGCTGAGCAAGGCAAGAGCAATACTGGAGGAGAGTGTAGCAAGTGAAATGAGGCCACCACGCCTTCTTCCTTTCAATTCCAAAGGGAGAAAGCCACCCTCTTTCACCTCATGGTCAACTCATATTTGTAAGAAGAACCTAAGTCTTCTAACCTGGCTATGCTCTGAGTTCTGAGCAGATGTCACCTGGGCTGTAATGCTGTCTAGCTTTAATTCACAGAGTTGCTTTCATTTCACCACATTTGCTCCTACAGATTCCCAGCAAGCACTAATAGCTTTTTTCCGTTTGCACTCAAATACGGTGTTTCCTTTCAAAATACATTTTAAGTTTTAAAAAGCAAGTTTGACTGAAGATAGGAATGGAAAGACGGCTCTGTTGGCAGAGTTTGTTGTGAAATCGTGAGGACCCGAGTTCAGTCCCTAGAACTCACTCTGGAAGGCAGGTGACCATGTTTAATCACAACACTGGTACAGTCAGAATTAGGAGTGGCAGGGACAGGTGGATCTCTGGGGGTGGATGGATGGCCAGCCAGAATAACCTAATCAGTGGGCTCCGAGCCAATGAGAGACTGTCTCAAAAAGAAAAAAGTGAAGGAAAAAAAAAAAGAAGAAAGATAGACAGACCAAGCCCTAAACTTAGCATATATGTATATGAAATTGCCAAAGAACACACACACACACACACACACACACACACACACACACACACACACACGCATGCACACACGCAAAAACCAAAGTAAACACCCAAGAGCCTCATAGCACCCAGGGTCAGCATCCTCCCTTGCAGGCACTCCAGACTTCTCCAGAGTTCATGAATCTTCACAGACCTATAGGAGGCACAGTCAGGGCTGCTGCCAGAAGTTCTGATTTACCAACACCTGGTACAGTGACATGTTAATAAACTGGCATGGGGGAGAAATTGGGGCAGAGACCTCAATTTGTAGTGTTTGTTGATTTCCCCAATGCAAAAAAAAAAAAAAAAAAAGCCAATTTCAAGCCACTAACAGCTCAGCAATCGAGTGAAAAAAAAAAAAAGTCAGAATGTCTCCTGGAAGCTGGCAGGAGCTGCTCCCACAGAATATGGAGGAGGCAGCCAGCCATCAGAAGGACGGCTTTAGCTTCTTAGAGCCTCTCCAGGAAATTACTACAAACAGATTACCAGCCATTTTCTGTAATAAGCATTCACACTTCAGTTTGGTTAAATGAAAATCAGCTGCAAAGGGATTTCTATGGTGTGTTTTTCCTCATGCTCCCTGTCTCTAATGGCATGTTTGCAAAGCAGAAAGACACTTTCAAATCTGCTCTTTCACTGTGTGGACAGACAGGATTTGCCAGGAGCTCGAAAGGGCAGACCAGCCCGCCCGCCTGCCTATATATACCAGGTTGCTCGCTTGCTCCGGTGGGCTGCACTCCACATGCTCATGTGCCTGTAGCCAAGCCTTTCCACTAAACTATGCATGTCCATGGGAGGCCAGAGGCAAAACAGATTCAGACCCATCAACGGGAACACACTGAGCTCATAACGGACATTGTGGCATTGCCATAGAGCACAGTGCTGTGGGTGCCTGCAGTGACAGCACTGGCTCGCTGAGATGTCCCAGTGAAGAAGCACTCCCAGGGATTACAAGCCTCCTTATTACTGAAGGATTTATAGGTGTGTTGGCTATTCTTAGAAATTTTGGGAGAAAGTAATTATGTGGACTGAAATGAAAAGCACTTTTAATATTAGTGCCTTTTGTCTGGAGCCTCACTTCATCTGTGATTTCAAAAGCAAAATAAACTCTGAAAATACTGTGTTCCTGAAATCTCTTAGAAGACAAGTCAGGAATTGTTTTTCTTTCTTCTTTTTGTTACCCCCTCACAGAACAGCGACAAAAAAAAAAAATTCCATCCGAATGAACCTGCCCCTTCTTTTTTTAATGCAGGAGACAAATGGCCATTTTATTATGAAGATACTAGCTATAGTCAAATGAGAAATTCCTTTTAGTACTTTCACTGGGATTTTCAGTTGGATCACAGGAATGAAGCTTGGTAATTACACACTTAGATGGCTCCTTTGCTCTGGACGAAGGTTAGTGCACATGCCACTGGGTTAGCATACAGCCCTCTCTGTGCGGTTTCGGTTAGTTCTCTCTGTGCTCTGTACATCTCAGCTTCCTCATCTATAGTGAGTGGACCTTCCCCAGACATTCTGAGCACGAGATGAGATGGTGAATGGAGGCCTCAGGCACAAAGACTCTAGGGAAAGCATGGCGACTCAATTAATCAGTCACGACTGACACTCTCCATCTCTTTGCAGTGAGACTCTGACTTCAGGAAGTGATGGACCTCACTTTTCTCCTCTCATAGGCTTGGCAACATGTGACATACAGAGAGGAGGCAAGGTTCTATGGCTGATGTGCTGTAGAATCAGAAGAAGATTCCATGAGGAAAGGGAGCGGTGCCTCTCATAAAGACTGTTCCTCTGAGGAAATGGTAGTACTTCCCAAAGCTGATACATCCTGTCTTCAGCCTCATAAGAGACCTGCTGTCCAAGGTGTCCATCAGGAAAGATCTCCCTAGATGCCATGCCCCAGTGGCTCACTTTTCCACTGCAGTGATGGCCTCAGACTTGGATGACAAAGGTGGTTATAAGAGCACTTTGGCATGGACAGAGGAGATGAATCATGACATATCACCTCATATGGTTAGGGCAGGACAAGCATGGGCAGGTTGGGCAGGAAATGGGGCTGTACCTATGGAGGCAGGAGACAATTCAAACCATAAAAAGATTTCACCTAGGGTCTCAGGGACACCATTGACTTTCCATGTCTCTGGTAGACTCACTGTCCTGTCTATGAATAAAAGCCACCTCAAAAAGAAAAGCCCACAATGTGGGGGGAGCGTGGTGTGATGCCAGGTAAGCCCAGAACATATCTCTTCCTGGAAAATAGGAGAAAGAGGTTATCTTAGTTAGGGTTTCTAGTGCTGTGACAAAAAGACCATGTTCCAAAAGCAAATTGGGGGAGGAAAGGGTTTATTTGGCTCACCCTTCTAGATCATAGTCCATCATTGCATGGAGTCAAGACAGGAACTCAAGCACGATTGGAATCTGGAGGCAGGAGCTGATGCAGAGGCCATGGAGGGGTGCTGCTTACTTGCTTCCCATGGCTTGCTCAGCTGCTTTCTTATAGAACTTAGGACTCTGGGCCCAGGGATGGCCTCACCCACCATGGGCTGGGCCTTCCCTCATTGATCACTAATTGAGAAAATGCCTTACAGCTGCATCTCATGGAGGCATTTCCTCAACTGAGGCTCCTTTCTCTCTGATGACTCTAACTTGGGTCAAGTTAATGTACAAAACCAGCAAGTTCAGGAGTCAAAGAGCCTAGCACACAATAAATATTAGGAATTCTTGTCCCCAGTCTGGAAATTGGATGATGGTTCTGAAAATAAGCCAGCCTTCATTTCTTTTCTAGGAATCAACTCATAGTTTCACCTAGACCGAGGTTATGAGGGAAACTGAAAAAGAAGTCAGTACTTCAAATTTCTAACTGCTTAGCATCTGTCTGGATCACTCCCAGATGTAGATGCAGCAGAAAGGAGCCATGACTAAGAGTTAGAAAGTTAAAGCCCCACTCCCAGCATGACTCTAAGACCTAAAATGGAGGAGTCTGGGATTTCCCCAATCTAGACCAAGAATTATTATAATAATGAGCCCTATCTGCTCTCCAAGGAAATTGTTTCAGAAAAATCTCTTGTAGTTTTTTCTCAGATAAAATAAAACAAATGAAAAAGCTTTTGAATGAGCAACAAAGTGCAAATTCTTGACCTCAGAATTAAAGTTCTATCCTCGCTGAAGAAGCATTGAAATTAATTTCTTAATCCAATAAAATGATATCCCATGGTGTTTAAGGTTTACATTTTCCTTTGTGCATTTCTCAAAATATTACTGAACAAGTAACACTGAGCTTTCTCTATTGGAGAAACCCATTTCAGATCTTGGAATTTTCCTTGTTAAGGACTATGGATAGCTCTCTAAGGCTAGCTCTAATTTGTTTTATTTTATTTTTTATTTTTTGTTTTCTGTTTTTAATCATGCGACTTTATGCACATTTTAACAGAGGTCCAGCTATTACTGAAAAATTTAATATCCAATTAAAAGTCAACAAGCCTAAGAGACGGGGGCGGGGGCGGGGAAGCAGGAACTGGGCCTGATGTAGGCTTTTGAAACAAGTATTCCAAGAAGGCCAGGCTTCCTAGTCCTTCTCAGTCAGTTCCACTGCCTGGTGACTAAGCTTTTAAATATATGAGCCTATGGGCACCATTTTCATTCAAACCACCACACAGCGAAAGTACTCTACGAACTGAACTACATTCCAAGCCCCATGACTCTGAATATTAAAGCAGAAATATTGCCTATTTATGGATTCTACAGTGCATAAGGATATGACTTGAAATTGCCAGGTCTTTAAGGTAAAAGAAATATTTGATCAAATCCAGGGCTAATGAGATAGCTCAGTGGGAAAAAGCTAATGCCATTAAACCTGACAACTGGGATCCATATGGTGGAAGGAGAAAAACGGACTCCTGTAAAATTTCCTCTGACTTCCACGATGCTCTGTGGCACACTCACACACACACACACACACAAAACACACTCTCACACACATACAAAAACATAGTTTAACATTTTAAGAACTAATATAAATGTGGCAGACATAACTTTGAAAACCATGAACCTGGGGAAACTGAGGAGGACTCTCATGATGTCTGTGGGACAAATGACTGACCAGCAGTTGAACTTGGAATAAACACACGTGAACCTTAGCAAAATCCTTTCTCCTCACTACTGGAGAAAACACGGCCACAGAGAAGCCAGACCTCCATTTGGTCTTTGGTCACTAGGATGTCACCTGCAAAGCTGAACTAGGAACACCGTTCCCCAGGAAGATCACATTAGAGACCTATCCTCACACCCTGGCCACATGTCAATCCTTTCATCTCACCTATTTGCTGACTTAGAATTCTTGTGTTGGAAACAATATATCTCTTCTGTAGCCTGGGTACCTTCTCCAGTTCCCTAAAGACTTTCCTTCGAAAGCTTTTTCGGTGTAGAGACACGAGGGAGGAATCCCCTAAAGTCAAGCGAGCCTTGCAAAGACCAGAGGGTGTTTTCATAGCATCCTAGTCCTTCCCCTCCTTAGAACTGGCATCCAGAGCCACTAACAAAGAAGATCTGGAGTTCCTCTAGACCAAGACCTCTAGTCAGACAGAAGCACCTTCCCTGATGGTGGCGCATCAAGGACTCTGAGCCTGGTCCAACAAAGGCTTCCTCCACGCGTGACTCCTTCCCAACTATCTATGCAAAGCCTGAAAACGGACTGTGTAGAGTCTCTTGACACTGCCAGGGGGTTATTCTGATGCCCCACAGCAACAGTTAGGATTCTGGAGAGCAGAGAACTCCACCCTGAGGCCAGTAGCCCCAGAGTAGGAGAAGAGCAGTGGTTGAGGTGATCCCTTTTTACCTATGGGCAAGGAAGGGACAGAAGTAATTTTCATGTGCAGTATACCATGACTAATGAAAAGCTCAATGCAATAAACACGTTCCCTAAGCCACAACACAAGGTTAGTAGGTAGCACGCATACCAGTCTCTGTGTCTAAACATGAGCCCTGCTGCTCACAGTAATTGGACTTGAACACCTGTTGTTCACAGTTGATCACAGTGCTGGGCTTGAACAAGAGTCCTGATCCCTCGGGCCTATATTTGCGGTACCTTTACAATAGCATCCCAATGTCCAAGTCTGAGAGCTGTTCTCGGGTTGAGAAGGTAGAAATGAAACTCTACCAGTGTCTGGCACTCAGCAAGGAAGTAACAAAGCCTGAGCAGTTCCCTCCTCTTTGGCTGAAGTGCTGCCATCTTGGGGTTCAACTTTCACAGTGACTATGTTTAAAGAGGAAATACATTGGTTGCATTTACTTGCACCGTTCTTACCAGAACAAATGGGAGCATGAGCTGCAGGGAAAGAATTAGGTGGATAGGAAAGGGGAATGACATGAAGAGAAAGCTGAAGTACCCAGGACCCAGTGGATACAGGAATTGCTAAGGAGCATCCTCTCTATGGCTAGGGGTGGTAAAATAGAGACTTATTTCTAAGTGCATAGTTTCACATTGCACAGTATTGAATGCTGAGATCCAAGACTCCAAAGAGTATGTATATTTCATGGCAAGAACTTCAATTTCTCCACACAAGTTCTCTTTGAATGTTGGAAATGGCTGGTGTCAGCCTCTGGGTTGGCTGATAAGGTAGTTCTGCTTACATTTGCATAACTATTAGAAAGGTAGACATTAACATTTCAGAAGAAGATGCTGCTGCATGAAAACTTAATTACTACATTTTTCTGTGAGTAGAAGAGGGATGTGTAATGTTTGGAACACAACAGGCCATCTTCCTCAAAGGGCTCTGTTGTCAAGCCTTCCTTGCTCCAGCAAGGATATGGCAACAGGAGAAACTGCCCAACCTGACCTCATGTGGTGCCTACTTGCTGCCTCAAAGAAGTCCCTTGACTTTGCCAGAGCTCCATTTTCCTTGCCATCAAATGGCGAAAAAGATGCCTATGCCCTTGCAGGCTTGTGAGAATTGAAAGATTAAAGAGAACAACATAAATTAATTATTCTCCAGACAAAATGGTAAGTCCATTTCTTTTAGAGTAACAGAGTGAGTAGCCTCGGAGAACGATGCATCGTGCATCCTACTGTTCAGCTGCAGGAAGAGAGGTAAGAAGCCAAACCGTACAATGCATATAGACTTCATTGGCCCCACAGGAACAAAGCACCACTGGCTAATGACACAGTGAGGATGCTTACTTCCGCTCTAAAGATATGATTATACTCAGAAGATTACTGCTACCCTTAAGAAATTAATATACAGACATAGGATCTATAAGGTCCTATGTTGAAATGATCAGGTAAGTTTGAATTCAGCTAGGTATACTATGGCAAGAATCCATGCCATGAAAAGCCACCCTGTTAAGACCCTTCCCAAAGGCTGGTTATGGGCATCAAAGAGCAGCGGGGACACCAGGAAGAAAGCTTAGAACAGCGGGGACACCAGGAAGAAAGCTTAGAACAGCAGGGACACCAGGAGGAAAGCTTAGGAAGACCTAGAGAGAAGAGTGGACCCCGGGAGAGAGATGCCTTGCATTGGAACAGGGCAGGGAAGAACATGAGAGGTAGATGGAGATCCAAGGAGCCTGCGTGACAGGTGGAGAAGTCAGGGGAACTAGGGAAAGACAGGGGCCCTTGTCAAAAAAGATGCCATTACAAAAGGCCATGCTATTGGGGAAGCCTCCTGGGGTCCCCACACAGACTCTGACACAGAGAGAACTTTCAGGTTATTCTTAAGTGTATTTTTTTTTTTTTTGGCTGTCTAAGCATTCGGCCAAAGAATTCACATAGCTTTTGTGACCCTTTTGAAAAGGAGCTCTATAATTGGTGCCCCCAAATTGTGAGAGTGTGTAAAGACAGACAAGTTGACATGTCATTTACTGAAGGATCACTGATAAGGCCAGTTCCCACTCACACATACTCCTGCTGCTGCACGCTAGTGCTGGAGATATGACTGCAGCACTTGAAACAGCACAAGCAGAACATAGATGCAATTACAGTTTTGTTGAATACTATAAGATAAAATTAACATGCTTTCATGATTCTAATTATGGTTTTCACAACAGAGTTCTAAAAACTTATCAAGGAATTTTGCCATCTTGTTTTCATGAAGATTTATTTTGCAAGTGGCCTTGCTTCTGTATAAATTATGCTCAAAGAACTGGAGTCTGTACGCTCTCCAGCCTGGAATAATGGTTCACAGAGACTTAACTGACCCTGTCACCACTTTTCATGACATCCTTGAAAGATGACTTCTTGAATGCCACTGTCTAGAATTCCAGGCAGAAATGGGCATGGTGATCTGGTGGGGGGACACCTGCCCCTTGAGTATTAGGAGGGACACCACCTCCAGCTCTAGGGCTACTCTGCGTCTTTGGCCACAAAGATCATGTGTGAAAGGATGAAGAAATAGATATATATCTCCTCTCCAGAATCAGGAAAAGACTCTAATACAAGGCTGGTCTCACTAGCTAGTAAGAAAAAATACACTTTTAAGTCTAATCTGTCCCATCCTCAAAAAATTTCCTGTGACAATTTCCTGAGATGGCTCTTGGGGAAAGAAAATGTTAAGACAGATGTAGACCATTTAGGAGAGCCTTTATCCAGGACAAAACAGGATCCTCATCCCCAGCTACTCAGAGAGCCTGTGTGTCAGGGACATGCATTGCTTAGCCTCTAACATAGATAAAGGAAAAACAGAGATGGATCTTTATAGACCTCAATGCGTGTCACATGCATGGATGCTTGGGAAAAAAGGGCTGGTACCATCTGTCCATGCCACAGAAGTTACAATGCTTTGCAGGTAAAACCAGGCCTCCATCACCCAGGGTCCTGCAGACTGGCAAAAGGGAGATTGCCACACATAAACGAGGGATTCAGGCTCCACCATTACTTTGGTACCTGAGCCCCATTTCTCTTCAAGGGAGGCTCTATGCACAGCACAGCACAGCACAGCACAGCACAGCACAGCACAGCACAGCACAGCACAGCA
>OU015755.1:23876909-23889611 GCA_907169655.1 Acomys percivali | reverse complement strand
CACAGCACAGCACAGCACAGCACAGCACAGCACAGCACAGCACAGCAGCTCACTACCCCATAGTACCCCTCTCTCAGAAGTCTCTCTCTAAACATCAGAATTGTCAGGGAACTATGAAAGGCAGGGCCTGCATTCAAGAGCATAATGCCACGTGTCTCTGAGACCTGAACGTACCTTTTACTTTTTAGCCTTGAGGTCTAAGAGAGCATTGCCCTAACCACCCTCCATTATTGGACAATATACTAATATCATGGAAAGACCTGGGCACAAATTGGGTGCACAGTAAGTATTTAACTAATGAATAACTTCAAGGATGTCTCCCACTGTAGATACTTAGGGCCTAGGAGTGAGCAGCCACTCCTTTCGCAAAAAGTAGAGACAATATAAAGCTGAGCACTTGGGTAAGAGCAGCAGTTATTGCAAGAGGGTCTGCAGCCCAGCAGCAGAGAACACAGGCTTATCTGATTACTGTAATAACCACTGCACAACTACTAAGATGTGTGTCTTCTGATGGCCTTTCAATGACTGGGAAAGGAGTTTGGGGAGAGCATGGGATATGATGTTGTCATTCCAGACACTGTGTTTTCCTCTGGGAATTGTCAGCCATGCTATACATCGTCAGACGCTTTAGTGATAGAAGTTAGAAAGAGAAAGTAGAACCTAACTATTATACATCCTTAGAGGGCTCATTGATACACATAAATCTCTGGATATGCTTGGTTCTGACGTCACTTGTTCTTACTTTTTGCTTGTGACTTTTCAACTGAAATGTTGAAACATCAAAATACTTGAGGACTCATTTCCAAGGCATTCTGACCTCTGCCTTGGGATGAAATTTCTTATGTACTATCACTAGAAACTGAGATTTTTGCTTTTTTTTTTTTTTTCTATTTTGCCTCTCAGCAACAGTGTCTCTTTATCTCAGTTGGTTTAGGGATTTTCCTCCACTAAGGATAGCTTTTTGTCTTGGGGGAACCCTATAGACACTTGGAATGGGCCGGTATGGGGATGCTTGGCTCAACTGTAAACCAGCCTCAAGTTCTTCCTCATCTCATTGGCCCATGGAGCTGGAGTGTAGGATGCAAAGAGAGGATTCCCTCTTGCTGGGTGATGCTTCCTTGGGAAACAGAGAAAGAATCCGGGGACATTTGTTAAGAAGATAGAATTATAGCTTCCACTGATGTCAGCTCTTCTGTGAAGCAAACAGTGACCCTCCACATGTGGATAGTATGCTTTTAGGGGCTTCTCTCCCCCCCATCCCAGATTTCAGCCTGGTGCTGGGCATTAGGACAAGGCAGAGAGCTATCTTTGAGAGATTCCAGGTCATCCTTGGGAAGATGCCATTTGACTCGTGTCTCCATGACGTTCAGCATGGAGAAAGACATCCTCACTAAGCGTATGTCATGGAATTGCTCAAGTTGGCAATAGCTGATTAAAGCAGTATAGTTTCTTCTTGCCGGCCACATTTGCCAGCTTTTAAAGTGAGCAGGTATTGTCTTGTTCCCTGATAAGAACAAGGTGAAGATAAAGTTCTAATCAGCTTGTGAATTTCCCTCCACCTTCTCCATCAATCATGCCCCACTCTCTGGAGAGCAGAATGGAGCACTGCTTCAATTACTTTTGGGCACTGTTCTCTGCTTTTTTTCTGCTCTTAACACATGTATCCTCTCTTTGTGTATTTATCAACTTCCTCCAACTAGTCCAGAGAAGCATTAGTACTTAAGAAACTCACTGGGGATGGGTACTCAGTAAATTCCATGTAGATGACAGCTATATTGGGTATGGTCACCCGAGGTTCCATGAGAAAAAAAAGAAAATTAAATATTAAATATCAGCCTTAGAAATTTGCTTTTGTTTTAATCATTGCTAATCTAGGTACAACTGAGCATATGAGACAGCTTAAACAAACATACCAATGTGATGAGATGGTGAGAGCTCCGCTAACATGCTGTCTTCAAATGGACACTGAAATCTATGAATGCATCTCTGACATGTCCACAACGGCAATGGGATGATGCACATACCATCTCCAAATGAAGGAACAGAAAGTCTATGATGGCAGAATTAGAGGCAGAGCAGCACTCAAGGGTGGCTGAGGGGTGGAGGTGTTGTGGCCTCTTCTCCCCACCTATCAGGTCAGATCTGTCCTATCCCTTCTGTTCTGCAGCAAAGAGTGTAAAAGTGGACTGGTTGGCATACTGCTATTATAACAAATTCCTGAGATAACAATATTATGGAGAGAAAAGGGTTGTTTGGGCTCACCATTTCAGAAGCTCTGGTCTGTGACAGGCTAAACCTATTGTGTTTAGACTTCTTGGTGTGAGCTATGAAAGCACATCATATTGGGAGCACTGGGAAGAAGCAAATAGCTTACTCTATGGTGGAGAACTCAGGAAGAAAAGGAAAAGAAAAGAACAGAGCCTGGGACACTTACTTGAATACCCACCTTGAGGCTCCCTCTTTTAAAGGCTTCATCTAGTCTGGGTAACACCATGGACTGAGTATGAAGTCATAAACACTGGACACCTGAACAACACTTATTTCTTGGGTTACCTGCATAGAGACTCATCTCCAATCACCACCTCACCATACTCACTATGGAGCGCCATGGCCATTACACTGGACTGAAAGGATTTTTGAGAACAATATAATTTTGACAGCTGTTTTTCCACTTGGAGATTGCAATTCCATCCACATTCCCTCTAGTTGCTGGAACCCCACAAGTATTTCTCAGAAATATGAGCATGACCAACTAGACTATGAGAGGCCAGCCTCAAAGGGAGTTTTATAGCACAAAAGCTGGACTCCACCTTGTATTGAACAAATGGTTTTCCTGCTGCAGGTGGGGAACTACATTACCTTCTTACTGTTGCAAACTTTTATAATAAAAGTCAATATTAATGCCTGTATTTGATAGATGAGGAAACTGTGCACGGAGGGAGATGGCTACTACAAAATACACTTTAGACTTAGGATACTAAATCCCAATCTATGCGGATCCAATGCTCCTCCAACCATGGCTACTCAATCTTTTCAAATAATATTCTAATTCTACAGTGAGAGTTTTCTTTCCAATTTATGTCCACCATGACCTGAATGAGGATGAGAGAGATATGCTCCCCACCTCTTAATATCAACATGTTCAATAATGTGAAATAACAAAGGCATTCACATATGGGCCATATGACAATGTTAACTTCAGTTGAAGGTTTTTAATTGTCCAATCAAGAAATCACCTCCATGTGATAAGTCTAGCTAGGTAGTGCGGATTAAGACATTTAAAGTTTCTATGTGAAATCAGAGCCATACTTTTCTGCAACACATCTCTTCAATCTGCTGCTTTCCCTGTGTTCTAGGGTCCTAAAATGTCTACATACTCACTATGGAGTGCCATGGCCATTACACTGGCCTGAAAGGATTTTTGAGAACAATATAATTTTGACAGCTGTTTTTCCATTTGGGGATTCCAGTTCTATCCACAAGCCTCCTTAATAGGTCAAGTTCCTACAGCATCCCCTCCGTGGAGGGAGCAGTAATGGAAAACTGGCCACTGTGGACAGTTGTTTATTGGAAGCCTATTGGCTGGCTGGCAACTTCCATATGATAAGTGCCATCAGGTTTGAAGTGCAGATCTGGACAAATGGCCTTTTTCAGTAGTTGAACTACTGACACAAAAAAGAAATGCCTTACACATCGCAGGTGTGGTAGAGATGCCCTTTGTTCGTCTTATAAGCACATGTTCTCCATGCTCACCTTCCTTTGTATCTGAGCTGCGCTGCAGGAGTAATTCCAGCCAATGGACTATGAGCAAAAGGGATTTTTTTTTCCACTTCTAGCCTAGTACAGCTAAAGTCATGCATTTCTTTCCCATTACTCTGACCTCTTCTTTGGTTACCAGCTGAAGAGGGCATACTTATAAGATGGCTCAGCTTCAATCTACAAGCTGCTGCACAAATGAATGGGCCACAACAAGCTTTGAAAGAGTAACAAACTACCCTTCTTCTACCTTTGATTGTGGAGGGTGGTTGTTATACAGTGGTATTTGGTCTACGCTGAGTGATATAGAGGAGAGGTGCTGGTAGAAAGTAGGAAGATCCTGACACACAAAGAAAATATGGCAAGTTGATAGGCATCTAAGATTATCCAACCTGGAACGGGGTCAGACCAGCCTTACGGCTTCTGGTGTTCTACTGTTTCTGAATTCCAGTGGAATGTACATAAAACTCCCAGTGTGAATGCACACTAGTGCATTAATGGAGCTTATCACATGCAGTAGTGTCCAATATTAGCTTGAGTAATGTTTTCTGGTGATTAATTGATAAAATAACAAGTCAGGGTAAGTCTGTGGCCAGCATAAGACAACATAGTCCACTGGTATGGAAGGGAGTCGCAGAGGAAAGATTGAACAGGAACTCAAAATAACTGAGTGGCTACTGCATACCAGAAATATGACCTCACATGACTCTTATAAATCCCCAGTAACAGCATGGTTAAAAGAAAATAACTACTAGCCCTGGACACCATTAGTGAAGCTGCATTTGACCTGAGCGCACCAGCTTCTCTTTCCCACACAAGCTCCCTGTGACCTCACTTTTCCCATTGCTGTCCACAGGGGTCTGCATTCACACATCTTGACCAGTAAGGGCATCATAAAAGCTGCCAACTAGGGCTATTTAAGCCTCCTGTTCAGGATCATGACAGGGTATAAGAGAGTAGAAGGGTGATCATGCACTGGCACATAAGCAATGGTAGCAGGAGATATCACTTCAAGCTTGTGGTATGCGGTAAACCCAGAGCAGCCTCCACACTTATGTTCCCACTACAATAGAACTCAGGCGTCACACCCCCTCTACGATGTTGATTGTCCACCACAGACAAAGCTGTGTGTCCCCCCCATTCATCCTGGCTCCATAGCAGGCAATGTGGTAAGGTGGCTAATCAGAGGTACATTAGAGCATGAGAGAGAGAGAGAGAGAGAGAGAGAGAGAGAGAGAGAGAGAGAGAGGAGAAACCTTTCAATGACTTCAAATTTATATTTTCTTATCTAAGATCATATTCTGAATGGCAGTTCAGAGCATGGCAGTGTCTGCTCCTTCCTTTAGACCTTTAAAGTTTATAAGTGAATATTGAGACTCGCGTTTTAAATTAATGTCATTGCTTAAAGGAAAGGGAGCCCACCTTGAACACAGAGTGATGTTAACAGTGGATGAGGACACAACACTGCAGAAGAGGCACTGGTGGTAACTATAGTACCTTGCTACACTGCAAGCTAGTCCAAGAGGCTTGGGATGGGGAACACTGCACATCACAGGACAGGGCGGGGAAAGAGAAAATATAGATATTTTCATGGGAGTTCAAGAAGGAAGTGTGATCACAGCAAAGGGCTGGGGCAGTGTTAGAGTACATAAAGAGGGATGTACTTTCCAAAATTAGCTCACATTGTAAGTTGTACCTTCCAGCAGGATGGAAGGAGGAAGGAAAGGAGGATGAATGGAGAAAAGGGAGGAAATTGGGAAAACAAAAGATGGTGATGAGGGATTTGGGAGAGAGTGATCCACTTGTGTCTAGGGGTAGGAAAAAAAACAGTCTTACCTCAAAGTAGAGCAGAAGCAACATGGTCCACAAGCCAGCACTGCAGCCTGCAAAGACGCTTTTGCAAGTTCTGACCGTGGTTGGCAAAGGAAAAGGGTCATAAGGGCAGTGTGCTACTGCTTCTGAACCTTGTCCTGATGGGGTGACCCAGAAATTGAGCAACAGAAACTAACACAGGCTCCTATGTCTACCTCTGGCTCCAGTGCTCAACAGACCCATTTGGCCAATTTTTCTCAGAGTGGTCACCTGGCATTTTTGTGGTATGCCAGCTCTAGCTGAGACTCTGTAGAGAAAAATTCTGCAGCAGACACGCATCCTCTTAAAAACGGCAGTGGCAGTATGACCCAGTTCATGACAAGGAGATGACAACAGAAGTGTTTTGGGGAATGTAGTGACTTGAATGGAGGCTCTTCCAAAGACAGGTCCATATCCATGTCCCTGTGAATATGATCTTACTTAGAAATGAAATCACCCCTTATTATCCAGATGGACCCTAATCTAATAGCAGTGACCTTACAAGGGAAACATTAGCAAGAAACACGGAAGACAAAGGAGGGGAGCATACTAACATAAAGGCAGAGACTGGGATAACATGGCCATAAAACAAGGAATGTCTGGAGCTATCATCTAAGGGAAGAAAGGAAGACTTGTCCCTCAGAGCTTTCAGAAGACCCTAGTCATGTTGAAGGCTTGATTTTGGACTTTCGGTTTCCAGAATTGAAACAGAATAACTTTCTTCTGTTTAATCCATATCCCCCATGGTAATTTTCTGCAATGACCCTAAAATGCAATGTAGCTGGATTCTCAGGGGAACCCTATAAAAACCACAAACCACTTTTTGCCATCTTGATTATTTTAAAATCAACTCCAGGAGAAAAAGTTGAGGCTGGGTGAGACTGTCTTTCCAGCATATTTAAGTGTCCATCCTTGGGTTGTGGAGTTAGTCTCTATGTCCTGCCCTCATCACCTCAGATATCTCTGTGTAATCTCACTATTAACTGTATGGTCCTGTGGATCTCTCCTGTTCCTCATGATAACAGGCTATCAAATTCTAACTCTTACATCTGTTGTTAAGAGGCATTCAAATTACTAATGTAGTCATATAAAATGAGACTAGTTGTCAGAATGGCTAAGATCAAAACCTCAAGTGACAGCACATGTTGATGAGGATGTGGAAAAAGGGGAATACTTCTCCATTGCTGGTGGGCGTGCAAACTTGTACAACCACTTTGGAAATCAATCTGGTGCTTTCTCAGAAAATTGGGAATAGTGCTACCTCAAGATACAGATATACCACTCCTGGGCATTTACCTGAAAGATGCTCCACCATACAACAAGGACATTTGCTCAACTATGTTCATAGCAGCCTTATTCAAAATATCCAGAATCTGGAAACAACCCCTGGATGTCCCTCAACTGAAGAATGAGTAAAGAAATTATGGTACATTTACACAGTGGAATACTACTCAGCTATTGAAAAAAAAAAAGGAAATCTTGAAATTTACAGGCATATGGGTGGAACTAGAAAAGATCATCCTGAGTGAAGGAACTCAGATACAGAGAAACACACATGGTATATACTCACTTACAAGTGGATATTAACCCAACACAGATGTCCTCTAAGAGTCTCCACTCAATGGGGGATCAGGACAGATGCTGGAACCAGGAGAGAGTGGTATGGAAGAATGGGGGAGGTGGAGATGAAAGGACCCAGAGGGCTCAGGAACCCCACAAGGAGACCATTAAGGCTGGAAGATTTGGACCCAGGGGTGCCTGCACAAACTGCTGTACCAATTAAGGACAATGCATGCAATGACCCTAGATCTCCCTGTTCAGATCTAGCCAATGGACAGCTCATTCTCCATGGTTATGGGGAGAGCAGGGACTGTCTCTGACATGAACTCTGGTTCCACCAATTTGATCTCTTCCCCTTGGTGGGGAGTCCCAGTGACACACAGAAGAAGGGAATCCAGGCTATTTGAATGAGACCTGACAGGCTGCTGTCATATGGTGGGGGAAGAGGTCTCCTTTTGTCATAGGTCTAGGGGAGGGAAATATGGTGAAAGAGGGAGGGAGCATGGGAATGGGAAATACAATTGAGGAGATAACAATTGGGATATAATCGGAATTTTAAAAAGACTAGTTATCAATACTTTTAGGAACAAAGTGTATATAGCTCAGTAATTCAGGGCCACCAAAAAAAATCATATTTGGCATCCAGACGGGAGGACGACAAGAGATTTCATGTGTGTTATAAAATTATGAACTTTATTCTGAGAGAACTACATTTTTACAGTACTTAGCAATTGTCTCTAAAGTCAGGGGAATAAAAAAGTCTGTAGCAAAAAAAAAAAAAAAGTTTTACCGCCTTCAAAATAGTAAATATTCAGTGTCTATACATTTCCAAGCAAACATATTTTGATTAAGTCATTAATGTCACATTATTGCTGTTTCTCCCTCTCCCTCAGTCTTGCTGAAGGATTTAACGTCAAACAATTCAACAGTGACAGCTGGTGAGAAATCAGCTTTGAGATTTCTCATTAAAAGTAATGCTGTGTTAGTAGCCAAATACTTGGAAATGTGAAATGTTAAAATTTAATGGTGTGGAAAGGCTTACTCTAACTTTGCAGATTGTACTATCTACTCACAAGTTGTAGGAAAATAACAAATGAATTGTGGTAGGCCTGGGATAGCTGTAAAACTGGCAAGATCCTGTAGAAGTAGGCACCTGTGAGTAACAGAAGTGAGTGTGCACCTGAGCTGCAGTGCATAACGTGTTCTGCTCTGTGACACTCATGACACCTCAGGCTAACTCCACACCAACACGCTAAAGCTTCTCCTGGGTTTCTCTCTCTCCCCCTCGACACTCTCACCTTTATTGGCCAGTCTGCTGAACAGACAAATTTATTCAGCTTATATTATCTCCCCAGTGCTGTTTTCAGAATTAGTCTCTCCAACGTCTGGTATCACCGCATTGTGCTAAGCATTTAGGAAATTCATTTCTCTGAGAGGAATACCAGGAAATAAAGTTTCATTGTATTTTTTGACAGAGAGGGAAAAATACGAGGACTCACATCCAATGTAATCAAAGCAACTCATTTGCATTTGGGGGAAATAATTGCATTCTTTATCTCCTGATCTTAAATCACTTCCTGAAAACCTCAACCACCTGTGACAATAAAAATGTACAACTGCACAAATTATTCAATGGATCCCATCTGCAGGTTTTAACATCAGCACCCCCAGCCCTATTACTGCACTGTAGCCAAGGACGGCCAAGTAAAAAGGAACGTATGTGAGTTCTCTGGCTCCCTCTGTCTGTGTAGTTTCTGAATTGTGAAAGGACATGGAGTGGTTAAGGCTTATCACACAACTATGTGTGCGTTATGTACATTATGTGCATTCATGTGTGTGAATACAGGTGTACACATGTCACGGCACATGTGTGAAGGTCAACAGACAATCTTGTGTATTGGTCCTCAGTTTCTATGTTGTTTGAGATGTCCTCTGTTGTTTTGTTACTGAAAAAAAAGAGAGAAAGAAGAAAAAAAAAAACAACAACAGCAGGCAACCTGGTCAGTGTTTCCCTGTTTCAATCTCCAACCTCCCCACAGGGCCACTGGGACTATGGAAAATCATGCTTATGTGTCTGGTTTCTACATGGGGTTTGTAGACTCAAAGTCAGGTACTTGTAAGAAGCAGGTGAAGGTCTTATTGAATGTGTATTGCTTGACATGAGCTAGCTAGGTCCGAGGCCCCAGATGTATGGGTAATTGGCAAAGCCTTTCCCATAGAGGTCAGGCTCAGAATGGAAAAAGCATCTTCCTTTGGTCCAAGTCCTTATGAGAAGGATTGACCAGTGTGTGCAAAGACTAAAGGTCACAGCTTCCACTTCCTGGATGTCCACAGGCTGAGATTCATCACCAACAGACACCAAGACTAGATAATTCCTCCCCCTGTGCTGCACAGGATAAACACACCGAGGCTCCAAGTTGTTAGATGGTTGGTACGGCTCAAGCAGAGTGTGTGCGACTCACTTGGCCCCAGACTTTCTACATGTGTGTCCACGTGTCTGTTCTTTCTTCATCCCCCTCACAGCTGCCCCAGTCCGGTTTCCTGCCCAAGCTGTGAGAGCTGTGGCAGATATTCATACCGGTGCAGCAAGTGCTTTTACACACTGAGCAGCCTTCCCAGATCTCTGTCCCCTCAATGTGATTGTAAGGTGCTCAAGGATACATGGGAACAGCTGAAAAATATTAGCATTATAGGTATTATGCTGATGACCAAGATGATGAGGAGGAGGAGAAAGAGGGAGAGGAGGAGGAGGAGGAGGAGGAGGAGGAGGAGGAGGAGGAGGAGGAGGAGGAGGAAAGTCACCCCAAGAGAAAGAATAGCCCCTAAGTAAAGCTGCTGATGCTTCAGTAAAGAATAAAAAGCCCCAAATCAGGAGGCCACTGTACTCCTCCAGACCAAGGATGGGCAGAGAGGGGAAGGAACTGAAGTACTGAGTTAGAGACAGGCCCAGGACATCAGCCCCAGTATTTCCCCTTGTTCTTGGATAAGCCACCCAAACCCTCTGAGGTGTATTAGCATCATTTATAAAAAGTAACAATTAATTGACAGTATTTTATAAAATATATGTGAAAATATATATCTGGGCACATATGGGACTCAAAAAGTATCCACTCACTTGACAATAATCTCATAATGTTGTACCTAATGTTGAAGCTGGGAGGAGCCAGAGAGGCCAGTGAGTCCATTACTTCTCTCCAGATGAGAAATTAAGCTCAATGCAGGGAGCTGGTCTTCACCTCTCTCCCAGGAACTAGCCTAATCAGAGTTAAAGGCCACGTTAAGCAAGGATTATGTGTGACTATGGGATTCCCACCCTCTCACACAAACCTTCTTGTGGAGCGCCACAGATAGCAGCGCCCCCTGCTGCTTCCCCGGAGCAATGCGCATGCGCAATGCGCTCTTGAATGAGCCCCTTATGTGCATGTGCAATGGTATGACCCTTGGTGGCACGATCCTTCTGCACCAATTGTGAGTGACAACGTGGCAGGCTTTGATTGGAGCAGTTGCACTATAAAGGCTTTCTGGGTGCAGTCCTCGGGGTCAACCGTTATTCAAGAATCCTGAGTAAACTGCCACAAGAAGAGTTCCCGGTGTTGGTGTCTTTCCTGCTGGTTGGGGGCGGCACCGACATTTTGGTGGCCCGTACGGGGAATCTCAGAACTTGTGGCAGCCAGGGCAGCTAGCGCAGCTAGCTGGTAAGTTCCCGGTAAGTGGGACATAATTGTTAAGTTCTCAGGCTTTGAGACAATAAAGTTCCCGGTAAATGGGACATAACTGTTAAGTTCTCAGGCTTTGAGACAATAAAGTTCCCGGTAAATGGGACATAACTGTTAAGGTTCTCAGGTTTTGAGACAATAAAGTTCCGGGATTCGGACAAAATGGGGAATTATATTTTGGGGAAAGTGAAAGAGGAACGATCGCTAGAATCAGACAGAGGAAGTATTGAAGGGGACGATTCTGGACCCGAGGACGAAGAATTAGAGGAGTTAGCTGATCAGATGGAACACATGATGATAACTAATAAAAAAGGGGCTAAGACAGTACAACCTTCGGCTCCTGACCCAGATCCATCAGAGTCTACGGGCCGAACACAGCCCCTGCCCTATGCCAAAGGGGGAGGTAGATCGCCTTGCCCTGAGGTGTGGAGACAATTTCATTTACAAAATGCTCCACATTGCTACCCAGTTTTTCAAAATGCACAGGGAAATTGGTACCATGAACCCTTGGACTTTAAAGTAGTTCAAAGGTTAGCCGAATCTGTCCGTGCTTATGGCACAACTGCAGCATTTGTAAATTTAGCACGAGCCTGCCTTTCACTTGGCACATATTTAGATTGGAAAGCTTATTACACTGAGTTCTCAGGTGAGCAGGCAGCTGCCAATGCAGCTAACGGACAACCGGCATGGGACCAGGATATGCTTATGGGGCAGGGACATTTCGCTAACCAACAAACAGGATATCCAGTGCAAGTTTTTGAACAAATTAATTTTATTGTCACAAGGGCATGGAAAGCCCTTCCTAAACGAGGGGAAGTATCTGGAAATCTCACTAAAATTATTCAAGGAGGCAATGAAACATTTGCCAACTTTGTGGCCAGATTAGTTGATGCCGCTGGAAAGATCTTCGGCAACCCAGATACTACAATGCCTTTGATCAAACAACTTATTTTTGAGCAATGTACCAAGGAGTGTAGACAAGCCATAAATCCATACAAACACAAATCTTTGGATGTATGGCTGAAGATCTGCAGAGAGATAGGAGGGCCATTATCGAATGCAGGATTAGCCGCTGCAGTGATGCAGGTAGCCCAGGGATGGAATAGGAATTGATAATGGTGGGAAATATTCCGGGCTCCATGACACAGCCTGAGTATAGGTGGGGAATCTTGTCGGTTTTTCCAAAACCACTACCAATATCATATACAGCCACAATTTTCCCAAGAATTTTCACCACCAATGTTTTATTGCAACTCCCGTTCCTTCCCTTACAAAAGAGATTGCACCTGTTACAGAAAATATGGGCTTTCCCCTTAAGGGAAGCTTATGTTTTCAGATTATTAACAACATATCTGAAGGCAGTGATTGTGTACAATTATACAATCAAACAGGCGCTTGGTTTGATCGCCCCTGGAGCAACAAGCCACAACAGGCTAATGCCACTTGGGCCTCTGGCCGATGGCCTGCCTTCATATCTAGAGGCCCTAGATCTACAAAGCTCCATCAATAGCCAGCTAAAAGGAGGAATTATGATTGTGAATCAGCTTATTGACCTGGTTCAAGAACAAATAGACATTTTGATGGAAATTACGCAGCTTGGCTGCCAATGGAGATTTCCAGGACTATGTGTCACCTCAGTAACTTACCATAACTTCAGTAGAGCAGCTAACTTGTCTAGAAGTCTCTCCTAGCATCTTGCAGGTAACTGGAGCAGAAGCCTCGATGGACTCCTGATGGACCTGCGACTCTCTATAGTGCACATCAATTCTACCCGGGTCGACACCACCTTGGTTTCCGGAATAGCGCAGTGGTTCCAGAC
>OU015755.1:23857227-23876899 GCA_907169655.1 Acomys percivali | reverse complement strand
GTTCCCGGTGTTGGTGTCTTTCCTGCTGGTTGGGGGCGGCACCGACACCTTCTCATTGTATGCTTCTGTAAATAAAACCTCAGGCTGAGAGAAATGAGAAAATGCCTCTCCTTCCTTATCTTCTCCCAGCAGAGCCTCCTAACCCACTCTAAGAACCCAGATCCAGACTTGATGTGAGCTACAATAGGACCAACTCTGAATCCAGAGGCTAGGGCTATGGCCAGGCATCCTCAGGGACCCAAATCTAGTTTTGGGTCTTTCCAAAGGAGACTTTAAAGGATCTCTATTGGCGCCTATGCCCTTGACCAGAGAATGCTTCTAGCTGATATAGTCTTGACTTGTCACCTAAAACGTTTCCCCTGTACAACTGGGACAAGCATTAGCCACCATAGTGGAGTCAGCCAGACAACTGAGGCACATAGTCACAGGAGAGTTCTGCCCAAGACTCTCCCCCACTTCCTACCACTAGTGACACGGAGCCTACCATCAGAGCTTCATCCTTCCCCCAGCGGTGTTTGTCCTAAGATGTCACAAAACCTCTTGGGACATGAGAAGTATTACAAGCTATTACCACCCACTATATTATCTGAAGCATCTTAGCAGAACATAATTTCACCAGATAGTGTTGGGTTGAACAAGGAAGGAAAAAGGCTAGGGGTAGGTATTCGTTATGTTCTGAGCTGTTTGGGGAGCTGGGGGCCTCATGAAACCACTGGACACTGGAAAGAAAATTAGATTTCAGGAGCAGGATGCATGAGGACGATGAAGCGAAGCCTGGGCTTTGCAGTCATATGGCGAAATCAGATTACTTTCTGAAAACCTCCTCTCTGAGAAAGGCACTTTCGTCTTCCAAGAGGCTGACTAAATCATCATCCAGTGTCCTTAAATTTCCTCTCCTACCCATTCTGTTTTATCTCCTAGGAGAACAGCCCGACACAACTGCACAACCGTTAGACACAAGAGCTCGCTACAAACAGCTCACTCACCAACGAGGGGAGGGGGGCAGCTTGTCACTCAATTACATCCAAGTCCTGAAGCCCGTTTACTGATTTTGGAGTGGTTGTCACTGTCCTTGGAAAACATGTAGCAGTAAAAGGACACAGATGTTTGTCACCAATCACTAACATGCTCCAAATGGCTGGCGTTCACTTCTATTCACTAATTCTCTCTCTCTCATTTTGTGCAGAAATTTGGCGCCCTGACCAGTGAGGATAGAGACAAGGCTCTCTCCACACATTCTGAGAGCTGGAGGTGTTTGTAGCCAACACGGAACAGTATTGTCTTCAATGGCAAGATGTGATGCTGGTGAGATGGTGGAGAAAGCCTGTCTCTCATATTAGCTGACTTTATTAGCAGTAGAATAAATGACAGCCAATGGGACCTTGCAGCCCTCCACTAACAGCGCCATGTTCTCTTAGGAACTTATATATGGCTACGTAATTTTTAATTTTGGATGTTTGTCATGAGAGCATCACGGAACATGGCCAAACAATCTCAAGCATCAAGGCAGGTGCATGACGCTGACTGCTTCAGAGACAATGCTCTGAACAAACATAGAATTCAGGAAGACATTTCAGAATAAAAGTTCGCACTCCACATTGGCTTCATCTACCACCCTCTTACTACTCTGTCCACTGTGACTGTTCCTAACCCTTAGATACCCTTAATGCACCAACTGCATTCTGGTATTGAGAGGGCAATCAGATGAGTCAAGACGGGACCAAGAAATTTTGCTTGGAAATATCTATCATTGGGGTTAAGGACACTGGCAACCCCTCATAATGCAGTCCAATAAAATCTGCTTAAGGTTTTATGGGCTGCCTAAGCATTAACGTTGTTACTTCAAGACCTCAAGTGTACAGTGCTGTTTCTGCAGCTTCTGGCAAAGACTAGGAGACCCCAGCTGACAGCGGACAGTAGTTGTATGGCAGAGTCACTCAGCAAAGTTATTTTGCTAAGATGACACCTGTCACAAAGGAGGTGAAGACAGTGTATTCTGCGACCATAGAAAATTGCCAATTTCCATATTAAAGGGAGCTTGCCTGACAGTGTAACTCAGGGCCATGGACACCCAGAAGGACTTTTTATGTGATTCTCCCCCAGCATTTATCTGCCATGCTGGATGAAGGGACACAGTATTAATACTACATAAGGCTCTAGCTGCTTAATGCAGCCACTTATGATGTTGTAATTTTAAGTTAAAAAGAGTTTTGAATACCAAACATTTCATTTGCTAATTTTTTTCTTTTCTTTCTCACAGAGGCTTCCAAATTGTTTGAAATAAAAATTCATTTTCTTAAATACACAGTATTGATGCTAATTAAAATGCCCATGAGAGTTGAAGGAATCTGCCAGCCCCGGGAAAATAGAAAGTCAATTTTATTTTTCAAAGGGCATGGAGAGAAATTAAAATACACTTAATTCAAGCCATAGATTTTGTAGTTTTAAGATACTCTACAGCACCTCTAGGAAAATAAGAGAAAAAGCATGGTCTCTGAAGACAAGCAGATGCGTCTGATGTGGGGTCCTGCCTCCTCCTGGGTCTGTTACCTCAGGCAAGGAGAGTCACCCAACTCCCTATAGCATGGGCTCTGAAAGAAGAGGCTGTAGTGGTAGAGCCTGACTGTCAAGTTTACCCAGTCATGCTTCTGCTATACCTTGGGTTTGGTGTTACTCTAAAAATAGGAATATTTGGTGGATAAAACTGTAGTTAAAGACCTATCAATGAGGGGACACAGTGGTTTAAATAGGTATTCCTCCATAGACTCATGTGTGTGAATTCTTGACCTATAAGGACTGGCAGTATTAGGAGATGTGGCCTTGTTGGAGGAAGTGTGTCACAGTGGAGGTTGGTTTTGAGGTCTCATATTTTCAAGGTCTGCTTAGTGTGGCTCACAGTCCCCTTCTGTTGCCTGTGGATCAAGATGAGGAACTCTCAGCTCCTTCTCTAGCACCATGTCTGCCTGCATGCTGCTGCCATGCTTCCCACCAGGAGGATAATGGACTAACCTCCGAAACTTTAAGCCAGCCTTTATAAGAGTTGTTTTCCTTTGCCTTGGTCATGGTGTCTTGTCACAGCAATGAAACCCTAACTCAGCGCCAGGGAAATTCTTTATTTCTCATTAGTTTCAGAAGAAACTACATCCTTGGAGACCTAAGATATTCTGTTGTAGAGTCCACAAGGTAGGGCCCCAGCATTTCTTTCAACTCATTATATTCTCAAGATCTTGACCTGCCTATGTATTCTGTTATCTAGCCCTGGTTTTTATTGTTTATTTCATTTGAATGAGTTCACTTTACTGGCTTATCCTGAAGGTAGTATTGCTTTTACCTGATAGGTTGGACATAACCATCACATTCATTTCATCAGACAGTGAAATAAACAGGCAACTCTAAATGAGCCACGCTCACCTGCTCCACCCAGAATCACCCCACTCACTGCTTGTTGGAAGACGCTTCTCCAGGAAGAGCTAGGGTGGAAGAGTACCACGGTTTTCTCCCACCTCACCAACATGATGAGATCCATAGATAGCATAGGGTGTGGAGGCAGAACCATTTTCCTCAGCCATCCTGGTTGCTGGCGAGGAAAGTAGAGGCAGTGAAGGCCAACAGTAAAGAGTAACAGATGCAAGATTCAGCCTGACTTCAGGCCTTAATGATAGAGAAGCAGAGCCAAGTAAGGGGTGGAGACATGCTAAATGGGTGAGGCCATGCTAAAAATGGGTGGGGACATACTAAAAGGGGTGGGGCCACACTAAAGAGGAGGTTACCTGGCACCAGCAGCTCAGATACCTTCAGACCAGTGGTGGACACCATGTTCAGCTCTGTTGGCTGACCTATCTGGTGCCATAATGTACTGCATCGATTATCATTGACTCAACTCTAAGCAGACTCTGGGTTTTATTTCTTGGTTTGTATTTACTTAGACTTAATTAGTACTAATCCAGCTTGGGAGAGATGTAAGGGGGCGATGCCTCAGCCTTCACCCAAGGGGGGCAGGGCTGGGAAGCCAGAAAGACAGACAACTGAGTCTGAAGCATCTCTCTCACTCTCTCTCTGTGTCCCTCTCCTGCCTTCTGTTCTCACTCTCATTCTCTGGATCTCTTGCTATGTAGCTCCCATCTGATTTTTTTTTTAATGTAGCAAAGGGCCTTAGCCTTACAGGAGTTCAGATAGTCTACAGATATTGCAGAAAAGTATGGGTCTGATGCTTCTAGATAAGTCAGATGGTGTCCTCCCACCAAGCTTCCATTGCCAACAGTGGCCGTAGAAGGAGGCATAGTCTTGCCTAGGGCTGCAACTGAGAGTTATGCCATGTGCTCCAGGATAACTGGATTTGCAAGGCTATGAGGGGAAATGACCTCACAGATGGCAGCAGCCTGGGAGCCAGAGGGTCTTTTCATATGACTTCTGCTTTGTAGGCTTATGGCTGTGGCACCGCACAGCTCATAATCTATGAGGTTGTATGTGGGCTGTGTGTGGGGAAAGTTCCTGCAATGTGTACCCCCCACCCACACACATACACACCAAGGTAGTCTTGCAGGGAACCATTGATCTCCATTATAGCCAGGATACCAGATCTTGTCCAGGGCCTGGTAACAAGGCACTGCTTATATGGTATGCACTCTGGCCAGCATGGGGTCTTTCTCTCTGAACATTGTAGGTAGGAATGGAAGCTCACATGTCCTGGAGCTTGTCAAAAGCCCTCAGCTTGTCAAGCTGTGCTCTCAAGTGAGGAGAACTGGGAGGACTCCCCAGTAAACTGAACAGCCATGCACAGTACCTGAGCTCTAAACTTTATTAAACAGGCTCAGAGCATTTGAGTCACACACTCTCTGCTCTCAGGAACTGCAGCCCCATCTGATCCACATCCTGAATCATAGAAGACAGACTTGTGGTCAGACCTGGAGGGTGCTACCAACACAATCCCTGCAGGGGAAGCCTAGGGCTTGCTGCATTTTAAGTTCCCTGGGTGATATTTTTGAGGTACAGTTGGTCTTAGGAGCATTTTTGTTTATTCAACAAATATTGACTGTGTACCTACTGTACTCTGGGCATTGACTAGGGCCTGGGAATTCTAAGATGGATAGGGGAAATTAGGCACAACAAATGAAAATTACAAGGTTATGTGGTAAGACAATAAAGGTGAACACAGGAGACCATTGTCCCCATTCATAATAAAACTTTAAAACACAGCATAACTTTTAAGCACATCATCAATAGTTTCCCTAATGGGACATTGTTTCTTTTGTATTGGTGTCTGTGGCTTTGTGCTTGGCTCTATGGAGCTCTGGAGAGCCTGGGGTGGTGCATGGCCTATGCTCTGATCATTTCAGCATCAAACCGCCAAGAAAAGATTTTCTTTTCCTGAGTGATTTCATAGAGGACACAGCAAGTCACCAAAAGCACTCTTACCATATCTCTGAACAGACTTGGATAATGGAATATTGTCAGCTTCTCTGGGTATCTCATACCACCCAGGCATACACCCATGTTTTCTAGGCAATACCTCCTTCAACAAAATCTGGGAGCCAGCCAGTGGGTTAGGAATATGTAAACCTGTCGCTAGTACAGCCTCTTGAAATCCAGTGGTGGGATGGGTACAGGTGAAGGGTGGGCACCCAGGAAGACATCTGTTTTTTGTCTCTGAATTCTCACCAAGTTCAAAGTTCAAGACAGTTCAGTTCCTCTCACCATGCTGGCTTCATGCTCTTCAAGCTGGCCAGCAGCACAGGTTCCCTGCTCATCTACTCTGTACTATCTTCACCATGGCAAGCGCATGTGTATGAAGCCCTGTTTATCCACTTGGCATCTCCCTGTTGTTTGTGTATAACCTCAAGACAGATTGACAGAGGTCATGCTCATTGCCTTACACTTAAAGTCAAGACTTGAGGACTGGGTCTCAGAAGTTCAAGCCTTGTTCCAGCTGACACAGCTGATGACCAGGACTATGGGGTCCATGCTCTCACACTGTGAAAAGCCTCACTGCTATGATTTAAGTCTGTACTGTCCCCATAGGGTCATATATTAAATAGGTGGATACCATTGGATGGTAGTGTTTGAGGGAGGTTCTGGAGAATTCAAGAGCTGTGGTTTAGCTAGTGGATCTTTGTCACTGAGGAAGTAAGTGGCTAGGGCAGCAGTCAAGTTTCATGTCGTTGCTGTGATAAGAAAACATGACCAAAAGCAACTCAGGAGAGCAAAGCATTTCTTTGTCTTACACTTCCATGTCACAGTCCAATCACTGATGTAAGTCAGGGAAGGAGCAATCCAAGGTAGGAACCTGAAGCAGAAATCATAAAGTGTTCTTTTCTATCTTGATCTCTATCCAGCTCACTCACAGTTTCGCACTTAGCTAGCTGTCTTATACAATCCAAGACAACCTGACCAAATAGGGATGGTGTTGCCCACAGAGGGTTGGACCTTCCTGTGCCACTTAATGATCAAGGCAATTCCCCATAGACATGCTCATGGGTCAACCTAACCAAGACGATTTCTCAATAGAGGCTTCCCTCTAAGATGATGCTAGGCTGTGCCAGGCTGACAATTAAAGCTAAGTAGGATGAGGTGGGGAGTACAGCTTGCGTGCCCTGTCTTATTTTCTGTTGCTTGGCCACCTTGAGGCACATGGTTCAGCCACCATAATGTTCTGTCTCTTATAGTGATCAATGTGATTGATCAGTTTGACCTTGGAGTGACACCTCCAAAGAGGTCAGTCTTGAAAGATCCCGTCTCCTTTAAATTGTTTAGTCAAGTATTTTGAGGGAAAACAGTCTAACATCTGCATTGCTTGGAATTTTCCCATTGGCTCCACACACTGATGCTTTCCACGATTAGCCTCAGGCTCCCTCTTCTAACTTGACGTTTGAAGGTCAACTTCATACCAGAAAGCTGTTTCCTCTCTGTGACACTGACTGCCTTCACACTCACCTCTTTTCCTATTGCTTGCCCTAATTATGTCTAGAAACTTCTAGATCTTAATGCCCCGCTTGTCATTTGCCTTGTTATACATAGACCAGCCCCTCACCTCCTCCAGGAGGCCTTCTCTGGCTAATAAAGCCTGGTTCTCCCATGAGGATGGCCTGTTATTATTTTCCCTGAGTTAGTGTCTTAGGTTTCCAGAGTACAGGTGTCAAGACGTCATCTTGAGTCTACTTGACATGTGCTAGAGTTTGTCAATCCATTGACAATGTCTTTATCTCATTGATTTGGAATGGAACAGATGGGCTGTAAAAAGAGGCTGAAGAGAAAGGGCTTCATTTGATGCCTTCTTGAAAATGCAGCCTGCAGTTCTCCTTCAATGTGATGGATGCCTTGGGTGATTGCAGCCTAATAAACTAATCACTTCCCTTCTCTGCTGTGTGGATAGAGGGATTGTTCTGGAACTTCTAGAGAAGACAGTTTGAGTAAAGACATAAAGGCTTAGGCTGAGGAGGGGCAATCAGACCACATATGAGCTACAGCATCCAAGGGAGAACTTGAACCCTAGACAGAAAAGGAAGGCAGAAATTAATCCTGGAAACTAGCCAAACACATTTGACTTCTGTAGGTCTGTCTGGCCAGACAGAGGAAAACAAGCCCAGATCAGCATCCCAGGAGATCTGAGCAGATGAAACAGGAGGTTAACAATGATGAGCTGAGTTCAGAGCTCAGTGACCTTTAATGATAAGAGCTGTGGCTGTGTCCAACATGAGAAGTCCCTAAGTCAGGGGTTCTCAGTCTCCCTAATGCTGAGACCCTTTAATAAAGTTTCTTGTATTGTGGTAACCCCCAACCATAAAATTATTCTGTTGCTACTTTATAACTGTAATTTTGCCACTGTTAAGAATATCTGATATGCAGGTTATCTGATATGCAATCTCTAAGGGGTCACGGCCCCCAGGTTGAGAACTTGTGCAAGTAAAAACACTGGTCAGGATGCTTGGACAAAGGAGAAAGAAAGATCAAGAAAGGAAGAGAACTCACAACCTCGGCATCATTCTGCATGTACTGCTGTGTAAGCACCGCACACTAACCATTTTTTTTTTTTTCATTTTGGAAGCTGCTAACCTGCACCTTTGGTTCACTCAGATATTTAAGCTTTATTCCTTCTCAAATCTCTGATGGGGTTGAAGACCAGATAGTTTAGTCTTTCAATTAAGCTTAGTAGGTTAGGGGTTAAGATGTTTTTAGATCAAGATAGATGTTTTAAGTTAATAGAGATGACGTATGATAGATATTGATCTTCATTCAGAAATTTAGACCCAACAAGATAGGAAAGATGTTCACTTCAATTTTGCCAAATATAAATAGCCAAATTACTATGAATATAACGTTTACATAATTCCTGATTGTCTCATGGTTCTTCCTGCTGTATATAGTTTATTTTATTCATGTGTAATAATATAAATGTATATGTTAAAAAAGAAACATAATAAAAAATTTTTAAAAGGAAAGCAAGAAAATGAGATAGGAACACGAACTTTTATATACAAATATTAACTCAGCATTCCACTGCTATGAAGTCCCTCACAAGAGCCCAAAGAAAGACTGGGGAAGTGTTGACCATCACCACATCCATGTGCAGGTCAAGTCACCACAGGTCTAGAGATCACCTAGGAAACCAGAAACACCAGGATAAGGGACTTTAAACAGGAAGGAGCAATAGGAGGGGCAAAGGTAGTACTGACAGATGCCATGGAGAGCAGGCTTCCTTTCTTTTTCTGCAGTTACAATTCTGTGAAGGTTAGATTGCATGACCTTAAATGTCAGTGTAACATGGCGGCTATAACTGTGGAATGGAGTGGGGCTGGGAGACTGTGGCTCAGCTGAATTCCATATTGGAAATAAAAGCCTTGCAGAGAAAAAATGCCTTTGCTAACAAGTTATGGTGTGTCCAGGTGCCACATAAAAGTCAACCTTGATTTATATGCCCTGTCCGAGAATAAAGGAGACGCTGGATTACAAACTGTGTCTGGAACTCATTGTCTGTCCATTATCAGAACAAATCCCATTCCCAGATAATGGACATCTGTTAAATCTTCCACTGTTAATAGAAAATGTTGCCTATGGGACAGAGGCTTTTATGACAGTACCATCTCTTCTGTGATAAAAAAAAAAAAAGTGTTCTAAATCTTATTTTAACCAAGCCACCATGTTTGCATCTGCTCTTCTAATGGGGGAAGGATAATAACGGGCCTCAGAAGAATCCAATGTGTTAGAGATGTCGTGGCATAATGAGGGGAATTCTCCTGCCGTATGGCTTTCATCCAGCCATAGAAATAAGTGCTCCAGCTCCTTGGTGTCCTCACTCCTGGCCCTGCATGATGGGAACTGTGGGGATAGAACTCCTGTCTCCATCAAACTGGCTTCATTGTAATTTACATTCTATGCGTGCTAACATCTTGACATATCCTGAACATTCCAGATGCTTCCATCTCCCCTTGCCTTGTTACACACTGCTTCCTCTGCCCCACACTCCTTCCCAGATCACAAATTACCATATTTGATGATGTCAAGCTCACCTCCTTTGAAAAGCTTTTAATGGCATGATCTTTCCATCTTAACTGAAGAATGGAATTACCTCCAGAGAAATTCACTGAGAACCAAAGCTAGACCTTTCTATGCCAAATGCTCATAAATAACTAGGTGGAGAATATTTTTATTAACCTGGGGGGAGGGGAGAGGGGCAGAGATGAACCTCAGGGTGTGTATCTCAGGTGCTCCTCACCTTGTTTTTTGAGGCAATGCCTTTTGAGGTATTGGCTTGGAGCTCATAGAAGAGGAGAGGCTGCAGGCTGCAGGCTGCAGGCCAGTGAGTCCCAGGTCCTATCTGCCTTCTTTTCCACCACTGGAATTGCTGTCAGGTCTCACCTGTGTTCTACTTCTTTATATAGGTTCTTAGGATCAAATTCAGGTCTTTATGCTTGCACAGCAAGCATTTACCAACTGAACTATCTCACCTGTCCCCTTACCTAGGACCTTAAAAATACAAATTCAATGTGAAACCTATGTAAACTTTTAATCAGCTAGTGTGCCTCAGCTTGGATCCATAGCAACATACACTTGGGCTATGTCCCAGGATTGTTGGCCTATTCCATGATCTAATGAAGGAAGCTAAGGCAGGATAGAATATTTTTCTACTTCCATTCTTAAAGTCTACAAAAGCTGTATAGATACAGGACAAGTCAATCTATGTGCTCTTAAGATGTTAGTTTTTATTCTGGAACAACTCCCCCCCACACACACACACAGGCACGCACCAGCTCTCCATCTGGTCTTAGACATCAGATATCACTCTCCTTCCTCCCATTTAAAGACTTCAAATCACCTTTCAGGGAAGCTATGTCCTGAGTTCAAGTTCAGGCTCTTCCATTTAGCAGCAGAGCAACCTCTAGCAAGAGATTTAACTTCTTCAGACTTAAAAGTCTCTTATTTGTAAAAAAAAAAAAAAAAAAAAAAAAACCATGACCACAGGGCCAACATGAAAGAAAAGGCTGCCACAAGACAGAAATGAGACAATGAATTACAAGCCCTTAGGAGTGTGTGAGTTTTAAGTAACTACTTAAATGTGGTCCTAGGATTTGTCAATGACAGAATGAAAGTGGTATCTTGTGATCAGGCAGCATTAGAAACATTAATTTTGAAGCATTTAAACAACGTAGCACCCAGAATATACATCTGCTAAGTTACAGAGACACCCAAGGAAAACGTGTGTGTGAGGAGGAGTTGTTCCAGAATGAAAACTAACATCTTAAGAGCACATAGATTTGACTTGTCACTAATGAGTCAAGTCTCCATCTGGAGGGGAGTCTCAAGCGATCTGTACCTTAGTTGGTGATGTGTAACAAAGTTAACCACACTCTTACGTTAATGATCAAAACACACAACTCCATCACACATGGGATGCTAGTTCAAAGCCTTGCAAAGCTACATGCTCCCAGGAGTCTTCATGGCCAAAATTTCAGTCTCTAGGCACACCTCATCTGAGCATGTATCCCCTGAGATTTGTGTGATATCCTGGGGTCAGCCATGGGGAGGGGGACTTTAGAAGGGACAGAGCCCCTGATGGAACATGGATAAAAGAAGTCACCGAATCTTACCAATGAACTCACGCACAATGCTCTCAATAGTAAGTTGCTTTCTGCTTTCTGAATATATCAAGTTGCCTCCAGATAAACTGGATTCTCAAGAGAAGCCTGCACTGTACAAAGGGCCCCTCTCTGCCTCCCCATAAAGGTAGGATTAAGGGCAGAATATCTTGGGCTGTCGCCCTTGTGTGGCAAAAAAAAAAAAATATCAGCTTATACCTACAGCTTTGCACACATACACCCAAAGAAAGGAAGAAGGAAATGTAGTTGCAAAAGAGAACAAAACAGTCCAACCCACATCTTTCAGGACAGCAATGCAGTGGCACTGATACCCATCTGCATGTTGATGCCTCTTCTAAAGCAGGAAATTAGTCTCTACAGAGACCCTGGTTGTATATTGCATGCCTCTGCAAACAGAATTAACTCTCAATTGTACAAGTGAAGGGAAACCCCAAGAATTCAAAGTGTCTGATGAGTCAAGAAAAGTTCTACTTCTCTTTGGAAATGTTGCCGTGGAAAACAGAAAATGCAGCCAAGCATGCTGAGAACAAAATTCATGGATTGTATACAATCCATTTACCTCTATAGACATAAGCTTACATGCAGGTGCACAAATGCACACACACACACACACACACACACACACACACACACACACACACGGGTTTGTTGAGTCCTGATTCAAAGTGAGTGAAATTTCTCAGGGGTGTTACATGCCTTCTTATTGTGGCTGGGAAACAAGAGTAAAAATAATGCCTCTTGTAGAAGCTGAAATTCAGCTTCAAGAAGATTCTCAGAAAAATAGCTTTACCTTCCCCACCTCAAACTTTTAGAACTGTGGTCTTAGAATTTGCTCAAATTTAGCAGTATACTGCACTAGTGTGTCTTGTACCATACATTATACTTGAGGACTTAGTTTCAAGCACACATTGCTACTATAAGAAATACACATTAAATATATATATATATATATATGTAAATAGACACATAGTACTATAAGAAATTGGATTTTTCTCGGGCAGTTGCAAAAATTTTGAATCCAAATATTTCCATATATACCCCTGTACGTCAATTTAGTGAAAACCTACATATTAAATGACTTATCAGAATTCATAGAGTGGGTTAAGAGCTCTGCCAAAAAACAACCCAATCTCCCCATACCTTCCCGGCAAGAAAAGCAAAGGAGCGTGTGATAATGATAAGGCTAAGGAGGACTAGAAGCCTCAGTGTTTCTAACACTACCCCTCCTCAACAGCCATAGGGCTTACCAGGAGGAAATTAACAGTTCAGTAAGCCATCACATGGTTTACCAGGTCAAGAGATGGGAAAGATTTGTTCCTGCAGAGGAAATAGAAGGGTGTCATTGGAGCAGAAGGTGGGTGTGTGCATTGATGCAATCTTTCAGAAAGGATGTATTTCCTGCATGCTCCTTTAAGTATGTGTTTCCAACAGAGACAAAGATGAATATAGAAAGATACATGGTAGCTATGAGGCTACTGTACTGAGATAATATACCCAAGTTTTAATGTTTTTCTTTTCCCATTGGTGTGTGTGTGTGTGTGTGTGTGTATGTATGTGTGTGATGTGTACATGTGCTTGTCTGAATGTGTGTGGGCACACATTTGTGTAAAGATGTGAGTGTGTTTATGCATGTGAAGGCCCAGTGTTGAGCTGTTGAATGTAAGAGTTTTCCTGTTTTTGTTTTTGTTTTTTGTTTTTGGTACCTTCTTTATTGAGGCAGGGTTTCTCAGTCAAACCTAATGCCCACTGATACTGTTGGTCTATCTAACCAGCTTGCTCCAGGCATCTTCACCCTCAAAATGCTAGACTTGCTGGTGAGCTGCTGCATTCACCTGACACTATATGGGTTCTAGGGATTCAAATCCCAATGCTCATTCTTGCTGCTTGTGTAGCAAGTGATTTAACCACTGAGGTGTCCTCCCAAGCCATTGCTGCTTTTCTTCTCTTCTTAATGGCCAATTCTTTCTCATCTTCCAGCACCCCTATTATTGCTGATAGAGATTACTTCTCAGACTGAGAGGTAACTAGGAGTCTGTGTGAACTATGAACCCAGCCAAGAGATCTCAATTGGTTCATCAGAATGGCCAGGTAACTTCAGAAAGGGAACAGTAGGAGAACATGGCTTGATGGCAGTCATATGAGCAAGTTTTGTAAGAACAAGAAAGCAATTCCACTAAAAAAAATGAGTCTATGAGAGCATGATACTATGGTCAGACTTGAAGAAGTAAACAGGGACTAAGTCATAAAGACTCTTAACATCCAATGTGGACCCACCTCATTCTAGACCCGGAAATGAGGTGTCATGGGGATGTAGTACCCAACTCTTTCTGACTACCACCTGAGAAATGAAGCCCAGAACCAAGACAAATTCCTAAGTTTCTCCACAGCTAAACACCAATCCAGAAAGCAGGGTGTGTGCCCATCCCACCCTCTGCCAGGCCTTCCAAGGTAACCACAGTTCTCAGAGGTCAAGGAATGAGCTAGAAGAAACTACCAATCCCAGGGGAGGAGCCTGCATTAGACTGTTTTCAGAGGAAGTCCGCAAGAAAAGAGAAAAATAGAGCACATCCCTGCAAGATCTCCTGCCCAGGAACAGAATAAGAGACTCATGTCAGGAGTGCTGCCTCAGGGGGCCCATCCCTGTTGTGAGTTGGGTTGTATGGAGGTCCTCTCCATTTAAAGGTTTTTGAGCATCCTAATAGGCTTTCTATCTCCAAACAGCTGGGAAGGAATGCCCTTCTTGCCATAAACTCCAGGTAGATGAAGGGCAGAGCAACACACGAGGTGTAGCCCTTAAATAAATCAACCAATGGGTAGTTATAACTCTAGTATATACATAATAATACACATGGGTAAGATACATGAGGAGGGTAACAATTTACTAAAGGTCAAACAGCTATTAATTTACTGAACTTGATCATATGCCCCTTAGCACTCTGTGATCTCAAACAAAGAATGAAACCTGAATTCATTCACCTGAATGAGAAGGACCCCCCTTCCCCTCCACACAAATATGTTATGGAGGTCAAAAGGCGTGACTGAGTACTTGAGTACAGACTAGAACAGAGGAGAGAGAGGAGATGAGTGGAGTGGAGTATTGGAGTGAACTAGAGGCAGCAGAAAAGAGTATACTAGTGTGGCCAACCAGTATGTGGGGGCTCCATACAGAAACCCAGAAATTTCCTCTCCCAACTCTCTACTAAATAAAATAAACGTCTTTGTCTTGTGTCACAGTTCGCATTTTGAATCTGATTCATGGAGAAAGCATTGGCAGGTAATCTCTATCCATTTCAAGTGTTTAACTTTTCACACAGAATACTAATGAAAACATGCAAAAGAGGAGAAACATCAACCTTGGCACCAAGAAATCAATCTTTCAACACAAAGAATAAATGAAACTTCCCAACGCTTTCAATACCTTTGTATTCTCTGTCTTCCCCTCATTATTCATTGTTAGTGGCTTCTTGACAGTTGAGATGGATTTGCCCCAAGGAGGGTAAAAAACTAAATTGACGAATTCTGCTATGATACAAAGTTTTTAACCATTGTTCTCTTGCCTTCTCTAACATTTTCACCTTTTGTCCCCATCCTATCATCAAGAGAAGCATCTTCCCTTTTCTTGGAGGCCCACTTCCAAGATAGAGATAGAGATAGAAAGAAAGAGAGAGAGAGAGAGAGAGAGAGAGAGAGAGAGAGAGAGAGAGAGAGACAGAGAGACAGAGAGACAGAGAGACAGAGAGACAGAGAGACAGAGAGACACAAAGAGAGAGAGAAATCTGGAGATGTGGGTTTGAAGATTTGGGGAGGTCAGCTAGCCACTACTGCTATCTTTAGGACTCTCCTCTGCATAAAATATTCTCGCAGTCTCAGAATCAAATGTGTGCCTTGGAAAACTTATCTCGTGATGTAGATCTTTTGGTCTCTCACACGGATGAGGAACCTCTCAGAGGGTTGCATGCACAGCTGTTAAATGGCAGCAGTGCAGGTGACACTGCAATCTTTCTATTCTTGCAAAACTCTGTTTATTCAGCTTGCAACTGTAGCAAACCATAGATATGCCTAACAGTGGAGGGGGGCATTACAGAGCACCAGCTAGGTGAGAGAAGTGATTGAAGGATGCCTGGGGTAGTGGCTTCCTGGAGCTCTCAGTGAAAGGAGAACAGTAGACTTGGACACAAGGACAAAGCCTGGAAAGCCATGGAGCAGGCAGCACCTTGGACAGAGCACAAGCACCAGGGGGAGGTGGTTGATCCAGAGACAACTGAGTTAGGCTGGGAGAGCATTGGTTAGTGAGAAGAGATGCATGTTCCAGGGAAAGTAGCTGGAGTGATCCTATCAGAACCTTGAACACATGCAGCTAAGACCCCTGTGGCCCAAAAGAAAGGCTGGAGAATTGAGTACCAACTCCCAACACTCAGTCAAACTACCCCAAGAACCTTCTATATGTCAGCCACCTCGGCTAAGGTCAGGAGGGTCTGAGAAGTAGATACTATCTAAGTAATCTTAAACTTCACTTAAAGACCATTAAACCAGATAAGCATGGTGCAGTGAGCTACATGAGCAACAGTTAAGGCCTACCTACTGTCAGAGTCTAGGGCAGTGATTCTCAGCCTGTGGGTTGTGACCCCAACCCTTTCACAGGGGTCACCTAAGACTACTGGAAAATACATATATTTACATTATGATTCATAACAGTAGCATAATTGGAGCTACAAATAAGCAACAAAAATAATTTTATATTTGGGGGTTTACTATAACAATGAGGAACTGTATTAAAGAGTTGTAGTATTAGGAAGGTGAGAACCACTGGCCTAGATGAAAGGCTCTAACTAACCCCAAAGAGGATGGACAGGAAAGGCAGTTTTCCAGATGACAGCATCCACTCTGTACCATGTAGTAGCAAGAACATGAGCCTGGGGTGTGCACTCTGACCCACACTAGCTGTGCAAAGGGAGGAAATGGGTCAGAATGGAGCTGAGACCAGGAATCCAAATCCAGCTGTGGAAGTTTATAAGAACTTCAGGCTCACCATGAAGCCTTCTTAGGAATCATCTGTAGTTGGTCAGAACATGTTTACTTTGCCTAACTTTCCTTCTACTAGGCTCTAATGTTCTGTAAGGTATGAATGAAGTGAGTTGTAATGCTGAACTATGGAAGTAATGCCTAAAAGCAAACCTAGCTCAAAGCCAATATATGCTAATACTCCATGATAAAAAGAAAATTAAACTAGGCCATCTTTTACATAGTTAATCCATCTCCTGAAATGCTTGCTAACTCTAATGTGACTACTGTTCATTGGCAGACTGAATAAGGTACTTAGAGGATAAAGCTCTTTCTTGTCTTTTGGCTAGGAGGTCCCTGAACTGGGGGCATACAATGAGGAATGAAATCCTAAGATGATGGCCAGCCTTGGCAGAATGTTGATGGGTAGCTGCTTCACCAGGCCCTGTGCTGGACACTGTTAGAGTGTGTGTGGTGTGGCTGGAGTCTCAGCAACACTGCCTAGTGAGATCCCATCTCAGTGATGAAGAAATTTGCCAATGGCCACACAGCTCATAACAAGCAGGACCAGAACACAATGCTTCTCACAAAAAGCAAAATCATGCCCTTCATGATGACATGCTCATCCTATCCTGCTTAGATATAGGTAGCATTCTCATAGCCTCCCGGCTCTGGATGCATGCTCATTTCTCAGTGTTCCTCTTAAAAGACTATAGAAACTCTGGCTTTGACCAACATGGCTGCAGTGCCTATCAAACAGATTTCCCCCCTCAAAAATCTCATTCCTTCCAACTTATAACCTAAAAAGAAAAGGACCAAGTTCAAAACCAGCTCGATAAAAACCATCCCAGAAATAAATGATTGCATTTATTAACACGACTCTGTTAATACTATTGATTTTCCCCTGCTCCATTTTCCTTTTCTTTGCTCTCTTTACAGACCACTAGCAGTGAGAGAGCTCACCATTAACCCCACAGACAGTGTTAATAGATCTCCAAGCTGTCACTCTCGGCCTCCTCTGTGTGCACATGGAACAATTCCAGGCCATGGCACAGCGTTGTGCCTATCAGTCATGGCGGCCTCCTATTGGAGACAACACACTCATTACAGGAAGCCCTAGAGACAGGCTGCTGTCTGCTTTGCAATCCTCGATTAAAAAGTCACTTTAATTTTGTAATGCTTTCAGTAATAGCTTATATCACAGGTTGGTTAAAATGTAATATGGTTCAATTCTGCCCCCAAACCACAGTGTCCACATACTGTTCACTGGGCAATTCCAAAATTCTACTTTCCTATTTAATCACCTAAGTAATCACCAACCACCCTTGAGAAGTAAGGCAAGTTCACATACAAGGTTGAAGATTAGAGTGATCTGTCGGTGGCAGGGCGCTAGTGCAAGCATTGGCCCAAAGGAAGAGAGGGGTCAGACTGTCTGTGGATCTAGGGATGCAACTCAACCAGGCTGCCGGGAACTCCCAGGGGCCACCAGCACACATGGTGAGTCATGCTTCCCCGTACGCCTCCTTCCCTTTCCATCCTTGTTATCTAAAAGTAAGTCTCTCGATTTACCATTTTTACCACCAATCTCAGCACCTACACAGTTGACTCCCTTCTGTCCCATTGTAACCTCTTCCCCTGAGATGGAGCTATAGACTTTAATAATCACATTAAAGTCCAGATTAGAGTCCAGGAGAGCAAACATTTCAACACAGCAAAGGGATAAGCTTATTGCAGGTGCTCCCAGGTCCCGGAAGATGACCATTTGTGACTGAATGAAAGAATACAAAGAGAAATAACTTAGAATATGGTGCATGTAAGAGTCCTCTAGGTTTGGGCACTTTATTTATTGTTTTTAATTTTATTTTTTTATTAATTTATTCTTGTTACATCTCTATGGTTATCCCATCCCCACCTCTCCCTCCCATTTTCCCTTATTCCCCTCCCCTATGACTGTTCCTCAGAGGGATTACCTCCCTCTGTATATGCTCATAGGGTATCAAGTCTCTTCTCAGTGACCTGCTGTCCTTCCTCTGAGTGCCACTAGGTCTCCCCCACCAGGGGACATAGTCAAATGTGAGGCACCAGAGTACATGAGAAAGTCAAATCCCTCTCTCCACTCAAGTGTGGAGACTGTCCTGTCCATGGGCTATATCAGGGTCCCTCAGTAGAAGAATGGATAAAGAAACTGTGGTACATATACACTATGGAATACTACTCAGCTATTAAAAACAAGGAATTCCCAAAATTTGTGGACAAATGGATTGAGCTAGAGATGATCATAATGAGTGAGTTAACCCAGAAGCAGAAAGACTCAAATGGTATATACTCACTTATATCTACATACTAGCCCAATGGGCATGTCCCACGAAAGCCTTCCCTTACCAGGAAACTGGGACAGAGGGGAGGACATCCTATTGGGACTCTAGATGAGAAAACAATGGGAGAATAGCAATGTAGAAGGATCCAGTGGGTCCTAGAAACCTACAAGTAGAACATTATGATAGGCAGATTTGTGTCAAAGGGTCCCGCTCAAACTAAGGCACTAGCCAAGGACAATACAGGCAGTTTGGGCACTTTAAACCTTAAGTCTTGGGGCTCATAACCACTCATAGTGAGACGTGACACCCTCTTCTGTGTGTAGGCACACATGTAGACAGAACACCATATACATAATAAGTAAATAAATAAATAAATAAATATTTTTTAATAACTCTTAAGTCTTAAAGATATTTCCCCTACCTTCTAAATGAAAGGAAAGTAACAAAAATTTTCCCATGCAGGCATGATGGGATTTGTGGGCTGTTTCACCAGGGAAAGACATTATAGGAGTGCCCCTCAAACTAAGAAGATTTTGCCTATTACATCTCTTCTGCCTGCAAATTCACAGGAGGCAGCTATAAAAAAACAGAGTGGGAGCAATGGAATAGCCTACTAGAATTCTCAGGTTCTCCAAAAGCCTTGACTTCACTTATTAACAGAAGGGGCACTAGGCAGAGATACTGGGGACCTGACAGTGTGTCTGTGAGTAGTTTGGGTAAGAAACCAATCAGTCCAGCGTGGCATAGAAGACACAGCGGTAGCAGGGGAGAAGGGCACAAGCGATCATAACAGCTGAGAACCATAGAGAAAAGCCCACAGATGGAGCTGGAACTGGGAACCCAGATCCAGAGGTCCCATTCATAACTAGGTTATCTCTGTTATCATTCATTGCTTAGAACGCAAAGTTTGCTTGGATTTGCTTCTAACTGCTACCATACGCTTTGCATTTCATTGAAAGAATTGGTCCTTTTCCCTCTCATCTTAGAGTCAGTTGCGCGTGTAAATTTAGAGTTGAACAATGTACTCCAACCATTACAATCCAGCGAGGCACATTAGAGAAGGTAGGTAACCAATGGCTAAGAAGCATGAGTCCTGCATGGACCTGGAGGTATGCATGGAGCGGCCATGGGTGTAAAGTGAAGTATCATGACCCTTCCAAGTGTCCTGAATCCAGCTAGGAGATCAGAGAGAGAGAGAGAGAGAGAGAGAGAGAGAGAGAGAGAGAGAGAGAGAGAGAGAGAGAGAGAGAGAGAGAGAGAGAG
>OU015755.1:23845987-23857217 GCA_907169655.1 Acomys percivali | reverse complement strand
GAGAGAGAGAGAGAGAGAGAGAGAGAGAGAGAGAGAGAGAGAGAGAGCGCTAGAAAATATAGGGGAAAAAAGCACACCACCTAAGTTAAATGCCAAATAAACCATTCAGTGACCCACACTTTAGAGTGTATTCACCACTTTAGGGTGTGCAGTATGGCTGGTTGTCCAGGGAAGGCATCAAAGAAAGTTGGGCCTTGATGGGAGGAGAAACAGCTCCCTGTGAGGGTCCAAACAATGGCTCTATATCCCAACTACACAAAAGCAGGAGTTTCGCCCTACTGTGTCCACTGAAGTATCTCAGTACCTGGGAAAGGGCCAAGCATGTTGGGACTAGACAGGCATTTATTAAATGAATGCACATAGTAACCTAACTGAGTTCTACAACAGGCCTTGGAACTATAAAGATAATAAGAATTGTTAGCCTGAATAGCTTTGGGTCTGGTGGGAAGGACAAAAGAAGAGCAGATGATTATCAACTAATGTGGCAGAAGCAGCTGTCAGGAAGCTGTGCCCAGGATGTGCTTGGCCAGCAGGCCTGGGAACATCCGTCCAGCTTGCATATCACTTACTGAGACACAGACATACCTTCATATTCAGCCCACATGAGTCCTGGCAAGGATGAGGGGGCTGGGTGGTAGCTAGTGTACCACTCACCCAATTTGGATCAAATTAGCTATAAGCTTGCTTGTTGCAGCACGGTTTATAAGAGAAAGAGAAAGCAGCAACACTATAATTTTAGTTAAATACTTTACGATGTACTCATGTACCAAAGTACAACACAGTCATTAACACACTGTGCCAGAATGTTTATTGACACAGAACTGTGTCTCCAATATATAGTTACTTGAAATGTAAAATTCAAAACAAATACAAGCAACGTGATTCATTTTGGTAAAAAAAAAAAATCCTTATGCAAAGTAGGAAATGATGTTCTCACAAAAGTAATATTTTTATTACAAAACAAATAATAATTTGTAAGTAATAATATTAATTTTCTTTTTTCTTTTCTTTAATTCTTTCTTATCTGTTCTTACCCAAAGTGAACGTATATTATTTTTAATAAGAAAATATTTATTTTAATCATAGTTCTTTTCCCCTCTGCCCCTCATGGGTTAAATCATGAAGTCTGTGGAGTGCAAAGGGCATGAAGGGCTAGATCTGTCCTAGACAGATCTGCTGACAGCCTCTGGTGCCATGCTCTTCCCAGTCCTGAGCCACTTGTGGACTCAGCATTACTCACCCCTGAACGACCTGATCCAGGCAGGCTAGGTCTCTAGCTCTCATCTGGGCTGGACACATCCTCTCATCCTTTCTCCTTGAACACGTACTCAGGCTACTCCAAGCTTGAATGGCCTCATTACAAAGCAGAAGGCTTTATAATAACCCCCCCCCAAGTTTATTGTTATTTATTGATGATCTCTGAAAGGAGTGTAGAGGAACAAATTCCCCAGCTTTCTTGGGTAATTTAACAGTGAACACATTATGCCAGGAGGGCAGTGAAAACATGCTAGGAGACAATACAACAACAACAAAAACCTGTGCACCAAAAAATTGACCAGATGCCTCATTTTTCTCCCTAACATTTTGCTAAGTATGAACCGCCTGAAATGGGAGTCATAAAAGGTGCTTCTTGCTGACAGGTCTGTGGGTCAGCTGGAGTGTGGGTGGATGGCATTGACATCCATGGGCTCAAAGAACAAACGTGTCATTCACATCTCAGGCAGGCTCTTCCCACTAGGTGTGCTTGCTCTCTCCCTCTGTTCTCTCCCTCTCCTCCCCCTCCTTACGCCCTTTCTCTCTCCTTCTCTCTCTCTCCCCCACCCACTCTCATTTTTCTGCCTTAACAAGGAAAGTATGTGATAAGGCCTAGAGCTTCTCAAACTCACCCAGAGACTATATGAGAAAGCTTTTAAATAGTTTGACAATGAACAGAACTCGGATTGCTCACTGGTGGATAAATGGGTAAAGAAAGGATGATGTACACTCACAAAGGTATGTTATTCAGCCTTAGATGAGAAAGCCAGCCATATGTAACATATTAATGAACCTTGGAGAATCTATGTTAAGTGAAACAAGCCAATCATAGCACAAATATAATATGATTTTTTTTAACATGGTGTGCGTGCTTAAAACCATGCAATTGCTAAACACAGAAGACAAGTGTCTGCCAGGACCTGAGGGAAGAAAGAAATGGGATATTTCCAGTCAACAGGTACACAGTTTCAGGAATGCAGGATGATTAACTTCTAGAGCTCTGCTTTACAACCGGTGCCTACAGTTGGCAATACTGTGCTGCACACATACCAGCGTGTTAATGAGGAAGGGCTCACAGTCAATGCTCTTACTACTTGTCCTTAAAAAAAAAAAAAATGAAGCCAGAGCTAGAGGAAACTGGAAAGCGAGAGATGTTGGCATCCATATGGATGAGGATAATGTGGTCTCCTCTGCCCCACCAACACTGATGATCTCAAGTCTTAATGTCCCCAGTGTCTGTGGAGTGGGGACGGTACAGAAGCAACAGCAAAGCATTGGAAGCAGGTACCATGCTCTCACAACCCACTGTAACACACATGTAAGAACTGCTGACACAAGGCGGTGCCTCTAACCTCAGCTTCTTCATGATCTTACAAGGGCACCTTCCTGAGCAAAGGTGGTAAAAGAAGCTGCCACTATGAGGACTGGGTCCTGGGAGTGATAAAAGGGGAGGGATTCTGTTTTGATATAAGAACATCAATGTTTAAAGAATAATCAATAATACAAACAAACTAGAAAAATCCACCCAACCAGAACGTTTGGAAGTTAAAAAGCATATCTCTCAATAAAACATAAGTAAAAAGAGCAGTTTTGAAACCAATAGGAACCACTTGGGTTTGGTTTTATAGAAATGCACACACTGAAACACACATGATATAGTACATTTAGAGGACAACACGGAACTTTAAGGGAAAAAAAGGATAAATATTAATGAGTTCAAACTTCCATGTTCTTCAACTAGAAAAAAAAGCATAGCAGGATGAAGCAAAAGAGGGGAAAAAAGCTTAATATATCTATTTTTAACTTAAAAATGTAATTTTGGAAGAACAAAAACAACCTTAGAGAAAAGTAATCGAATAAATGCATGGTGAAGTTGGTGAGAATGGAGGAAACAAATGGTCACTATCAAGGAGTATAATGAAGACATTTTCTAGGCATCGCTGGAGCATTCAGAGACAAAGTACTTCAGAGTCTTGATAACATAGGGTAAAAACAATCCATGAAGCCATGTGAGGCATTAGAAGGTAATTGGGGAGATTAATTCAGGTTAGAGAATCATCATAGTGTAGGCCCTGACTAAGGAAGCCGGTATGGGCAATCAAGAACCCAGGTCCTGGGACGGAAGTCTGTAAAGGCCATGTGGGCCCAGGTGATATGACTGTGGATCACAATATCCCCAAATTCAGGACGCAAAACCAGGAGGAACTTAAGTGACATCCCATCTCAGCACCTAACAAGCTTCATGACCTTACACAAATTGTCAGTCTCTCTGTGCTTCTATGTATTATGTCTTATAAAAAGTCATCATAAGCACTAGGAGGTATTGGAGTCAATCGTGTGCTGCAAAGCAGCATTGCTGAACATCATCATCTTTACATGTTTACTGTTATAGTCTAATCTACTAATTCAGGCAAGAAGGCAGTACCACACCTCTGTGAACAGGCCAAATAACAGAGAGCATCCTTCATCCCTTCATGCACTCAGGATCATTTTCTAAGCACCACCTATGTGTTAAGATGACAATCCTTCCACTAGGCTATCCAGGTATTCACCAAAAGGAAGGAGAACCTTTATTCAATGTTCAGGTCACTGGACCTCCACCCCAAAATAGGCCTATGTCTTTTCCCATTCCATGTAGCAGATAACTCCATAAGGAACTGTCTTGGACACTAAAGAGTTGAAAACACAAGATAAAAATGAATGAAATGTCCCTAATCACCAGCAGTGTGAACTCTTCTGAAATAACCACTTTAGCTAAGAAAAACGAAGCATCAAAGGAATAGATGGAAAAACAAACAATATAAAATAACTGAGCTAGAAGGTAGTTGCAGCTTTAACCTCAGTTTTCCTGCCAAGAACCCTGCTGCTGCTGTGGCCAATGACCAGAAACAGAAGGGGACAGTCCTGGCTGACCAGCCACCAGGGAGCAGCATGAGCAGAATGTGGAGCCACGCTTTCCTCAGCCCAGCAGAAAGAGCCTGCTTCCCACCAGGGCAGAGTCTGAGTGGATGAAGCTCAGAGCTTTCTAGGAGAGATCGCCAGCCGCAAGGATCATAAATCACAGAAATGGAAAAACAAGAGTAAAAAATAAAACCCATGGCTTCCTGCGAACTGGCAGCCACTTTCTTTTGGTTGTAAATAACCACAGTTAAACCAGGCAGCCTTTGCACTTCCTGATAGGAAAGTGCATGAAGCATCTGATGGGAAGATTTTAAGTGTTTTCTCCCCCAAATCGACCTCGCCTTCCAAAGCTTGACTCTTCTGGTTTAAAAAGCACCTGGCACACCTGCTCCACTCTCTCCCTCTGTTCACGCCCCTGGCCCATTTAGAAAAGGCTGCGTTGAGGCTTACTCTGCATGGTAACCTGAATGAAGACTCAATTGGGCCTTTAGCTGAGGACCCAGACACCCTTAGTGCTGGTTCTTATTCTCATCATCCTGTAAGCCCCATGCCCACAACAGTCAGCTGGAGTATATATGACTGAGCCTACATTAGAACATACATTGTAGGCCTAGGTCTAGAGTTCATGTGCACAACATGCATCACACCTGACTCAAGATATTCATCAGGGTTGCAAATGTGTCCCAAATCATCTGGAAGAAACCTTAAGAGAACAATGCCCCATTTCCCTCACTGGGGGTTCTGAAGGTTTTTTTATTGTTTTCTTGCACTGTAGATGTTTATTTTCATTGGGAGTTGGTTATAAGTTATTATTGGTCTTATTCAGAGAGAAAATGAGGTTGGACTCAGGGATTTCTCTCTTTTCCTTTAGCTTTCTTTCTTAGGTATAGAGATAGGGGTTGAAAAGAAAGAAGGTTTCAGAACTATAGAAATACATTGGGATGATAGGACAAAAAGTAGATTATTGAATCTCCTCCTCAACTTAAGGACTTGTTACTCACAAATAAGGTTATTTTTAATTCATTGGTATAGAATTTTGTATATTGATACAAAACGTTTAATTTTGATACATTGGTATAGAATTCAAATTCACACACATATATATTTCTATCCAATATGAGGTATTATATTCATACAATTATAATACAAGGTTTACTTACAATACTATAAAAGTGCTATGCAGGGTGTTTAGGATAATTAAGTAATACAAGTTAATTGTTAGTTGATCAACTTGAAGTCATGTCAATTACTAGTCTAATTTTTCACAAGAATATACATCCTAGGTTTAACAGATATATATGATTCTATAGATAGATAAGGTCTTTAAAAATCTCAGAGACCTACAGAATATGGCATTTAAAGATTTTATTATTTTATTATTATTATTTTAAGGATTCTTTGACAATAAGATAGGTTAACTCCTGGCAACACACAGCCTACCTTACAGAAGACGATGAGCATCAAAGAACTTCCTTATGGAGATAGATGACTTCAAATGTGGCAAACCAGCCACTGGGAAAAATGTCCTCATTTCAGCCACAGACAGAGTTCTTCCTAAAAATGAACAAGCTTGGATGCAGGCAGAGTCAATGGCCAAACTCTGCCAAGACAGAGTAAGCAAGTCCTCAATAGTTTCTGCTTCACAAATATGCCTGTCAGATATACTGGGCCAGAAGGCTGAAGATGATGCTCCAACGTTATAGTGTTGGGTGACTGTTCAGGCAACAAACTGTCTCTGTCATTTGTTCATTTTGGAAGCTGGTAATCTGCACTTCCTGTTTACTTAGGTAATTAATTTTATTCCTTCTCGAGTCTCTGATGTTGTTGAAGACCAGATAGTTTAGTTTTACAATTAAGCTTAGTTGCTTAGGAGTAAAGATGTTTTTAGGTTGATCGAGATGAGATATGATAGATATTGATTTAAATTCAGAATTTTAGATTCAACAAGATAGGGAAGATGTTTTCTTCAATGTTGCCAAATACAAATTAGGCAAAACACTAAGGATGTAACATTTATATAATAGCCTGATTGTTCTGTGGTTCTTCTTGCTTATATGTAGCTTATTGTATAAATGTGTAATGATATAAATGTATATGTAAAAAATAAATAATAAATAAAACAAACAAAAACTAAAAAATAAACCAAATCAATAAAGTAAGAATAATTCTCACCAATACTTCACTTTTTCCTAATCTTCTCTATAACTTTAAATATTTACTGTACTGCAGAACATTTTGGTGACAAAGACTTGGTTCTGTTTAGTCACACTAATAATCTCAGGACCAAAGGAGTTAAAAAGAGAAAAGGGACAGGGGGCATCAAGAGGGCTGCTTTCTAACCTAGGGCTGCCTACACTTTCGTGTATACCCAAAGGGAAGTGCAAACCATGATCAAAGGCATCATGGCAGCCTGTGGAGAGAGTTTTGGTGTAATTTCGAAAGAGCAAAGTAAAAAAAGGCAAATTGAATCCTATGGGTAGAATAAGAAAGAAATGGCATTTGAATACCCTCACCAGCAGCCTGGGCCTGGGTGACAATGTGCCTCGGATCATTAGCAATAAGCACAGCAGTAAATACTCCAGGAAGCATGTTAGTCTTCTCCATTCCAGGGATAATTAGATTAAATACTATTTTGCTCACATTTCAATGAGCCACAGTGCCAACCTTATCTTCAAATAAACTGGGTGGCTTCAGAGAATTATCAGTGACAGCTCATTAAAACTGGCTTTTGAAGATTTTTGATTCATCGTGGATCGTAGAATCTTAAGCTAACAAGCAAAGTATAAATATATTAATATAATTTAAAATCCCATTTCTAAATGTACTCCTTCCTTTCATTTGCATTATTGAACTAAAATGATAGATTTCATATAAAACCAAGTCAGTGTCTATACAGCCCCCACTATTAACACATCCACTCCATAGTTTCTGCGGAATATGCTATACACTGCACCAAATTAATACAGTTGATTTGAATTTTACTTGCATTCAGTCTTTTATATAAAATAAATTTTCTTTTTACTTAATCATAAGAATCATATCTTCTGATGGTCACACTTAGTTTAATAGTTTAACATAGTTAAGAAACACCAGACTAAGACAAATTATGTTCAACAGTAAGGGTTTCTGAGAATTTCCTTCTTTTAGTAGGTGGAACCCATATGTGCTTCAGACATGATAAACACTGAAAATGAGACATCAATGGTAGCATATAAAACATTGCCCATTAATTCTCTGACTGAGCATGCCTGTATGGTGAGACTCAAAACATGGCAAGCTGGGTCAAACTGTAAACAGATTTACAATGTTCACCAATTCGGCCCAATTACCATCCAACAAGGTGGCAATTACACTTCCTAAACTAGGCATAGGAGCATCTACTCCCATATACCCTCGATACTTTCTAAAGTCCTTGAAAATATGTTAATCTGGCAGATAAATTAAAGTTAATCATAGTTATTTCATTTATATTTCTTTAAGGCAGAGGAGAATGAACAGTTGACATGATTATTTGATATTTTTCATTCCTCTACTGTGCATGGAGAGGCTGCATGCTGGTGCTCTTTGTGGATCTCCTCATTTAGTTCTAGGGGAAATTTGCATGCCCTCTGCCTTAGAGGAGTTTATTCATGTTCTTTTACTTTCCTCTTTACCATCACCATCATCATGATCATCATTGCTGGCGATGTCATTTTAGCTATTATTACGTAAAGTTGCTAGAGATGCTTTAAAATGCTTTTTACAGTAAAATCCATCAATCCTCTTTGTTTCTTTTCATGATTTCATTGATCCATTATGGCACCTGATACTCATCTAGGCTTCTTTTATATAAAAACAAAACAACAACAAAAAAAAAAAAAACACGACAAAAGCATGAAAACATTCTTCCTCTTTCCAAACATCAACCTAATTGCATCAGCAATTCTTTCCTAACGTTATCACGCATTAGCTATGAATTTTCCTGGAACTTGGCCTATTTCTTCATCCATCTATTATGATGGACATGAAGTAGTAGCCTTTTAGCCCTGCACTAATACAAACTCTGTTTAAGTTTTGTGTACTTACAAAGTGCTTTGCAATTTAGTAAGGATAGTTTGTCTCCATCCTTTGTCATGTTTTCCACAGATATTCTCATGGGTTTAATTTTCTGGATCAGAGGTCTGAAAACTATTCCTCAAGGGGCCGGAGAAAACACTTTAGACTTTTGTTAGATATACGGCCTTCACTATGCAGTTCTGCCTTTGTAACAGAAAGTCAGCTATGGATAGTCAGTAACCAAATGAGTATGTCGGCATGCTGATAAAATTTTATTGACAATAAAGGCCAGGCACTACATTTGAGAAAGCCACAGACTGCTGAGCATTGTGCCTGATGAACCCTAGCCTGAGTTTTGTGAAACTCCTTCCATCTAAACAAAAATTATTTGGGATGAATGTTTGAGATTTCTTAGACCTTAATGGTGAATACTGTTAGAGTTACCATTGTTACGTGCTGAATTGTAATGTCTAAGACTGTTCTACTTACTGGCAACTGTGTTTGTTCTTCAGTGAGATCCTGAGTTTCTATTCTAAGAGCTCCCACACATTTCTTGTTAACTCTGAATTTGTTTCCATTGATTTCTCTTCCAGCCGCCCAGACATCAATGTTCAACACACTAGGTTCAACACACTAGGTTCATACATGGCTTATTGCTAGGCCTACAGCCTTTCTTGGGGTAGATAGAATCTTGTGACCTTGGGTGTCCCTGGCACTGTAATGCAACACTTGTGAAGGTGTGTACTTCTGTGGGAAGAAAGTCTAGACGTTTTCTCAGTAGATAAGTCAACTATCCATTCACCTTTCCCAAATATGAACTCTTGAGCTATGGCAGGTAAAAGCAGGGCCTTTGGCATTGGACTGGAACCTGTATCTAGGTAGTAAGGAATCAAACAACTTCAGGCTTAGGGAGAGTAAGGCTAGCTCCTGCTATCTCTGAGCAGGAGACTTGCACAGGCATATGGCAGGCCTCCCACTGCTGGGAATGTGAGCAATGCCGTCTGAGGCCTGAGGCCTCCATGAGAGCCTGGGGCATCTGACTTTCTAACCTAGATGTCTACTTGTCTCTTCCCCCCACAGAGTCTGGCTCTGCCAGCTTACTAGGGGAGACAGCCCTCAACCCTTGCCAGGACTATCTCCTGGCTCAGTATCTGTCTTGTAGTCCTACCCTCATAGAAATGAGCAGCATGAGATGAAACAAAAGGACACCGATTATGGGCTTCAAGAGATCCACGTTTAAATCCTACCTTGTCAACTCTGTGCTGCAAGGCAAGATTTGAACTTTTCTGGCCTCAGCTTTCTTATAGCAAACAGGTCTTGGGAATCTCTCTTTATATGGCCTTGACACTGAAAGAGATAGTAGTGAGAGCAGAAAGCTGGCCAGGACATGGCACTTGTCATTCGGCAGTGGTATGGTCATGGTCACAACTTGCTTAGCATACATCATGCTGTCGTTGGCAAAATGTCTCTTCTTGTGAGACCTATGGAGGTTGCATCCTGCCCTGCTCATCAGTAAGGGTTTATTTCTGTGGGACTCCATCTCAGAAGTCTATACTTAGGAAAAGTCTATTCTGGTCTTGCCATTCATCTGGTATCACGATGCCATTCTGTACCCGGGATACTCCATGTGGTCAAGCTAAAGTGGGAGACCTAGTCCATCTGTATGTCCCATGTCTTCCAGCAATGCACCAGATTGGTTTGCTCCATGCTGAACAGGAAGATGGTGGCTTCAAAATTTAAATAAGACTAAATATGGGATTATCCCGAGATCCATAGTTGGGCTTGGGACTGATTTAAACTTGAGGTCTTCTTCTGAAAGAAGAAGAAAACCCTCTCACTCTTTCTTTGAAGCCCTGCTTTGTCTATCTGCAAGATGTGGAAATTTTTTAAAAGAGGAAGGAAAATAAAGTTATCAAACCCCTAAATGGCTGGAGAAAATTCCTCCCCAAAGCCATATGGGAGATTCTCTGTTATCATTAAAGAGCACAGAGCAAATGAGTCATACACTTGAAGTAGCAAAAATGGAACCTAGACCAGGTGGTATGGTGTTAGAGCTTCATGGAGGGATGAGACTAATGCCTTGCCCAGCTTTGAATCATTATTTTGCACACTTATCTTCTGGTACACTTTAAAAATAAAGTTTATAAGTTCCCTGAAGTGGGTCCATGTGTTATGATTGGACATAAAGTGTAGTGCAAAAGCACTCATTGGCTGAGGGTTATGTCTCCACGTTGGTGGTACTATATTGAGGACACAGTGCATAGCTGGAGGGTATCAGTCACTGAAGGAAAACTTTTGGGGGGAGGTTGCATCTTGCCCCAGGCCCTATTCTGCCTTTCTCTCTGCCTCCTGTCTACCATGAAGTAAGCTGCCTTTCTCAAACACATGCTCCCTTCCACAATGATCTCTCTGCTTGGCTTGGCCCAGGAACAATGGAGACAGTATGTGGAGTCAAAATAAATCCTTTCTCTGTTTAGTTGCTTCTGACAGGTATTTGTCACAAGTACAAGAAGTCTTATTGGCAGGTAGTAGAAATATTCAATTAACAGTAGTTGCCCCTGTTTGAAGAAGAAAGTGGCTCTTTCTACTGACTTCATACCTAACGACCATCACATGAAAAATTGGTCAGATCTTTAGACACTGGCCACTATATTAAAAATTGGACAACGGAGATCCATAAGGCTACTTCCAACAACCAGGGCTCTGACTAAGAACCCTCCAAGAATCTGAGTGTCAATTCATCTCAGTGAGATTCAGAGCTGAGAAGAAAAATATAACAAATTATTATAATTTCAAACCCAAGGCCAAGGGGTTCTCTGAGCCCATATAGATGAAAGGAATGAGGCAAGGATATAGGCTCAGGGTATGTCACCTACATGGAGTCATCAGGTACTCTGCTGTATGCTAGTCTCTTTGCAGGGGCTTCCAAGAATCAAATAATCTGGGTTTTACAATGACTCTGATTGGCTCCTTAGCTTTACTTATAAAAAGACATATATATATATATATATATATATATATATATATATATATATATATA
>OU015755.1:23834311-23845977 GCA_907169655.1 Acomys percivali | reverse complement strand
TATATATATATATATATATATATATATATATATATATATATATATATTCCAAAGCCCAAAGAGATAGAGTGGATTATTGAGATTATTGAAGTTTATAAGTGGCAGGTCTCAGCTTCAAAAGCAGTGGCTCAGGGCTAGGAAGATGGCTGCTGTGTAACCATAGTGACCTGAATTAGGATCCTCGGCACCCAGGTCAGAACCACATATGCTATTTCACACCACCCCCATCTGCTTGAACACCTAATATGTGCTCCACGCTAGGGAAGGAGGGTTCTTCAAATCCACTTGTCAAGTGGCATGGGTGGCTATAATCCCAATGTTGGGGATGCAGAGACAGGTGGAACCTTAGAGCTCATTGACCACAAAGGGTAGCATGTCAAGTAGCCCAAGCTCAGTAAGAGATTCTATCTCAAAGACTAAAATGGAGTGACTGAGGAAAATAACTAGTATTGCCCTTTGGTCTACACACACACACACACACACAGAGAGAGAGAGAGAGAGAGAGAGAGAGAGAGAGAGAGAGAGAGAGAGAGAGGAGGAGGAAGAGAGGGATGGGGGAGAGCAGAGAGAAACAGACAGACAGACAGACAGACAGACACACACACACACACGCACACACACACACAGACATAGAAACATAGAGAGAGAATGATCATGATCAGTGGCTGCAGGTCCTTTCTCCTAAATGCCAGTGTCATCCTTCATCTAGCTACAATATGCCCCAGAAAGACTGGCAGATGCCCAGGACATATTGTGCCTCCATCAGAAATGAATTTGTCCCCAGTCTACACTGGTCCCTTTGAAGCATCCTCCAAGGAGTATCTGGATTTACATGTTTGCCTCTGCCCTTGGCTTGGGGGTCCTAGAATAACAAGGTTATGTCTATATAGCTAGCACAAAGCTAAAACACAGTCAACAGAGTCTCATACAAATACAACGAATACTATGCCAACACAAGTCCTGCCAAGATGGCAGCACTTCATGCCAACAAGAGCAACAGTACCTAAGTGCACAGTGCTGTTACTTAATCATTTCAGTAGGGCAGAAATGCAGTGAGGAGACACACTGTTTCAATAAACCCAGTAATTGAAGGCAGTAAGGCAAAGATACGACATCAAAATGATGGAAGTTGCCATGTTTCTCTCAGAAAGCTGCCCTTCCTCAAATAACCACTCACAGGGGAGCCCTTATGGTCAGAGAGGTGGCAACATCTGCCATCTAGCGCATAATCATCAGACACACTCAAATTTATATCCCAACATCACCTCTGTACCATGTGTTGTCTGGCAAATCTGTAGGCTTTTCTAAAACTGCTTTCTCTCTCAAATGAATACAGTAGCTATATTCCCATGCTGCTATCTTCTACATCTTGCTGTGTATCCCTAGGTAGCCCAGTACTCACTATGTAGACTAGGCTAGCCTCAAACTCAGAGATCAGCCTGCCTCTGCCTCCAGGACAAGGGTTAAAGGTGTGCGCCATGATGCCCAGCATGTTCCTAGACATTCTTATGAAGTGAATGTGGTCACTTATAGAGCATGCTCAGGACAGATGATTGCTCTGTGTGATGGCCCTTCTATAGAGCTGACACAGCCCCAGCAGCATGACCCTGCAGAGGTGAAGGTGTCTGTCTGGAAACTGGGGAGTAGAGAAGATTGGGTGTTGCCCTATCAGTAGATCTGAGTAATTATGTAAGGACATTATAGTTCAGAAAATTACAGCAATAACTGTTACTTCTAAAATAACCAAAACAAAACTGTATGGAGATAAGGAACCAAAAGCTATTCAGCCTTGACTATGCACTACTTTGTAGAGCTTTGCACATATAGTCATCAGAATGGTTCTCAGCTTGGCAAAGAGGAGCTGAGGCCGGAGAACCTGTGTGACATCATTGTACCCCTCTGGAAGTGTCAGACTCCTTCCTCGTTACTCAACACTACCATGTATCATGTCCCATAGAGTCACACAGACTGGGGGAGTCTGAGGGGGTCACACCTCATCTCCCTCAGGATTGATGGAATCTCCCCTCGGTGTCTCCTCCTCTGATTCAACTACACTAATGCTAAGTGATCAAAGTCCTTGACATGAAGATAACATGAGGATGATAACATAAGCACCAGGCGCAAGGGGTTCAAAGCTGTCACCGTCACAGAAAAGGAAGAGCAGGGATGTCCACCCTGCCTCCCCACCATCACTCCTAAACATCTGTGGGTAAGGAGCACTCCACACAGCTGATGCGTTAGAAGAGGATCTGGAGGGCACTGTACTTAGGGATGATCTAAGCTGACAACCTGCATTTTGGTTTCGTCTTTTGGGAGCCTTAATAGGCCCCGAGGTGGCAAAGCTATCAAATGGTTCAAGTGTCCTGAAAGATGCCAGCCCCTCCCATTTGTGCCTCTTCCTCTCCAATGGAAACATGTCTGCGCACAATGTTGGTATGTTCCACCTTAGCCCTCTTCCCCTCTGGACTGTCTCCTGAGGAACACAGCCCAGGGATCAGTCACATTGTGACATTGATATAAAGCTTACTGGTTTCTCTAAGAGGGCCATTTGCCCCTGGGACCTCTTCTTTCTTTCTGGTAGCAAAAGCTTTGGCACTTACGGTAGAAATTTAGGTGTCAGAGAGGGATGGCAAAAACACTGATGTGGAAGCTAAGGAGGATGACAGCCACAACAGCTCACGTGTGGCACTGCACTCACACACACACACACACACACACACACACACACACACACACATGCACACACATACACACACACACACACAGCCACTAGGGACTCCACTGGCACTGTGCAGACAGGATGGAACTTTACCAAAATACTCTGTCTTTACTTCTGTCTGTCTGGTGGCCGAGCTGATAAAGTTGAAAAGATGAGAATCTAGACTAAAAGTATAAATCTTTTACTACCACTTTCACAGCTAAAAGGCCACTGAAAAATTATTTAATTGCTTAAAACTTCATTTCCTCATTCTGTTGCCTAGGGATATCTGCATATCTCTCTGTAAGGGTGAGTATTATGTGAGACAGGGATTCTATAGAGATGGCCAATTGCAAGAAGCAGAGATTCACTGATTCCTTTATTGCTCTCCACCATAGTTGAGTAGACCACATGGTGTTAAGGATTCCAAGTGATGGTAAAAGTAGACAGCGGAGGTCTAAAGTTCCCCATTTTATTGCCCAGTGCATCAGGCACCCCTCAAAGGTGAGCTACCAACATCATCCATTAAACAAAACAAAGCAAAACGATGCATTTACTATTGCTAGAAATAGAGCCTTTAAAATTTTAGCACTCTATGACCTTCTAGTACTGAGGGAGTCAAGGCGTTTATGGAGGGAAGTTAAGACCAGGTATTGGCTTCAAAAATAAATGAATTTGCATCCTAGGGTATCTCACCCTCTCTCTACTCTTAGCCTCTCCTTTCAGTATTATACATTCACCTGCAGTTCTGAAGTTCCCATCATAATAGATTTATAGCAATAAACTTTCTAGCCAAGATGAGAATAGTTCTTGCCCTCCAGTGACTGTTGAAGTCATTGCACCAGTCTTTGGACTCTCCCGGTCCTTTTTCTCGTGGGCACTCACAAGCATGGTGATGAAGAGGTATAAAGAGACTGCCTCTCATTCCCTGGGCGGAAAAATAAAAGATGGCAAATGGGATACAAATGTTTACTTCAAGCCAAAACACCTCATGACATTGTCTCCATACTCATTGTGTCCTGGGGTCCCAATGGTCTTACCCCCTGACTACTCAATTTCAGTCCCTGTGCCCCAGAACTTGCCTTAGTGGCTGTCTTGTCTCATCAACGTCTCTATTCTGAAATCCCAAGTTTGTTTTATTCCTCCTCTGAAATTAATTTCTTTCTGGTTTTTGAGAGTCCATCAAGTATACCTTTGAGTAAAATCTGAAAATGTATTTTCTCAGAATTTCACACACCTCAGGGACCTTTCAGTGACTCAAGTTAACACAGTTGGAGTTCCCTTCTTGAAAATTAATTTCATGTATCCCTTTCTGTGAGTTCCCCCCACCTTACTTTGTTTTAATCTTGTGTTTTCATTCTTATATTCTTGATGAACCAAAGATGATCCTGTACATTTTATGGGACTTTTTTTTAAAGGTATCTTTATATTCATGACTAAATTCAAATGATATTTTCTAATATGCTAATTACCACTATATTTTTATTTGTTTCTAATTTACTCACATTTCTCTTTTCCTAGCTTCTGCTGTTGACTGCTTTATATGTTTTAGGGTTTTTTCTTTCTTTTTAAAATACATTTTATTAATTTATTCATATTACATCCCATCCCTTGTATCCTCCCATTCCTCCCTCCCTCCCATTTCCCCCTTACTCCCCTCCCCTATGACTGTGACTGAGGAAGACCTCCTCCCCCTCCTCCCACAGGGTATCAGGTCTCTTCTTGGTAACCTGCTATCCTTTCTCTGAGTGCCACAAGGCCTCCCCATGCAGGGGATGTGGTCAAATATGGAGCACCAGAGTTCGTGTGAAAGTCAGACCCTACTCTCCACTCAACTGTGAAGAACATCCTGTCCATTGGCTAGATGTGGTAGGTATTTTTTCTTATTGCTTATGAAGCACTTAAGACTACGGACCTGCTTCTCATACAGCTTTGGTCACATCCCATAAGTTCTGGTATATAACTTTGCTCTGTTAATAGCTTGTAGTTCTGATTTTGATTTTACTTTGTATCCAAAAGCCATTTGTAGAAGTTATATTTTTTTCAAGTTATTAGGTTTTATCTAGCATTTATTTTAATTATTGGTGTTAAGCCATGATCCTCCACAGGTGTGGAATACAGTCTACACCACTGATGAGAAAGAACTTGAAATGTGGCGAGGTTGAGAGGTCACACTGAAGTTTCAGAACAATTAGCAGCAAGGCAGAAAAAAGGGATAATCAAAATTTTCTTGAAAACAAACCCCTCATCCAGTGTTTTTCTTGAGCAAAGGGCACTTCCCAGAGGCTGATGGCTTCTTCAAAGTCTGGGGATGAAATCAAATAGATTTTCTGGAATGGATTTAGCCGTAGAGGCCAGAGCTAGAATGGCTAGACTGTCCCTCTGTCTGCCTGAGATGCATGACCCCAGAAATGTTGTGCTCTCAATTCATGCTCAGCCCCTGGGCATGATACACAGAGGTCAGAAGACACTGTTGCATCTTTGAAACCAAGTCCAGATTTTGTTAGCTTGATGTGCTGATAAACAATTGCATGTATATCAAAGAATCACATTTTCAAACCCAATACAGTTTCCTTTAGAATCCCACGTATTATATATTTGAAAGCATTACTCACAGACTTTACCAGACTTCTTCAGATAATGTTGCCACAAAAAAAAACATGTTAAGAACTTTGGATAGAGACAAGGAAATAGGTCCAGAGAAGGGAACATATTTGCCCAAAGTCACACAGTAGAATTAGGACAAGAAGCTCAGTTTATCAACCTGAGTGGCATATCACGTGCTAAGGAAAAGTGGGAGGACAGAGAGTGAATGCTGAGTTCACAGCCCAGTCATAGAGTGATACTCAGCCAGGATGGGTAAGGGAAGATAAAAAGCTCGCCTGTGCGATCTGCAGCCCTGCCAGTTCAGCCAGGGAGGCTCAGTGCAGCAATTACAGGTATTTATTATTTGCTTTCCTGAGGTCTGCTCACGTGGAACCAAGTAATAGATTAACTGAACCTCCATCAGCCTCATGAGGAGACTGGGGAGGGGCGTGTTGGCTTGGCTTTACACTTAAAACCCACATCATGCATCCGTATTCTTTATAATTGCACCAGATCAGTTTCACATCTCACAATGATAGGTATGGCTACCTGGAGGAATGGAACTCATAAAATCATAGCTTGATCTTTTTCTTTTGCTGCCTATGGTCAACAGTGTGGAATCAGAAGAAGCTGCTTCGAGGAGGACAGTGCTCACATATTTAGGGAGGGTTGACATGATGCATTTTGTAAGGCAGACACTTAGCATCCCAGGTATACTCCCCAAGTCTCCAGTTTGTTGATCTCTTACCAGGAGTTCTTGCTCTCCATACCTCTGTCACCACCAAGAGTCATAACAACAAAAATAATTAGATATCAAGTCAGATGGTTTGAAAACGGCTGGCAGGCAGGGCTGCTCAGTATATACAAGCTACCCAATTAAACACTGGATGATGGAAGCTGTGGGAGGTGAACCCAGATTTCTGGGGCACCAGGAGCAGCACAGCTTTTAGCCAGCCATGAATAGGTACAAAAGCAGGAGAATCCCAAACAGAGAGCACAACACATGGAGGACATGGTGGCAAGAAATAGCATGGCCCATGTGGACCACAAAGGACTTTTCAAATTGTCTGCTGCAGACTGCAAGCATGCCATGGCCTGTGCAGGGAAGGTCGCCATAGGACACCTAAGTGTTTCTCAGGGATTCAAAGAGGTTCCCTTGGTCTTTATTAGAGCCTAGCAGATATTATGGTATGGAAAGGGTACTGTTAGAAGGACTCCAGCCTGGAAAGAACGGTGCAGGGGACTTCCTGTCTCCAGCTGCAGGTCATCTACCCAAGGATTGGGAAGAAGCAAGTTTGGCAGGTGCATGTCCTTAGCCATGAGTAGTCCTCCCAGGACCCACTGAGGAGGTCTCCTACCTTGAAAGCCAGGGACAGCACGGTGGCTGGGTAGTGCACTAGCTTCTCCATGATGGGCAGTCAGCTCTTCTCACTAATTCATTTTAAGAAGCATGAGTCCATTCAGGTCTCATGGGTCTGTGCAAGTTAATGACTGATAAAGAAAGCCATGCATTGACAATACCTCTTCCCCAGACTTTGAACCCCTCTCCTTTGAGTCTTTCCCTTCCCAATTGGTTGGAAGATAAATTTTAATCAAGAAAAGCTCACCTTGCGACAGTGTGAGCTTGCTCATATTTTCATATGAAGTAAGGAGTTTGGGGACTTTAAGGCTGAAGAGAAATCAGGAAAGCCTTGAGAATCTTGTTTCCTGGCCCCCAAAGTAAGTAGGTAGTGCCTCCTTCCATAGCCCTTGGCTATTAACTCCCCTCTGCCACAGTGCTAAGGCCATCTCTGCCCATCGCTCTGTTTTATTTCCAGTCTCTCCATATTCCACTAACTGACCTCAAGAAGTGCCAACCCTGCTTCCCCAGCTACCCTTGGCTTGGCACAAGATCTGGCACTAAGAAATGCCTAGAGGTGAATGAATGAATGAGTGAATGAATGAATGAATGAATGAAAATTAATGAAACAGCACATTTGTAAACCCCAGATCTAGAAAAACTTACTGTATCTACTAAGCTCCAGTGACTTCTTCCTATTGTGATAGATAGCAGTTATCTACAGGTCACCCACAGGTATGCCACTCAAGATTCTTTACCAGGCTGCCCTACTTGGTAAGAGACTCGGATGCTGAATGACCACTGTAAGACAAAAGAGCTTCTCTGACCATACCCCTATCAGGCCACATGGCTCAGCTGTACCATTATTGCCCTTCCATGCTGAATCTTAAGATGCTCAGGTGCCCAGAGTATGGCTGAGCCAAGACAGCCCTCTTTACTCAGGGCTTTTCCTGGTGTCTACACATCCCACACACACATAGAAAACTTAAGGCTGCCTTTGCCTATATGTAGTTCATGTACTTTCTTGGGGGTGGATTAAAGTATCTCCCTTCACTTTAGTAAAGTGACAGTGGCAGCCATGGTTATGGTCATGTATAGTCTCCCTCTGTCAAGCTTGCCTGTTGGTGACAGCACATCCATGGTGACCCTCAGTACAGAGACTATATGGAAGACTAGCCTTCTACTACTCATTACGATATGTACACTATAAGTTTGTGGCCAGACAATATGTACATGCAGTGTACAATAAAAAATAAAAATATTATATTGTTTTATGAGAAAACCCCAAATGTTCCATTTTACCAGTAAAGACTCAGGAGACAGGTACCTGGGTGAAAACCTGCTAGATCAGAGAGGCAGAGAAAGCACCCCTGACCTTCCTAGTCAGCTCATGTCCCTATGGAAAAAGCCCAAAAGGCTCACTAGCTCAGCAGACAGCCCCAGGTGGAAAAGGTAAAAAACAAACAAAGAAAGCCAAAGTCAAGGCGCTGAAGAGCTGAAAAATCTAAAGAAGTTAAAAGCCCAAGAGCACTTTCTACCTCTACATGCTATCTTAGATAATGCTCAACCCAAAGTCCCTCCTACTCTTTAATCCCTGTCAGCTGGTTTCCTGCTCCAGCTCTTGACCTAGGGTTAACTTTATCAAATCCTGTGTGCAGAAAGCTCTTGGATTAAAGGTGTATTAGGGCTCAACTGCACCAAACAAAAGACAGGTTTTCATAGTTCCCAATCTCGGAGATCACAATGGGATCAAAGATCCTGCAACAATATTAAATGCTGAATACCAAATAATCTAATCAATAAGTGGGCTAATTAAATGCACAGTTTCCAAAGTGAACTACAACTGTTCAATAAAACAATGAAAAATGTTCAACATTCTTAACCGTCAGCTGTGGGAAGTGGAGGAATCCTCGGGTGAATGCACAAGGAGCTGATAAAGTCCTGGGTGAATGCCTAGTATTGACTTGAGCACATCCATGTCAAGAACCTTAATGCCTCAACCCATGGGAGTTGGCAGTCTTCCCCAGTTCAGGGTCAGGGAATTGTCAAAGCATCTCTCTTGTTTTTCTGCAGATGCTGGCAGTGTGTGAAGATAGCAGGCACACATAGTTCCCTCTTTCTCAGGATGACTGCAACTTTGAGACTGCTCCCTTACAGAGACTAGCTAACCCCCCCATTCCAGGTTGAGCCTATGTAATAAAAGCTCTGAGTTTCCAAGTTGCTGCTGCTGTTTCAGAACAATCATAGCCCATCTGGTCCATCTACACGTGTGTCTGTATCTCTCCCTCATCACCTTGGTCAGGTTTCCAGGACCAAGTTATATAGGAGGCAGCAACTGGTGGAACGCAAAGGAAAGCTGCCTTCCGACTTTATCTTAGCCAGTCAGAAAAGCTGTCATCAAAAAAACAAATGACAAATACTAGGAAAGATTGTGGAGTATGGAGCTCTTTTACTTTTAAAGATGTCTGTGTGTGTGTGTGTGTGTGTGTGTGTGTGTGTGTGTGTGTGTGTGTAAACTCAAGTGTACCATTGCAGTCCAGGAGAAGGATTGGATATCCCAGAGCTGAAGGTATAGGCACCTGTGAGTCACTTGACATGGATGTTGGGAAGAGAACAGGCTCCTCCCATCTTAACTACTGAGCCATTTCCCCAGCACCAAAGGACCTCTTCATACACATTTGTTAGGGATGTAAATTGGTTGTTACCATGGAAATCCATATAGAGACTCCTCAACAATGTAAAAATAGAACTACCATAAGATCCAGGTATACTACTCCTGGGAAGGCACAGAGAGGGCTCTAGTGTTGTGCACACTGGGATAGTGCCTGCTGCTGCACCACTCAGAACCACCAGCAAGGATGTCCATTGACATCACAGAGGATGGATGGATAAGAAAATGTGGTGTGTGGAGTTGTATTCAACTGTAAGGAATGAAATTACGTCACAGGTGGGAAAATAGATGGATCTAAAGATTTTTCTGTCCAGCAAAATAAGCCAGACTCAGTAAAGCAAATGTCATGATTTCTCTTATCTTTGAACTTGACATGCAAAAGCATACATGGCATGAAAGTAGAAAGGAAGAGTATTTGGGAAAAGGAAGGGGGAAAACTGGGAATGGTTGGCAAAGAGGGTGATAGAGAGTGTGAGTATGGCCAGTATGAAAATGTCATAATGAAATCCTTGATTTGGATAATGGGTATTCAGTAATACAAAAAGGGAGAAAGAATGATGGAAAGATGCTGTCGCATTCTTCCCACATACCAGGAGCCCTGCAGAGCCAATCTTGAACATGCTACTAGCAGTTCAGGAACAGGGCCAATCACTCTTATATTATAGATAAGGAAACTGAGGTTCAGACTCATTAAGTAAACCATTCATGGCCACAGAGCTTGTCAGCGAAAGAGCTGGGCCATGGCTCTGGTTACTCTCAGAATCTGTATCAGGACATTATTCTCATCCTAGTCACTAGGCAGAAGTTCACCCAAAATGAGCTCTTTCTATGCTACCAGGTCCCCAATTTAATTTTTTATTAAAATTCTTTCTTTGAACAATTTCATTTATAAAATCAACGAGTCCCTTCCAGTATAATTGGGGAAAGTGAGGAGTTAATGATGCTGGGATGCAGAAAGGGATGCAGAAGGGAAGGGTGTGGTGCCAAGGACAAGGATCTCCTCACAGGGTCTGAGCATCTTAGAGGGACACGTTTCTTTGTTGCCCAAACCTCAACCTCACTCTTGGATAACAGGGCTGCCTTTATAGACTGCCACCCCTGGGAATAAGACTAGCGCCAGAAGTCCCCAGGGGCTGCTCCAAGTCCTCTGTGTGCATTTGCTCCCTCAGTCCTCTTCCCTTAAACCCTTTGAGACAGGAGGTAATATCATAGTCAAGTAAACAGAGGCATGGGGATGCTTGGTATGCGGCCCAAGTTGTTCAGGCAGGAAGAAGTTGGGTTAGGGTTTGAACAGGGGAGTGTGATACCAGAACCCACACTCGTTAACCTATCATTCACCCTGTCTTACCTGCTGATGATATGGCAGGCCATGTCCCCTGGCTCTCTACAATGTATCCTAGCTTCTTCCGGGTTACATTCTTACAGCTCCCTACCTGATCCCGCTGCTTCCATCCCAACTCAAACCACAGCAGTCTCTCCCTGGCTTTCTGGTATTCATTTGTGGACTGCTCAGATCCCATCTAGTCCCTCCTACCTCCACTCTATCCCACACCCTCCCCCACATGCCTCGGCAGCTGCCTTCCAAAAGGCAAGACCCTCATAGTCACTGCTGCACACACTTCTGTGTGCTTCCCTGATCCCCGGGGCCCAAGCCATGTGCTCTACTTTCCAAAATACTGGCTCTAAACTTTGAGAGAACTGCTACCCCCCCCCCTTTGAGTAGCTACCAAAAGTAGAAGCCATCCTTCTGAAAGACAGCAAATTTATATTAGCCCTTCCCAAAGCCAGCTCCTCACTACTGGGCTTTTCTAGTTTAAGCTGTCTCCCCCAAGGACCCTGCCTCTGTCTGCACATCCCATGACAGCTCTTAATCCCTTAAGCAGGACACATTTCTACATCTCCCTCTCAACACTGATCATGCCATTTCTTCCACTAACAACATTCTCTCTGTTCTCAGAATGAAACTGTAAAGATACCATACTAACTGGCCAAAACTCAGTCCCCAATTCACCAAGCTAGGCAAAAACATTCCCTTAAGCATTTCCCCCCACCGCTACCTGCTTATGATTCTAGCCCTCCCTTGCCTGGAATTTGGGATCATATCTCATTTCCCCAGCCAAATCAACACACACACACACACACACACACACACACACACACACACACACACACGCACACACGCCCCATACACACACACACATACACCCCCATACACACACACACACACATACAGGCCCCATACACACACACCCATACACTCCCATATACACACATACACGCGCACACACCCATACATACACACATACACATACAGGCCCCATACACACACACATATGCCCCTATACACACACATACACATACACACACATACA
>OU015755.1:23821982-23834301 GCA_907169655.1 Acomys percivali | reverse complement strand
ACACACACACACACACACACACACACACACACACACACACACTGCCTTAGTCAGCTGACCATATTTCCCTCTGCTAAGCACTGGGAAGGCTCATAGATAATGCTTACACAAGGTTCAGTTGTTGAGAAATTGGAAAACAGAAGGAATCATCTTTAATGTCAAATAAAGAATGCTCAGAAGTTAATGAGATGAACTTTTTACCATCTACGTCTTACTAATAAGGTTTTTCAGATGGTAAGCTTCTGAAAAAAAATCACCACAGACAGGATTCTTGGTCATTTTTCAGAAACCAAGCATTCATTCCCCATGACAGCAGGTCTTTGGTTCCCACCAAAATCCCCATTTCGCTGGTAACATTGACCTAGTTTACAGGAATGTATGGCTGTGAAATAAGGTCAAATCCTGATAATTAGTTGTGATCCATATTTTGTAACTGATAATTGGTGCATAGCCATGGCGATAATTGGCCCCTACATTTTAGGGAGGAGGCATATATTGAAGGAAGCAAGGTACTCTGCGTGTGCTCTGATCTTGTCTCTGCTTTGTTAAGAGGTTGTTAAAATGAGAACTACAACCTAGGAGAAAAATGAATGCACTTGCTCTCGAGGATGCAATTAAAACAGAATGTAAATATGACTAATGAGGCGATTAGCTTTTCTGGAAATATTGTGCAGGAAAATCAATCGCTGACTTGTAACATTTCCATCCTAAGAAATTCAGTTTGGTAGCATTAGTGACCAAAGGGATCTGGAGAGACGGGGCACTGCTGCAGTCAGAGGAGGCTGGGGAGGGCAAGGCCCAGGAAAAGAACCTATTTTTTTTTCCAGTCTTACTTTCTCAGCTATAAAGTATTCACTGTCACAAATCCTCCCAGCATAGGCTCGCATGTGTACGTAGCATACACATGATTTCTTTCAACATGGCACCAGCCCAGGCCCCCCCCCCCCCCCCCCCCCCCCCCCGCCACCAAGGATGGCCCTAACTCAGGAATCAAGGTGGCTGGGCCCGTTACCACAGTCACTGCATTTTTAATACAGTGGGTCTGGATCACCCATTTCTCAGCTTCTTCTTTTGCAAATCAGGATCATGACCCCTGACCCAAGGACTAAGGATCATGGGGGCCAATGCATGCCAAGTGCCTAGTACAGAGAAGAACAGGCTTGTGTGTCCTGGAGAAACTGTGTCTGAAGCTGCGGTGCAGCAGCACAAGAGCTCTCTAGTTCAAAGAAGAGCCCCTAGCCCGAAGTGCTGGGATCCAGCAAAGGAGATCCAGCTCTCAGTAGCTTAGGCTCCACCTGCCTTCTAAAGTCAAACCATGTGCTTTTGGACACGAGTGTCACATTTGCACTATCTGTAAAATGACAACACTGTACTAGACAATTCCTAAGGCTCTCCTGGGAACCCAACACTATTCAATGCAACACACTATGCACATTTCGGTAACTCTTTTAATTCTAATTAGCCTGAATCTCTTCAAATATGACCTACTATCAACTGAGTCAGGATTAAGTGCATGCCTAGTGGTGCTCATAGTTGCACAGAAGTTACACAGTCCACAGATGTGTTCCCCAAAGGGCCTGTGAGCAAGAACAACCCTCTTCTCAGCTCGCTTGCTCTCTGTCTAGAAGCTGCTCCCTATCCTTTCAACGAGGCCATGGGCATTTATCCAGGCATGTGTCCCTTGAGCCAAGCTTCCCTCCCAGGCCAAGAATATGAAACAGTCACGTTCTCAGAAAGACTGGAGAGGAAAGACTGAAGGGGAAAAATGAGAGACCAACAAGGCAGACCCAAAGGTGTGCAGAGAGGAGCCCCTGCAGCTGGAAGGGGAAGCCACCTCCCTCAGAGCAGAACTAGACAGAGGTAGAGCTGAGCCTTGGCAGCAACTCACCCAGGAGCAGGCAGCAGCTACTGATCAAGCACTGACGATGCGATGAGCCAGACAACGTGGAACAATACAGAGCAGCGCCCCAAACCAAACAGCCACACGCTGCCTTGCTGTGCCACTCACTCCAGTTTCCTCCGGTGGTCTTCTGCCTCCCTGGCATGACTAGTCCCATGTGGTTCCAGACTTCCAAATGAACAAACCATATCTTCCCAAATATTGCCCACACGAGAGGCACTCTCCCTAGTCACTCAGGCCCAACACCCTCAGCACTCTCATGGTTAGCTTCTTTCCTGACCTCTTTCCTTTTCCTCTGTACACACCAGGACTGGTGGGCCTAGTGTAACGGCACTCACATATTCACTCTCCCTACCCATCCCCACACCCTACATTCTCACGCAGGTTTCATGATCCTTTGAGCTGGGCTCTGCTTCATCTCCCATGCCTTTTTGTGCCAAAGGCAGCTCCAGACACTGAACAGGCTGATAAATAACCTGGGCTCTGAAAATGAGATGCTTCCTCCTGCTTGCTACCACCTTCCTAGAGGGGAGCTAAGCAGAGTATGTTTTGTTTTCCTCAAGGAGGTGAGAGAAGAAAAGTACGGTTGAGCCCCTATTGCATACAAGGCCAAGCTGGATGCTTTAACCTTATTCCGGCTCTTTATCCCAATGCGATCTGCACACAGGCATGGCTATCCACCCTTGCATGTGCAAAAATCAAGGCTTAAGGAGGCAGCTTTACAAGGCCCTGGTCTTGGTCTGTAAGTGGAGGCATAGGGCTTTCAACCTAGCAATGGGATTTTGAAGTCTTAGCTTTTCTCCTCTATCATGTTTTATTCTGAGAACACACATCCTCTTCTACCTCCAATGGCATACTTAAAGGCTGCAATCTGTAAAGATAAACAGAACTATTTGCTGTGTGGTGGTGACTCAAAATTAGGTGACAATCCAGGGTTCCCTCAAGGGAGAGGCAGGCCCCTCAGAGCCAGGGCTTAAGCAAACAAGATAAGCCGCATAGGAAAATGGCCTCTGGACCACCATCCATCTCTGAGAAGGCTTAGCTAGGAAACAGCAGGTGATGAAATGGAATAAAATTCTGAGCAGGAAAAAAAAAGATAAAAATGAAAGTTTTACACATCGCTGAGCTGCCTTCCTATCTAGAGGAAAAGCCCAACATTAATAAAGCAAAAAACCTTCAACAAAATCAAAGCCCATTTTTCTATCACGCTCAGAAACAATATATAAACCTACAGGCATATCCCAGGTGAGTTCCAGAAATAGCCACATTTCTGAGAAGTTGAGTGGAAATAAAATTTGGGGTGGACTTGGCACTATGACAAAGAAGAGAGAAAGCTGCCTCTATGGCTAAAGAACTGTGTAGCAGTAATGCCTTTAATGACATCAGCTTTGGGGTTTTTCTCCTGAACTACTTTGCTCTCTTCCTGTCCCCAAACAAAGTCACACTTGAAAGACAATTATTCAGTCAACGAATATCACAGTTTGACAAAAGAATACTCAATTTAGGAGTTTAATTTTTTCCCAATTTCATACACACATGCACACACACCTCACCCTTGCACAGTGACATTTCCTGCTGACAGACACAGATGCATTCTGCATATTACTTCATAGACAGAGACCCTATCCCACTGCCTTGCAGAGATGGTAAGTGGGTGACTGTGAAGATAGGTGGGTGTATTGGTGACTGAGCAAATGTTTGCATAGCCAGATAGATCTAGGATGGGAAGCTAGCTGCTGGTTCTTTGTCCTTGAGAAAATTCACTTTCGTTATCACTGGCAGCTGCCTATTATTTAGGGTTAAGGTTACGATTAAATATTCAGGTATGGCATCATAGAACTGCCATCCTACTTACGTGGAAGGTTTAGGTAGAAAGAGTGACTGGAAACCCAGGAGTTTAAGTCCAGCCTTGACAACACAGTGAAACCTTGCCATGAGTAAATGACAACCAAAAGTTCTGGGCATTGGGAATTATTATTTGGGAAGGCACTTCATGACTGCCTGGATGCTCACCATCTGGTTTACCCTTCAAGACACAGCTCAACCATCACCTCATCCAAGAAGCCCTCCCAGACCCCGAGAAGCAACTCTGCCTCCATGAGCTCTATGTCGCTGTTGGTCACCATTAGCCCCTGAACCTTCATCACTCACTGCCCTAACCCTGTGCATCTGTGCATTTAGAACCCCTGAGGACTGAGAGGGGAATCTACTCGTGTTGGGCCTGAGGCTAACTCAGATAAGGTAGCCCACCAATGTGAACCTGCAGATGAAGCATGAAGTTATGAAGGAACTTTAGTGACGAAATGCTCCAGTGTCCGCTGAGCCTCTTGTGTGACGCAACTGTTCTGTGGCCAATCTTACTCCATCTTAGATGAGCTTATCTACTAAGATGAAAGGTCAACCCCACAGCTTAGAGCAGTATGAATGGAAACAGACCATAGGAGATGAAGTAAATATGAACAGAGGACGAGAGCAGAGGAAGAGAAAAGTCAAGCGTGGGAGAGATTACTCATCGCCTATGTGTGACTTTTTTTTTTTTTTTTTTTTTTTTTTTTTTTGCAAGCTAGCCTTAGGCAGACTACACCCACATCCTTTCTCTTCACACTCACCACTGTGCTCACACCTTTGGGACTCTCTAAAGCCTTTTGCTTATCCTGCCCAGTGAGAGCTCGCAAGACAGAAGTCATGCCCTTGACCACCACCCTTACCCAGCTGACCAGTGAGTGCACACTCAGACACAAGCCAGTAACTCCCAGAGAACCGATACTAGAACTGGATTGCTTTTGCCTAATAAAATTTACGGTGTATACAAATTCAATTACATCATCCAGGGTGCGCAAGGAGGCTGGAGAGGCAAGGTCACTTACACACATCCATCATCAGGGCACAGAGAGTTAGGGCCGTGAAATTACCTCCCACCCAGAGCCCAGAGGCTGGCAGGGCAGAGTTGAAGCTACTGGCTGGGAGAAATAACCTTGCAACAAGAGAATGCTTGAATTTAGACCTTGTCCTCCCAGCGCTCAGAATAACAGGAAGTCTGAGTGCAGACACCAGGGTCCCCGACTGTCAGCCCTACCAGGACAGTGGGCTCTGTGTACCCATGCAGATCCTTGGCTGGCTTGGAGTTTTTAAAAGATCAGCCTACCTCTGCCCCCATATAAGAGCAGAAAAACCAACAGGTCTGTTTATGCTTGAAAAGTCCTGTTTAAGATTCTCAGAATCCTTGTGTGTAGACGTGGGACTTCCAGAAAATAATAGAAGGCTCTGAGTGGTCAGGTTATATGCCCAAGACCACACATTTGGTACATTTGATATTCAATTAAGTTGGGTTCCAGAGCCCAACAAAGCAATGAGTCTTCTTACAGCAACCAGCTGGGCAAAGTAAGTTTGCTTAGGAGAACTATACTTCAGAGGTGAAATGCAGAAAGACCACTTCCAAACCTTCTCACCACTGGCTATAAACAAATAGGGTTTAAAAGCAAATGGACCTCATGTTGCTTCCTACCAGGGATGCTTAGGAAGTTTATTAAGACAGAGCTAGAAGAAGAAATCTAGAACAAATGTAAATATAGGGGAGGATTTGTTAATAATTTGATATAGACACATCTGAAGAAAACACCAGCCTTCTATACAGGATCGCCAGCCAGGCCTGGAGAGAGAGCAACAACTTTGATTCTCCATTCACTGAAGGTGTTTGAACTCTAAACTCTCAAAGCTTCCAATTTCCATGAAGGCACTAGTTCTCAAAGCACAGACCCTGGACCACCAAGCAGCCACATCCTCTGGGAATTTGGTAAACATGCACATCTTTGAGCTCCATCCCAGATCTCCAGCATCAGCATCCCTAGGGCTGAGACCCAGCGGTGTGTGCTTCCTCAGTCATTGATGGGTGAAAGGATATTCTGATGCAGCTTAAGTTCCAGCATCACCATCACAAGGTAGGTAGAGATCCTATATGCCTAAGCAGGACCACATTCAAAGTACTTGCAGGACTAATGATTAAAGAGTCTGGGTCACATTCCAGACCAACGATATCATCACTCCTGATGGAGGTCAAGTGACCCATGAATATATGCATCTTCACATGTGTCTTCACAGGAGAAGGTGCACGGATGAGGAAAGCTGCTGTTTTATGATCCTTACAATGAGGGGAGAGCCAGGAGTAAGATCAGAAGAGGAGAAACATGAGTGGGAACATAGCCTTCTTGTGGTATGGCCAGCAGTAGGCCCTAACCTCCTCTGAATTCTCTTGGTACCCAGCAGAGCCCTACAGGCTGCAGACAGGGGAGGAGGAAGAAACAAGAGAGCTGTTTAGAAGATGCACAACAAACCATGCCGAGGATGGATTGGGAACAAACTGAAGGCAGGATGGGTTTCGACTCTGATTTTTAATGGGCTCCATAAAAGTCTGTGATATTTCATCCAAGTCCGATCGTTTCACATTCATCAGGAAAAGTCCTGAAGGTCTGCAAACTTGAGCAAATTGCACATGCCACAAGATTGATGGCTTCTCCCAGCAGCTTCTCCCTGATGCAATTTGCTATTTAAACCCCAGTTCTACCAAAGACCTTGAAGCTATTCATACCATCAGCCAGGCCTGGCCTTTGAGCAGGCAGTGAAGATTGTCCCCTGTTCCGTGCAGCTGAAGGAGACCCTGAAGACAAGCAAGAAGACAGGCCCGAGCAGGCTAGCCTCAATGGGAAGGCAGAGGCTGTGTTGAATCTGGGATAACCTAAAAGGTGCGTTGCTTTGCTGTGGCTCCTCAAGTGCCGTGTCTTTTCTTTTCCTTTAGTTATTGCTGAAGCTCTGCATGCTTGGTCACCCACACATGCCCTTCAAAACTTCAACATAAAAGTAAGGCTATGAAGATGCTATCTGCTCAGCAGGAGACCAAAGGCTTGGCCTTGTGGACTTACTCTTTTGTCATCCTTGGGAGCTCATTATTCTGTTATTGTCCTCTGCATCTGCCTCTACCGTCTCGCTGGCTTAGTCCATCAGCCTGGCTCCTGCTCTTCCCCAGAAAATCAGTTATGGCTCCTTCAGCCTAGCTTCTTGCTCAACCAGAGCTCTCCAAGAGAAGGTGCACGCATGAGGAAAGCCCAGCATTTGCTCATGGTGACTTCCCTTACTCCTCTTTACTACGGCATGAAGAAGCTAACAGTGTTTATCTTGACTGCCCAGAACATTTTGCCGTACCTTCCCGGTGGCCTTTAATCTTGCCCACTTCTTTGATCCATGTGGAGTTGCTGTATGCATTGGTCAAGCAGTGACAATTTCATGTGTCTCAATGTAGAAAACAGTGCCATCCTAAGTGCCCTCTAATTGCCTACTCTGAGTGGCCCATGTCTCATCAGCAGGCTTGGAGAATATCTCTCCTCCATATAGGTTCCAGAACAGGGGTGCAGAGGGCCAAGAGGAATGCTACAGAAGAAAAATGATCAGTTGAGAGTTTGCTGGGTGCCAAGGCCCATGGTTAGCTCATCTAAACGCTAAGATTAGGGGTGCTTATGCACACTGCAATAGGGAAGAAACTGAAGCTGGTACCTAATCCAGGGGCATCCTTTGGTCAGACTCTGCCAAAGGTATGGAGGCAGGTGACCTGAACCAAGGTGGTCTGCAGAAGGCCAGTGCTGGTGCAGACCAGAATGCTGAACATGGAGAAGAGGTCTCTAGAAGAGTTGAAGTTGAAGTAAAGGGTGTTTAAAGGCTTGTGTCTTGGTACCTGGGAGGGGATACTGGAATCATTTATGTCAAGAGATTTATGTTGCTCCTTCCCATGACCCCATAACACTGCTGAGTAGCCTCTAGAGCCCCAAGAAGCTTCTTATGAAGAACTGTGGTCTACACCTCGGACACATGGCCTGCCTCTCTGCAGACCAAGGGCTGCCTTCCAAAAAATGGGCTTGACGAGCAGAAGAAATAAAGATAGTACGGACAGAGTGTGTAGACGCTAATAAGCATTTAATAAATGGCTGCGTCTGTTCTCTTATTCTAGAAATAATATTTTCTAATCTGGAGACTATAATTGGCAGTTTAAGAAGGAAGGTTAAAACTGTTTATCACACATTGATTTTCTGCACCTGGGATTAGAAATCTCACCTTAAAAGATGGTTTTCTTGATTTTACTGTTAAGTCTCAGGATTTCCTTGGCAACAGCCTTCAGAAAGACAAGGGGTTCAGTCAAAGGCCACCCTACGGGGAGGGAAGTTGAAGGCGATTTATTCCTCTTTGGAGCTGGTCCTCTGCAGGGTGTTTGGCCAGTGTGGTCTCAGTGGAGATAACTCAGCTGCCTCAGATGGAGGTAACTACAGCTTCCTGGTTACATGCCCCATGCTGCCATGTCCTTCTGGCTGATCCTTCAGCTGGTACTTAAGTTCCAGACAGTGCCAACTTCTTGGGCTTCCTTAAGAGACAGGGTCTGGTGGGCAAGGACTAGCACAGGAGACAAACAGAATTACGGGGCTGATTGTTTTCCGGGGGAAAGACACAATGGAATAGGCAGGGATTAGAGATACCAGGTTGGAATCTAGGAGATCTACAGTCCTGGGCAGGACTAGGGACTTCTGTCTTTTCCTCAAGGAGTGTGCAGCCTAATGCAGCTCCTAGAGAGCCCTCACCTGAGCACAAAAGAGCACACCTGTGCTGCCTCCTCCTTCAGCCTGCTGAGGTCTCTACTGCTAGGACAGTACTCAGAAGAGAAGCTCTGTATCCTCACCAGCTGATGGGCAGGAGACACAGAGATTGAAGGTAAACAAAGAAGGGAGGGGTAAGTTCGCAGCTGGCTTTTACTCAATAGTTTGTTTTGTAAGACAAGGTAATCAAGTTAGCTTCCCTCTCCACTCAGACTCCTTATTTGTAATGTAGAAATCATAAGCAGGGCTCCCTGGAGACTATATATACGTATATATACATATATATATACGTATATATGTGTATATATACATGTGTGTGTGTGTATATACATATATATACATATATGTAAAATATAAGGAATACTGCCTGGTCCCTGGTGACCACTGACTTGGGCTAGCTGCCTTTACTGGTAACAAGGCTGTCATCTCTGAGAGTCACCCCATGTGGGCACAGGAACCGAAGTAACCTTTTACTCTCATAGCAGTTCACCCCCAATATAGGCATGGTGTCTGAAGCACCACTGCAGGTCCCTCATTCATTTATGTACTTATTTGCTCAATGGGAATATGCTGTATATCTCAAAACATAAAGTTTTATATTAATTTAATAATCATGCATCTTAATAGTTTTTAATCTCAGCATCTAAGGCAAAAACATCAGGTTTCCACCTAAGTAATGATCCCATATCATATAAGGGTTTCATCCCTTTTGGTTACAATCCCCTAGCCAATATTCCTTTTTTTCCTCTCTTCTATATATCTCCATGGGAACAATAGCCTTATCATTCCTTATATATCATATTTTAATTTTTACAGCCATGAAATTGTTGTTTTATTGTGTCGTTATTTTAGATAACTTAGTAATCATTTTTTATATCCATGGTGGTCACACAGCTTTCTTTTTGAATTAATTTACATCATAATTGAGTTAAAAGAAAATGCTAAGTGATGTTGTTGGTTTCATCAAGATGGAGAAACATCCCTGGGGAGTAATTTGAAGAAAGCTGAAAAAGTATCACAAAACAACATATATACTGAACATCTGGATAAAATGCCATTCCTCCGGTGGCAGCTGCAACAGCAGAAGGAAAAGTCAGGTTTTAAAAAGAAAGAGAAAAGAAAAAGCAACCCCGGTCTTGGAGCTGGATTCAACCAATAAAGCAGTAGATGCAAGATGCCATTTTAGAAAGACTTCTGCTGGCGGGGCAGCTAGACAGCCTGAGACTGCAGTAAGCCACACTCTTGAGGGACTCAAACAAAATCTCATGGGCTTGTGTGCTGAAACCTCAGAAACAAAATACTGTGAGATCGGAGAAATGAAGTCTTAAATCATATCTGCACACTATTCAGTGACCTAAAAACACAGTGGGAACTACAGTCTATACATGAACTTTCACACAGACACCAAGCAGCTCACAGGACAGTGGGAACAACTGCACAGAGGGGCAAGAATTTGCAACCGGAATTCTGAATAAATTCACAGACCTGGGACCAGATCTGAAATGACTCGAGTGAAGGACCACCCAAAGACCAGAATGGCACCAATAATCCAATCATCTGAAGGAGTTCCAGAGAGAGCTGGATGTCCATCACAGAGATAAGAGCATTCAGGAGCCAGGGAAGGAGAAAAGCCCAGGCAAAGCCCAACAAGCTAGTTGGTCAATTTTCCGTGTGTGTGTGTGTGTGTGTGTGTGTGTGTGTGTGTGTGTGTGTGTAATTTATTTAGATTACATCCCGAATGTTATCCCCTCACTTGTATCTTCCCTTTCCTACTCTCCCTCCTTCTTCTGCCCTATTCCCCTCCCCTAGACTCTAACAGAAGCAGCTCTCCTCCCCAACCATATGACCATAGTCTAGCAGGTCTCATCCAGATAGCCTGCTTTCCCTATTCTCTGTGTGCCACCAGGCCTCCCCACCAAGGGGAAGTGATCAAATCAGGGCACACCAGAGTTCGTGTCAGTGGTAGTCCCCGCTCTCCCCTACAACCGTGGAGAATGAGCTGTCCACTGGCTAGATATGAACAGCGGGTCTAGGTTTACTGCATGCACTGTCCTTGGTTGGTGCCACAGTTTGTGTAGGCCCCCTTTGGTCTAGGTCTGCCAACCTTGATGGTCTCTTTGCGGGGCTCCTGAACCCTCTGGGTCCTCCCATCCCCCCCTCATTCTTCCATACCACTCTCAGCACTCCACCCATAGTCCAGCAGCGAGTCCCAGCAACTATCCCAATGCCCTGCTGGATGGAGTCTCTCACAGGATATCTATGTTGGGCTAATATCCACTTATAAGTGAATATATACAATGCATGTCTTTCTGGGTCTGGGTTAACTCACTCAGGATGATCATTTCTAGTTCCAATCCATTTGCCTGCAAATTTCAAGATTTCCTTGTTTTTAATAGCTGAGCAGTATTTCATTGTCTAAATGTACTCGTTTCTTTATTCGTTTTTCCATTGAGGGACATCTAGGTTGTTTCCAGATTCTGGCTATTACAAATAAGGCTGCTATGAGCATAGTTGAGCAAACGTCCTTGTTGTATGGTGGGAGCGTCTTTCCTACATCTCCATCCGGCTCTCTCTACTTTTACATCAATACGATCTTTGTTTGATGTCGATGCAGTTTTAGGAGGTTAGCTTGGCCCACCCCTGTTCTTGTCTTACACTGCTTCTCTCTCTCTTCCCCCCCCCCCATCTCTCTCTCTCTTTACTCTTTCATTTACTTTTTTTATCTCACAGAGAACATAGTCTGCCCTGGTTTTCAGGATCTTTGTGGCTCAGCATCCTGGGAAACAGGACTCTTTGACATCATAGAGTAACATGTTCTCTTTCCAGCCTCCATTTAATAAAAATGCCTTCATCTTCTCCACAATTTCCTCCCAAATTCCTATTTTTTAAACAATCCCCTCCTCTGCATTACAAATATTAATATTTTTATTATTAAATAACAGTAATAACTAGTGTTACTGTGTTCTTTTTCTTTCTTCCTCTTTTTTCTTTCCACTAATACCTACGATTACTGATAATGTTGGGACACACACAGCACTGGAAACGTTCTTTTACTTTCTAAAGTGATTAGTGCTTCACACATGACTATTACAGTTTCATGGTGGGTCTACCCCCAATAGTGACTGCTGTTACATGTGACTTACAGTGGGTCGACCCCAGATAGTGACTGCTGTTACATGGCACTATTACAGTTTCATGGTAGGTCTGCCCCAGATAGTGACTGCTGTTACAAAATCACTCTACTTGTAGGAAAGACAGAGAATAAAGTGTGCTGCTCAGAACACCAGTCCAACAGAGGAAAATGACATATTGATGTGACTAAACTATTCCCTCTTGAGCATCACAAACAAACACTTATACTGAAAGAAAAGTGACTTTTAAAAATTCAAACAGTGAAATAGCACACTGGATGCACAAGCCCCAATGCAAAAACACAAGTAGCATAAAAGGCCAATACAACGTATCTCCACAAAATCTACTAATATTAGAGTAATGGTACCCATGAGAGTGACTCAGATGAAGTTAAAAAAAATTCAAGAGACTGAAAATAAATATATTCAAATATGTGGAAAAGATGTGAATAAACTCCTGAATGGATGCCAAGGGAACAGGGATAAACAATGAAATTAAATGGAGACACTGATGCATGATATAAATATGGAATTCAATACAGAGAAAAAACACTGAAGAAAGGAGCTGGAGAGATGTCTCAGAGGTTAAGATCACTGCCTGCTCTTCCAGAGGACCTGAGTTCAATTCCTAGCACACACACACACACACACACACA
>OU015755.1:23781530-23815870 GCA_907169655.1 Acomys percivali | reverse complement strand
AGCAGTATGTTGTTCCTTAAAAATGAGATCAGTGGTGGGAAATTTTCCATTAAAATACCACTTTAATAACACATAAGTTTTGTATAATTTAAGCTGATCCAATTTTCCTAGCTCTAACCAACGTAGAATCCACAAACAACAAAACTTCCAGCAGCAATGAACTATCACCCTTGGTGTCTAAAGATGCATTTTCTAATAAAAGGAAAGAAAGAAGACTCCACAGAGAAATGCCTAGTTCTAGGGCTGGGTCATAAAATGACCACAGAGGGCCTGGAATATCTTACCATGAGAGAAAACAAGGATGTAAAAAAAATTATAGGGTTATGTCTTAGAGAACACAAGTGCCAGTCTATACAGGCTTCTACTGATCAAAGACTGAGTGATTTGGAGACTGATAATATTGTTGATGGAGATAGACTGAAACACATCAAATATTGTGAAATTCATAAATTCCCAAACAAAATAATTTTTAAAGCATTACCTATCTCTGAGGAAGAAAGATGAAAAAAACTAATCCTTGTTCTGAAAACTGACAGGTCATGAAAAATTTATCTTAACAACAATCTTTCAACTAATAAGTGAGAATGAAAAGATTGGACTATCGCTGCTTCCATGAAGAAGTAATGAATTAAACAATAATCTTCACGACTACCAACTTCGCAAAAATAAAGACAATTGGACAGTCTATACTGCCTAATGGAAATATTCCATATTGTATATGAACCCATCTCACCAAAATTCAAGCTAGAACCCAGCAAGGACAGACCACCTGTGAATGTATAAAATAAAAACAAAAACAAAAAACAATATACACAGAAGACATATGCTTAGGTGAGACCACACACACTGTAGCAAAATCCAAAATCAAATTAACAGATGAGTTACAATAGGAAAAACACATGTAGAGCAGAAGAAACTTTATATTAAAATGCCCCTATGAGACAGTCATACATAATTTACAGATTTTGCTCTTATCCTCATTCAAACAAACGAAAAACTTTTATGAGCCACCTGGAGCAAATTGCAGAGTGACTGTTTTCATGAGTCTAAGGCATCCTCACCATCTTCTAGGTTTGATGGCAGCATCATGGTGGGGAGGTATTTAACTGTAGAGGTCCTTCCTTGTCTGTTAGAGATCCACGCTGGCATGTTTATGGGAGCAATACAGTGCTGAAAGTTGCTTCCAAACAGCTCAGTGGCAGACTAAAGAGTGACAGACGAGTCAAGACTGATGAACCTGAGTGACAGGCACCCAGAGGTTTTATAGAGTTCTGTTTCTGCTCATACATGTTTGAACATTCCCACTCTCTAAATTAAAAAATAAAATTCCAGGCTTTAAGAGAAACCCTTGAGCTTTTAGGAGGCAGAAAATAGCAGTTAAGAAAGAGAAACCCTGTCTCGAAAAACCAAAAAAAAAAAAAAAAAAAAAAGTTACAAAGTACCCACATCGCTTATTTCTAGCAAAGATGCTACAAAACTGCAAACACTGTACAACTCCAGTCCCATACAGAGATACAGTCATAGGTATAAACAAGAGAAGAGCCTGAAGGGCTAAGCTCAGAATGCAGACTAATTATCCCAAAGCCACAGGTACCGTTATCACTTTTCTCTTCTTCACCTGTTACCTTATTTTATACCTTCTTTATAGTCATCACATGTGTCTTAGCCAAATATTATGTTTTATATCTGTTAGCATACATTTCAGAATCAGACAAACTCTGCCCATCACAAATAACTAGAACCTAAAACATGGTAAGAAATTAGTGACAACATGCTATATATTAGCACCTTTCCAGTGGATGACAGATGTCTTATCTTTTACCTGATGCTCAACCTCCTATAAAACACTGTATCCTGGAAGTATCCTGACTTCTGTGTGATCTGAATGCTGGGTATGGCCAGGTATACTCCGTAGGACGCTTTTATTAATTCACTCTGTGCATAAGCAGGGAGAAGAAAGAAATCTTTACACAGAAGTCTAAATGTTTCCAAAAGACTGAATTTTGACCAGATTTGGAGCCTTTTACTTCTACAACTATATGACAAGATAGTATCCTCAATATTCAAAGTAACAACTAGAAAAATAGTAAAGAGCATCTTTATTTTCCAAGACAAACACTTGACCAGGCTATGGGGTTCTTCTAAGCCTGGGCTGAACTGTCTCAGAGCTAGTCCTAATTAAAATCAGCATGAATCACTCCATAGATTTGGGGATGGGCTGTAATTGTTTTAGCTAATGGGATGGAAACAGTTCTAAGAATGAAATAGAATGTAAGTAGAATGTATGGAATTGTTTAAGCTTTAGAAGCTAAGTACTCAACTACTCACTCACCCAAAAACAATCCATCATTAGACTGGTGGTGAATACCAGCCCAGGCAATGAGAAACCCGGATGTCTGGGCAAATGAAGGTGACCCTGCCCAGAGGTAAGAAGGTGACTGGGGGAAAAACTGATAACTCATTACAAATGCTGATAACTCATGGATGGAGAGAAGAGGCTGCCTGAAATACCCATGCTGGTGTCTGAGACTAGACCTTCTAAGCTGAAATGCATTATCTAGAGGGGTGTTTATGTCACTCCAGGAACTGAGGAAAGAGTGAGAGAAATACACCAAACAGAAACGAGTTTTCTGAGCAGATACTTTCTAGGAATAACAATAACAATGATAAAACTGAGCTACAGGCTAGGAACTCAAAGCAGTGTTTTAGTGAAAGGCAGAGTGTGGATATTACAGGCCTAAAAGGCCATTTTAAAAACATCTGGCCCTAAACTAACGGAATAATTTTGACAAAACAGTAACTACTAAATCTCATGGAGCACTTATCTCATAAATTCTCAACTTGATTGCAGTCTCTCATCCAGTCTACACAGCTACACCACGAGACTAGCCTTGTTACTACCCTAGATGGAGAAATGAAGGGTCGAGCAAAGTTAACTAACATACACAAGTCCCCTCAGCTAGTAAGATTTAGGGTGCAAGTTTGTGCTCTAATAATCTATGGGGTTCTGTTGCCCTTTTGTGATCCTGTCTGCTGCCATGTTGGAAATAGATGGCAGGGATAGGATGAATGTACTTCTCACCCAGAATGAGACAATAATTCTAAATTTTACTAGGTACCAGCTACTCCCCCCGCGCAAAATTTTGTAAGCAATATACATTTCTACTACACTATGTGGTAGGATTTATGATCTTGATGAGTGAGAGATGCATTTGGATCTAGGTCTACTTGACTCTTTTTCTACCTTACACTATTGAAGGAAGTAGTCAGAGGAAAAAGGCTGACTGGAAGAAAATACACATTAAACAAGTGATCTCTCTGCCCTCCCTAGCTCCCTCCTTTACTTAATATTGGAATTCCAGTCTCCAATATTAAGTAAAGGAGGGAGCTGTGACAGAGAAGGAGGTGGGGCAGGCTCCCTATGCCTGTGCCCCTCTCTGAAGGAGTTCAAGAATAATTATATGGAATGCTTATGGTAGAAGGAAATAACCTAAGGGAAAGATGCTAATTTCAAACTTTGATTGCAACTTAGCTTTCAAGATTCCTGTAGCTTGTGGGGTTCTTACTTCCTCTTTCAATGGCAGGAGGATGATTCCCAGTTCTGTGTTGATGACCAGAATATGAAATGTCTGTTCAGATGCCACCCTATAGCACAACCATGGACACCTGCTACTAAAACGAGTTTTTCCTTTCCACAGTGCATATTATTTAGATTTAAGCATTCATTCAGTTGTTTCAGATTATCACCAAGAAACTTATTATTAATTTCTATGCACCGAGGAGGTATAGATAGAAAAATAGAGAGTTGATTGGAGATTGTCAGTTTTAACTCCACACACTAGCATTGAGCTCTTTATCAGAGCCTAGAAATGTTTTTTATCATAGAGTCATATACATCTGACCACATTTTCAAAATGAAAATTTGTTCAACAGTAATTGAAAATGTTCATGAGTGAGGTATTGAAAGTTGTACCTGTAATTAACTGAGATTTTCTCCATATATCTTGGTAAAGATAATTATTTCAGCCTCTCCCTGTCTATAAAATAATAAAGCTTAAAGATTAGCGAGCTATAACCTCTAATCCTTAACCCCTTAAAAATAAAAGAGTAGCCAGGCAGTGGTGGTGCATGCCTTTAATTTCAGTATTTGGGAGGCAGAAGCAAGAGAATTGCTGTGAGTTCAAGGCCAGCCTGGTCTACAAAGCAAGGCCAGGATAGTCAAGGTTACACAGAGAAGCCCTGTCTCAAAAAACCAACCCCCCCAAAAAAACAAGAGTAACAGAGAACATCTGTATATTAGTCAGGACTCTTTAAAGGAACAAAACTGATAGTATATATATTATTTATTAAAATGTCTTACAAGCTATGGTCCTGCTACTCCAACAATGACTGTCTACCAACAAAAAGTCCATGGTGTCTCAGCTGTTCTTCAGTATATACTGGAATCCCAAAGAAGTAGTCTATAATTCCAATGAGGACATGAATGTGCCAGTGAGAGCAAGAACAAGCAGGCAAAGAGAAAATGTTCCCCCCTTTATATAGTCTGCCACCAGAAAGTATAGCTCAGATTAAAAGTAGATCTTCCCATCTCAAAATATACAGATTAAAGGTGGATCTTCCCACTTCAAATGATTTAATTAAGAAAAAAAAAATCCAAAAAAAAAAAAAAATCCCTCACAAGTGTACACAACTGCTTGGCTTTTAGTTAGTTACAGATATAGTCAAGTTGACAATCAAGAATAGCCATTACAGTCTCCCTTGAAAAACTATAATTTTGTCCCTGCTGCTCTTACACAAACACACAAAAAATGTTTTGCATATATGTGACAATTTCAACCATTTCCAAGCTCTTCTGAGACCCTGAAAATCCTGAAGATAGCTACCTTTATTCTATTTCCAGTCCATCAATTTATGTATTAAACTGACAGCTGTCTGTTTCAAAGGTGGTACTGGTATTGAGAGAAGGTACTGAAAGCACCATTTGTGTTTATTTCTCTGTTTCCAAGCACAATTATCAGTATTTTTGCATATACATTTAATATATTTTAACGCCCAGTTTGAAGAATGATTGACTTCTTTTGGAACTGTTGGCCAGTGAGGTCCTACATACACTCAAACATTATAGGCTCTTATGCTATTGGTTACCCTCCAGAACTTGATGATAATACCCTATTGCCTAAGACAACACATATTTGAGTCATAGAACATGTATCAAGTTGATGCCAATCTGAAGCTTCATCCCCACAAGCTTCTAAAATGTCCTGTGAGTACTATCCAAGAGGAGAAAAATAATCATCAATCTTATCCATCTGTGAACACTGCAAGCTACAATAACCACTTATCTAGCAAGACATGCTCACGGGTGCAGTGGCATGAATGTCATGGGAGAAACCAATCACTTTCTGATTGAATTTAGGCCCTCTCCACAAGAAGAAACATACTTGTCATCATTATTGGTGTCATGGACTTGTGGCTAGACAGGTGATAGGCAATATAGAAGAACTTACTACTCTTATTCTGCTAAGTGGCTATAGTATTAACCAGATTCTAGGGACTTAGCATTATAGCCAAAGATTAGTACTTCCCTCAACAACTTTCAGAGAAGCATCTTATTACAGTAGATGGTAAATAACGAGATAGACAGTTAATCAAGATGAAGAGAATATGAGACTGCAAAATGATCAACCCTATGTCTACATCACCTCTTCTCTTCCAAAGGCTTGGATGAGGGGGAAAGATTGTAAGGGACAGACACAGCAGATGCCTACAATGAAACAGAATTGTGTTTTACACGCACAACAGAGCAGTTGTACCTATCAGCTCACAGTGCTTATGATACCATGCACAAGACCTGTGAGAGCTCAAGCCAGAAACAATCCACCCATGGAGAGAGGAGGTGCCATGGAGTCCCACACCTAGCAGAGGAGCTATTGGCAAATGACTGCTGCTCAGAGTGGAAGAATCAGTTTTCTTTAAGGGTATAGGCTCTGGTTAGGTTGACCACTCCAGTAGATACCCACATACCCAGAGTATATGGGCAGCACAAATTGTACTAAATATATTTTGTTAACGAGGACACAACATTAGGTGAGTAGTGAATGGGAGATTGATCTTCGAGGATTTTTGTATGACTATGAAAAAAAATACATTGTAAGAAATTCTCAAAGAATTAATTTTAAGATGTGCTAATGACCACTGGAGAGAAGAGTTACTAGACACAGCATTGGAATAGGTCTAAAGAAAACACCACCGGATGTGAGCTAGAGCAGAAGAGGAGGGTGCCTTCTAACCTGGGGCAAGCGCCTGACACATGCTGTTTGGTAACTATTTATGACATATTGTGGATCTCTTGTCTTTAGGGGTGCAGAAACTACTTTCTTCCTGGTCCTCTAATGGGTAAGGTCAAAACTACCACAGTACTGTGTCCCTTCTGCCTAGGCAGGAAGGCTGAGCCTCATGACAGCTCTCCTCAGATGTCCCAAAGCATGCTACTGTGTTTATGTATTATCTATGATGTGCTGGTGCTGTTCCATTTATTTTTTAATATTGAAACAACTCTCTGAAGTAGGTGCCACATTCCAATTTTAAAAATAAGAAAACTGAAATTACAAAGGCCAAAGGGCTCACATTGACTTATGGGCCGGCAACGGATACAGTCAGATTCAAGAGGGACCATCTCATTCCAATGTTTGTGCTCTCCCCGAGGGGCCAGGCTGCTTCTGTCATCTCCACAGAGGTTTTCACTTGGCTCACACATCAACTCATTTCTCACACACAAGCCCAGAGGAGTATTTTGTTACTCTCAATTGCCATTCTATAAGTAGAAACGTGAGGGGTAGTGAGACCAAATTATTTGTCCAAGGTCATACAGTAGTTGTATGGCTATTAGTAACTTAGAATCCTACCCTATGCTTGATGCGCAGCTGGCAAGAAGGGTAAGCACACCTCTGAAGCCCTGGGCCATATCTGGACCACTCAGAAAATGTACTGACTATCCCTAGAGTCTAGTCTTTATTATTGTGTACAGTGTAAATACAGAACATCAAATCACAGTATCCCCAGAACTACCAAGGGTTAAGTCTAGTGTGAAGTTTGGAAAGCTGGGGTTACATGAGGGTTCATGGGGTTCACAAGAGCAAGGACTTGCTGGAGACCACACAACCAATTATGCAGAGCTAAAGGTCTGGACACTGAAGTCAGACTGCCTTTGACCTTTACTTAAAATGTGACATTGAACAGATTAGTGCAAACACAGTTCAGAGATCTTCAGACTCAGGAGTCATCACACATAAGCTGCTAGCTACCTGATATCTTTCCAAAGTGGGGCTTGATAAACCTACCCAACTGAGCTGTCACAGTGAGGACCCAGCTCTAACACAACTTCTAAGTCTGTGTTTTCTCCGTTGTCCCAGATTCAAGTTATGTGTGCTATCTTGGTTGTCAAAAAATGCCTAGAATAAGAAAAGAATATATTTTTCCATATCCAAACCTATAGCCTTGGAAGAAGACAGTCTGGATGCATCTCTCAATGGAGAAGGCTATCTCATCTAAAGCTTTACAGTTCCTGTGAGTGCTATAGTGAACCATCATGATGCTAGCTAGTCATCTATACATCAGGTGTCTCCATAGACCAATTAATCTACATTTGGGAGCAACACTTCAGGTAGTGAGGCTTGCTGTCATAGAACCCTATCCACACGGGCTACCAGGGCTCAACCAATCCAAGGATGCCAAGGCCTTCTTCTCACCACTACCAGAGAACGATACTTTGCTCCTCATTTGCAAAGAACCAATGAAGACAGAACAGTCTATTTCCTCCTCATGCCACATGCAAGTCCAGTTTCATTTTGACCACAACCCTCAGAGGAAAGGGTTGACCTCATGTTGGCTTCTTACGAAGGTTGCTGCCTGCTTTTTAACTGATTTTTTAAAGTCCCTTACAAAACCAGGAGTGTGTACTGATGTCCTTGGTAGAAGGTCATCCTAGCTTTCTGATATGGGACCACCAAGGACAGCAAGAAGCAGTGGTGTGGGTGCCAGCTCATCTCCATTGCAGGGCCAATGGGAGAGGGAAAGAGAGGTGCCCATTTGTTCTGTTCCCTTGGCCTAATTTATGCTGCAGAACTGTTCACAGTTTCTCAGACTTTAATAATGTGCCCCACCAAAGGGAATTCAAGGTGTAAGATGCAATTTATATGCCATTTTGGGTAGTTAGTAGAAAACATTGCTGGCCATGCACTTTTTAATTAACAATGCCAAAGGTGTATTAAGGAATTTTTATTTTAGTCAAATTATCTCCAATAAAGTGATGGAGCTGGGTTTTCTTCCTCAGAAAAAATCACCGAGTGCCAGGGTACCAGAGTAGTCCTCAATCCTACCCACCCTTAAAAAGGGAATGTTTCTTCTCTGTTAAAACTATAAACACTTCCAATTCCAACAGTTCCTCAGCACTGGAGTGACCTTTCTTCCACTGTCTACTGAGTGGTTCACAGTAGTTCTTTGAGACTCATTAAAGACCAAGGGAAATGGATCACTTTCTATGCCCTCCCCATTTCTTTCTTTTCAGTCTTCTTATGAGGCAGTCTGTCATTTATCAAGTTTAGAAAATTAAAACCAAGGAAAGAGGAGAGTATGATGGCCTGCAATCAGACACCTTAGGGAGTCTATTCTACTTAACTCCAGAGACATAATTTCAGGAATATTACCCAAGACTCCATGTTCTTGTTTGTATTGGATGTGATATTATGCATCTCAAAAAACAGCTGCAAAGGCTAACCTGACATGAGTTGAAGAGCCTAGTACAGTGCCTGGCATGTAGCTACCCTCTAGGCAGAAAATGACAGTTTCTTCTCCGTGGTCTTATGGAGATCCTCTGTTCTGCCATTCTTGCCAACTATAGCAGCTGACAATTCTTGGTACTTCACAGTGTTGTGATGGGCAGTGCGTTTCATCACTGAACAAAGAACAGAAGATGCGACACCAAGGTCCCGACACCATAGCAGCAGGAGTGCTCCACGGTTCGGAGGGACCAGGGTGCGGAGGATCTGTGTGCGCCTGCACATGGGAGGAGTGCAGATTTTCTCGGAGCAGAGCAGCAGTGGCAGCACAAGCGGCACCAGCAGCAGCGACTGAGGTTTGCAGCTCAGAGCCTTCCGGTGGAGGCAGTTAGTGTGGTGGCTGGTGGGAGTTATTGCGGGAGAGGGGACACTGGACAGAATTTGGGTCGCGTGGTGCCTTGTGACCCAAACTGGACTCGGCGGACAGTTCAGCCCCAGAGTCCCAGGTACAGCTCAGTGCGCAGTGCTGTGGAGACACTGGCTCAGAGCAGCAAGCAATTCTGCCCAAGGCAACAGCTCAGCGCAGCTGCAGTTCACCTGCTGTGACGCAGGCTGGGTGGAGCGCTCAGTCCCACCGAAGGCACCAGCTCAGCGCAGCCGCAGTTCACCTGCTGTGACGCAGGCTGGGCGGAGAGCTCAGTCCCACCATAGGTGCCAGATCAGCGCAGCCACAGTTCACCTGCTGTGGCACAGGCTGGGCGAAGCACTCAGTCCCACCGAAGGCGCCAGCTTAGCGCAGCCGCAGTTGACCTGCTGTGACGCAGGCTGGGCGGAGAAATCAGTCCCACTGGAGGCGCTAGCTCACATCAACAAGCAGTTCTGCCCAAGACACTAGCTCACCTCAGCGGGCAGTTTTGGGTCACTGACGCAGGCTGAGGTCAGGACACAGATTCAGCCCAGAGGCCCTAGCTGGAATTACCATGCAGATTAGGCCCAGAGATTCTAGCTGAGCTGTGCATACAGGCTCGGTGGCCCCAAGACTCTGGCTGGACTATCCACGCAGTATAGGCCCGGAGTCCTGGGCTGAATTCAGCATGCAGTGTGGGTCCATAGTCCCTGGCTGAGCTCGGTGCACAATTCCACCCTGGAGACTCGGGTGGAGCTCGGTGTGCAGGTTAGCGCCAGAGTCCCTAACCGTGCTTGGCAGACAGATTGGGCCCAGAGACTCTAGTAGAGCTTTTGGCACAGTCCCGGCTCTAAGACTCTGGTTGGACACAGTGTGCAGTTTGAATCCAGAATTCCTGGCTGAGCTGGGCGGATGGTTCGGGCCTGAGTCAATAACTGACCACGGCACGCAGTTTGGCCAAAAGCCCCTAGCTGAGCTTGGTGCGCAGTCCCACCCCAAAAATTCTGGATGGACCCAGTGTGCATTTTGAGCCCAGAATTTCTAGCTGAGCTAGGCAGACGGTTCAGGCCCTGAGATTCTAGCTGAGCTCGGCGGGTGGTTCGGGCCCAGTGTCCCTGGCTGGACTTGGCAGGGAACCCAGAAGGCTGTGGATACCTTGGCCTGACCCAACGCTCATCCAGAGACCCAGATCGATTGCAGGACCCACAGCACAGGGGAGCTGAGGATCACTGGCTGTGAGAGCCCAAAACGACAGGGCTAACCTCCTGCCATCCACAACAGTGAAGCATCAGAGCTTCCATCCTATGGAAATCATGAGAAAACAAATGAATCTATCATCAGACTCCCTCCATCCAACTCGGGAAGCTACCCAACAAAAACAAAGCCGGCAAGATGTCTAAAGGACAGCGTAAAAGCATACACAAAAAAAAAAAACCCAAAACAACATGGCGTCTCCAGTTTCTAGCTATCCCAAAGAAAACAACCCAGAGAGCTCAAATACAATGGATATACAAGAAAATGACCTCAAATCCTTAATAAGGGGCATATTAATGGAGGAAACAAATAAAATTCATAATCAAATCCAGGAAGACACAGCCAAACAGGTGAGAGACATAAAAGAAGCTCATAGAGTGGAACTGGAAATTTTTCAGGAAAATGCAAACAACCAGATGAATTAAATAAATAAAACGGTTCAAGCTCTGAAGACCTATAAAGAGGCAATGGAAGAAACTCAGGAATATACAAATAATCATATGAAAGAAATAAAAATATCAGTTCAAGATCTGAAGATGAAAATGGATTCAATGATAAACACACAGACAGAAGAAAAACGAGAACGTGAGACCTCAGAGAAGAAGGCGAGCAACACAGAGGTGAGCTTTTCTAACAGAATCCAAGAGACAGAAGAACGAATCTCAGGTCTAGAAGATACAATCACAGATCTTGAAGCAACCATTAAAGAAAATGCCAAATCTGGAAAACTCCTGACACAAAACATCCAAGAAATTAAGGACACCATGAAAAGAAGAAATCTGAGGATAATAGGCATTGAAGAAAGAGAAGATATCAGACTCCAAGGCCCAGAAACTATTCTCAACAAAATCATAGAAGAAAATTTCCCCAACCTAAAGAAAGAGATACCTATAAACATACAAGAGGCCTACAGAACACCAAATAGAATTGACCAGAAAAGGAAAACTGCCCGTCACATAATAATCAAAACACAAAACATACAGAACAAAGAAAAAATATTAAAAGCTGCAAGGGAAAAGGGCCAAATAACATTCAATGGCAAACCTATCAGAATTACACCCAACTTCTCAGCAGAGACCATAAAAGCTAGAAGAGCCTGGACAGAGATCCTGAAAACCCTAAAAGACCACAGATGCCAGGCCAGACTACTTTACCCAGCAAAACTATCAATAACCATTGATGGAGAAAACAAAATATTCCATGACAAAAACAAATTCAAACAGTACCTATCCACAAATCCAGCTTTACAGAAGGTACTAGAAGGAAAACTCCATCCCAAAGGGTCAAGCTACAACCAAAACTACTCAGGAAATAGGTAACTATACCATGCCAAAAACACAGCTACACAAACACTCGATTGGAAACAACATCAAAATTAAGACTCTTAACAGTCACTGGTCGTTAATATCTCTCAACATCAATGGTCTCAATTCTCCAATAAAAAGACACAGACTAACTGGATGGGTGAATAAATAAGATCCAACATTCTTCTGCATTCAAGAAACACATCTCACCTATAACAATAGGCATTACCTCAGGGTAAAAGGTTGGAAAAAATATTCCAAGCAAATGGTCACAAGAAGCAAGCAGGCGTAGCCATTTTAATATCAAACAAAATAGACTTTCAACCAAAATTAATCAAAAGGGATGCAGAAGGACACTTCATACTCATCAAAGGTGAAGTCAACCAAGATGACATCACAATTCTAAACATCTATGCTCCCAATACAAGGGCACCCATATTTGTAAAAGATCTGCTAAAAAAACTTAAATCACACATCGATCCCCACACAATAATAGTGGGAGACTTCAACACCCCACTCTCACTGAAGGATAAGTCATTGAAACAGAAACTAAGCTGAGAAATAACATCATTAACCAATGCCATGGGTCAAATGGATCTAATAGATATCTATAGAACCTTTCACCCAAACAAGAAAGAATATACCTTCTTCTCTGCACCCCATGGAACCTTCTCCAAAATTGATCACATCGTAGGTCACAAAGCAGGCCTCAACAGATACAAGAGGATTGAAATAATACCTTGTATCCTATCAGATCACCATGCTCTTAGGCTACAATTCAACAACAACAGAAACAACAAAAAGCCTACACGTACGTGGAAACTAAACAACTCTCTGCTAAATGACACATGGGTCAGGGAAGAAATAAAGAAAGAAATCAAGGAGTTTCTGAAATTCAATAAAAATGAGGGAACAACATATCCTAATTTGTGGGATACATTGAAAGCAGTGTTAAGAGGAAAATTCATAGTACTAAGTGCCTTTAAAAAGAAATTGGAAACATCGCACATAAGCAACTTAACAAAACAGCTGGAAGCCCTAGAAAAAAAAGAAGCAGAAACACCCAAAAGGAGTAGACGTCTGGAAATAATCAAACTCAGGGCTGAAATTAACAAATTAGAAACTAAGAAAACAGTCCAAAGAATCAACAAAACCAAGAGCTGGTTCTTTGAGAAAATCAACAAGATAGACAGACCGTTAGCCAAACTAACTAAAAGGCAGCGAGACAGTATTGAAACCAACAAAATCAGAAATGAAAAGGGAGACATAACAACAGACACTGAAGAAATACAAAGAATCATAAGATCCTACTTTGAAGGCATATATGCCACAAAATTTGAAAACCTAAGGGAAATGGATGACTTTCTTGATCAATTTCACTTGCCTAAGTTGAGTGAAGAACAGATAAACAAGCTAAATAGTCTCATTTCCCCTACAGAAATAGAAGCAATCATTGACAGTCTCCCAAGCAAAAAAAGCCCAGGGCCAGATGGTTTCAGTGCAGAATTCTACCAGACATTCAAAGGCGAGCTAATACCGATACTCTTCAAGCTACTCCAAAACATAGAATTGGATGGAACATTACCAAATTCATTCTATGAGGCCATAGTCACGTTGATACCTAAGCCTCACAAAGACTCAACAAAGAAAGAGAATTTCAGACCAATTTCTCTTATGAACATCGATGCAAAAATACTAAATAAAATTCTTGCAAAACGAATACAAGAACACATAAAAGATATCATTCATCACGACCAAGTAGGCTTCATTCCAGGCATGCAGGGATGGTTTAATATACGGAAATCCATCAATGTAATCCACCATATAAACAAACTGAAAATAAAAAACCACATGATCATCTCTTTAGATGCAGAGAAAGCATTTGATAAAATCCAACACCAATTCATGTTTAAAGGTTTAGAGAGATCGGGGATACAAGGCACTTTCCTCATCATAATAAAGGCTTTATACAGCAAGCCAATAGCCAAAATTAAAGTAAATGGTGAGATACTCAAGGAAATTCCTCTAAAATCGGGAACAAGGCAAGGCTGCCCACTCTCTCCATATCTCTTCAATATAGTACTCAAAGTTCTAGCCAGAGCAATAAGACAACAAAAGGAGATCAAGGGTATCCAAATGGGAAAGGAGGAAGTCAAACTATCCCTATTTGCAGATGATATGATAGTGTACATAAGTGACCCTCAAAATTCCATCAGAGAACTCCTACAGCTGATAAATACTTTCAGCAATTTGGCTGGATACAAAATTAACTCAAAAAAGTCTGTAGCCTTCCTATACACAAATGACAAGCTTGCCGAGGAAGAAATTAGGAAATCCACACCCTTCACATTAGCCACAAGCAATATAAAATATCTAGGAGTTACTTTAACTAAGCAAGTGAAGGACTTGTTTGAAAAAATTTTCAAAACTCTGAAGAAGGAGATTGAAGATGACATGAGAAGATGGAAGGATCTTCCTTGCTCATGGATAGGGAGAATTAACATAGTAAAAATGGCCATCCTACCAAAAGCAATCTACAGATTCAATGCAATCCCTATCAAAATACCTACACAATTTTTAAAGACATTGAAAGTTCAATTCTGAACTTCATATGGAAAAACAAAAAAACCCAGAATAGCAAAAACGATCTTGTACAACAAAAGGTGCTGTGGAGGAATCTCCATACCTGATTTCAAATTGTACTATAAAGCAATAGTAATTAAAACAGCATGGTTCTGGCACAGCAACAGGCTGGTTGATCAGTGGAATCGAATTGAAGACCCAGATATGAATCCACACACATATGGTCACTTGATTTTTGACAAAAAAGCCAAATCCATTCAATGGAAAAAGGATAGCATCTTCAACAAATGGTGCTGGTCTAACTGGATGTCTATGTGTAAAAAAATGCAACTGGACCCATATTTGTCACCTTGCACAAAACTCAAATCCAAGTGGATTAAACACCTCAACATAAAACCTGAGACATTAAGTCACTTAGAAGAAAAAGTGGGGAGGAGCCTGGAACATATTGGCACAGGAGACAACTTCCTGAACAGAACACCAACAGCCCAGGCCTTAATGTCAACAATTAATAAATGGGACCTCATGAGGCTGAGAAGCTTCTGTAAGGCTGGAGACACTGTCAAGAGAACAAAGCGACAGCCTACAGACTGGGAAAAGATCCTCACCAACCCTACATCTGACAAAGGTCTAATATCCAAAATATATAAAGAACTCAAGAAATTAAACACCACCAAACCAAATAACCCAATTGAGAAATGGGGCTTGGAACTAAACAGAAAATTCTCAACAGAAGACTATCAAATGGCTAAGAAACACTTAAAGAAATGCTCAACCTCCTTAGTCATCAGGGAAATGCAAATCAAAACAACTCTGAGATTCCATCTTACACCCATCAGAATGGCTAAGATCAAAAACTCAAGCGACAGCACATACTGGAGAGGATGTGGGGAGAGAGGAACACTCCTTCATTGCTGGTGGGAATGCAAACTAGTACAACCACTTTGGAAATCTATCTGGTGCTATCTCAGAAAACTGGGAATAGGGCTTCCTCAAGACCCAGCTATTCCACTCCTTTGAATATACCCAGAAGATGCACCAGCACACAACAAGAAAATTTGCTCAACCATGTTCATAGCAGCCTTATCCATAATAGCCAGATCATGGAAACAGCCTAAATGTCCCTCAGTAGAAGAATGGATAAAGAAACTGTGGTACATATACACTATGGAATACTACTCAGCTATTAAAAACAAGGAATTCCCGAAATTTGTGGATAAATGGATTGAGCTAGAAATGATCATAATGAGTGAGTTAACCCAGAAGCAGAAAGACTCAGATGGTATATACTCACTTATATCTGCATACTAGCCCAAGGGGCATGTCCCACGAAAGCCTTCCCTTACCAGGAAACTGGGACCGAGGGGAGGACATCCTATTGGGACTCTAGATAAGAGAACCATGTGAGAATAGCAATGTAGAAGGATCCAGTGGGTCCTAGAAACCTACAAGTAGAACATTACGATAGGCAGATTTGGGCCAAGGGGTCCCGCTCAAACTAAGGCACTAGCCAAGGACAATACAGGCGGTAAAATTTAAACCCCTACCCAGATCTAGCCAATGGACAGGACAGTCTCCACACTTGAGTGGAGAGTGGGATATGACTTTCTCATGTACTCTGGTGCCTCACATTTGACTATGTCCCCTGGAGGGGGAGACCTAGTGGCACTCAGAGGAAGGACAGCAGGTCACTGAGAAGAGACTTGATACCCTATGAACATATACAGGGGGAGGTAATCCCTCTCAGGAACAGTCATAGGGGAGGGGAGTAAGGGGAAAATGGAAGGGAGGGCAGAAGGGGAGGATACAAGGGATGGGATAACCATAGAGATGTAACAAGAATAAATTAATAAAATAAAGAAATAAATTAAAATAAATAAATAAATAAAATAAAACCAAGCAGTATGGCTTTAGATGAATAGCTAACCTTTGAGGAAGGCTGCCTTTCTCAAAGCAGCTGTGTCTCCACCTCCCCAAATATCCCTTGGGCTATAGATGTGGAGAAGGGTAGCACTGACACTTAAGAGAGGGCCTAGTACCCCAGGTCTCGTGGCTAATGAGTTCACACTCAGGACCAGTGCTTTCAAATTAAAGCCTCGCTTGCCTCTGGGACCAGCCTTCTGCTGCTAAGCAGCAGCACACTGGGGGAGGCAGGGTGGGGAGTACGCAGAGACAAAGCATCTAGGGAGAACCTCCTGGTAAACAAGGAGCCTGTGTGGTGCTCCTGTGAGTTAGTACCAAGGCACCTGGTGCCAGCCAGAGCTCTTCTTTTTCTAGTAGAGTCAGCCTCAGCACCTATTACCAGGCAGCAGGCTCCTTTTCCCTGACCTTGTCAAGGGGATAGGTATGGAAGCTCCACCCTTATCACATGATCTGCTCTGCTTTACAAGTGGAAAGAAAGATTCAGAAGGAGCAAGGGCTGTCCAAGACCAAATATCAGTTTATGGACTCAAGAAAACGACTTTGTGTGCCGTGCTCCATTGAACTTCAGTGAGTGGTAGCATCAACAGTCCAGGGCTCAGGTCCTTTTATGTTAAATGTCTCCCATTAGTGAGGAAGCCACACCATGAAAGACTGAAGCCTTTTCTGTATGATTTTCCTTCATTTTCCCTGCCTACCTGCCCACCACATTTCTTCCTCACATTGAAGAAATAATGAAGAGATACTGAGAGTTTGGCCTATGGGTGGGGCCCAAACATGGGGAAGGCTTCTTTACATCCTTAATACTTACTCAAAGCGTCTGGCTCCAGGCTTAACTGAAGAGGCCCATAACCTCCCTCCATGGGTCCAGATATCACATTAAAAAAAAACACTCTACAGGAATCTATGTGTCACCACAGCATTGTTTATGCTTTCCAACAGGGACTAGATACTCTTAGATACACTACACACACTTCCAACCAGAGCTTCACTCACCACTGTGTGATTTTTAGCCCTTCTAATATGAGTCACTTCTCCACTTAAGGGCCCTCAGCACTGCCACCATTACTGGCATGGCCAAGACGACAGACAAGCCTAGCTTGGCTCATTGTGTAGTCTCACCTGCCACCGTTTGGCATCTCCTGGCCTCAAATTCAGCCTCATCTAAGCACGTACCATAGTTGTCATGCAGTTTGAGCTTCTCTATGTCAACTCCTCTCTGATGGAGTGATCTGGCATCCATCAGTCTATCTGCTCCCTTAGATGGTTGTTTCTGTCTCAATATGGGGCTCTTGAAAGCATTCTACGGGCCAATAACATACATCATACACTGTTTCAACTGGAACCTACTCATGACACTATGTTGAGGCTTTTTCTGCTGGCAGCAAGGAAAAAATTGGTGTCTGTAAATATTTAGCACTTGATAAAATATCTAAACCCCACAAGAAAAATCACAGTTAATTATGCTCTTAATTTTGCCTACATTGAATCACTTGGGTTGGTTTTAAATCTCATTTAAAAGTGACTTTAGTCCCTTTCTGCTACAAGATCACAAGTGGGCCAAGACATCAGTTCAGAGAAAATGGCCCACATGTTACATACAACAGCAGCTCTGACCACTGGAGCAGGCCCTTTCTCCTTGCATGTCACTATAGAGCCTGGAACCCAGAAGTCAGAGAGACAGCCCTAATCACAGAGGAGGAAGAGTCCTCTCAGGGGCTCTCCCCTGCACATAGAGATGGACTGGACCTTCTGAGGCCTTCAGTTTTCTCCCTTGACACATCAAGCTGCCAGCCTTTATCTAGAGTCACCTATAACGTGAGGGGCCATAAGCATATGGGGCTCCAGCACCCATGAGCTTCTCTTCTCTCCTTCAGAGCTCTTTGGAGCTCCCTAGCTATTCACCAGCTACAAACTATTCCTCATTTGCCACTTCCCAGTGACCCTGCCACCCCAGTGTAGACCCACAGTTCCCAATATAATCTTCTTCTTACTCTGTTCAGAATACTCTGTCTGTGTCACATTTGTCCAACATGGGAAGATCTATATGCAGGTTTCCATGTACCCACCGCACAACCTGTAGAATCTTATGCTCACTCTGGTCTGCAGTGTTCTCAATACCAAAATGAGTGTACAAGATGGCATTATCCCTCTTTTGACATTCTGTCACTCCACACTCTAATCAACAACAACAACAACAAAAAATGTTCACATGAGAAATCCTTATAAGATCCCTCTCATCTGGAGGTTAGCATCAGTCTCCTTGAACTTCAAAGCAATGCACATCTCATGAGTGGATTATCAGACACAATGGATGAGAATGAAACTTCTAGACTTCGATGATGAGGGCCCCTCAGGTCACCCCAAAGTAGATGTGTGAAACCACTTAGTGCAACTCAGACACAAATTAAAATCCAGCCCCGACTTACAGACACACTCCTTCTCCACACACCGTACCAGGAACCACACTACAGTAGCAAGAACATATGCACAGCTGCCCCTATAATGAAGGAAGTTTCTGACAGATCTGCCAAGTGTCTGACAGCCAATCATAGTGTCCTGCTCACCTATCTCATTATGTTGCTTCAGGCAAGCCAAGTCATGCAGTCAAACTGTATTGACTCAGTGGGCCTAGACTGCTTTTGCGCACCCCCCCCCCCACACCAAGCATCTGTCACCAGAATCTACTTCTATAGCCTTCTATGCTAGGGGCAAGTCTCCTGCGATCCTCCAGATCCCATCAGCTCACAGGAGCATGAGTGAGCCACAGGGGGTAATAACTCCGTCCTCAAGAGGATGCAATAACATCCTAGCACTCAGGAGGCTGAGATGGTCCACGGAGCTAACAAGGATGTTTCTCTCAAGGGTGGAGACCTCGGGAAACCATGGCTGCAAGACGCACCAGGCATCACCGGGGAGAAGCACTGAGCCTCATATCATAAAAGTTATCATCTCACCGGGAGTAGTTTTTTTCCCTCTGATTTGTATCTAAATATTAGGTAAAAATGAGTGCTGGGTGGAGAAGAGCACACGCGGGCATTTAAGTCGTTCAGAGTTTACATTTTTACAGCACAGCAGAGATCAGCATCCGCTTTCCAACTGCAATTAGTAGATAGAGCAGTCTGCCAAGCCGCTGTGTAAATTGTGCCTATTAAAAGAATCTACGCCATGCAATGATTGATCAACACCAAGGATTTATTCACTGAGAGAACAGCAGTTTTTACTTTTGCCGTTACCCAGGGTGATCCATAACAATTTAGATAATGTACTTAGACAGCTGCATCCACAAACTGGTGTCAAAGTCCTGCCTTTCAGGGTGGCCTGGAGAAGAGGAGTTGCCAATGCTAGTCGGGCCAGAGAGCCTGGGGTTCACTGGGTGCCGAAGAAGAACCATAGAGAAGACGGCATGGGGCAGAGCAGCAGCCTGCCTCCCCAGCGGCACGCTGAGCTTATCTGCAGGCGTGCTCCTATCACCGTCCTTCTCTGTCAATGGGAATGGCCCAAATGTCACAGAATGGAAGGGGAATGCATTATAGGTTAAACTGAGAGTACCATAATGAACCTAGAGAGATGCCGCTGTCCATAATGCACATGTGGGTTCTGCCTAGCATGAACATCTGCATCTGGTACCCGCAGAGGGCTGCCTCTGCTATTAGTAACAAGCCTCTTCCCATCGGTGTGGGATGTTCTAACGGGGTCCTTTGTTCTTCTCTTCTTTTTCTTGGCTGGCACCAGATGGTGTTTAACACTTTTTCCTAGTCCTGGTGACAGGCACTGATGTCCCCACTGCCACCTCAGCATTGCCAATATAGACTTTGTGTCTGCAGGCTCTTGGATGGCAGGCCTCAGGAGGGCACTGCAGGTGTTATCCTGTGGAAAACCAGCTCTGTGAAAGCAGAGATGGACTCTGCACAGTTCACAGGTCCATCCCCCCCCCCCCCCCCCCCCCCCCCCCCCCCCACCCCCCGGCCCCCCCCCCCCCCCCCCCCCCCGCCAACATACACATATATACCAGTTGTTCCCATTTCCAACCTGTTTCCTGGGAGCTCCCACAGATACCCTAGAGGCTCTTCCCAAGGTGACATGCCACATAGAAAAGCCACTTTCTCCCCTAAACTGCTACCCCAGCCTTCATAATCTCTGATTACTGTCATCATCACCACCTGTGTGTGCATTTCAGCTGAGACCTTGGTCACCTTGAACCTCTCTTTCACCCATGCATTTCATCCATCCCGGTCTCTCTGCTTTAGTGCCATCCTATACCACCCCTCTCTGCTCCATGCCCATTGCTGCCACCAATCCATCATTCTCCATGTCCTCCTAATACCAGGCTCTCTCTGACCCTCCCCAGCATTTTTCTAGAACACAAATTCAATCATGGCTTTTCTTCAATTTACATTTATCAAAGGCTCATCCAAAAGTATGCTGGGCCCAGAGAGCTTTTCCTGAGAATATGTCTGGCAAACATTTCTTTAAGAGACCCAACTATGCCATCTGCATACTATAGGTTCTCCAGAGAAACCAATCTAATAGTCTATGTGTATGTGTGAGACAGAGGTGTGCATGTGTATGTGCATGTGTGTGAGTGTGTGCGTGTGTATATGTGTGAAAAGAGAATTGAGGGGACCAAAATGTTTTTTCAATTGGCTATGTGATTCAGGGGGACCCCAAGAAGAGTTTATTTTCATCAACAAATTTCAAAGGCACTTAGGATCAGAAGCCCTTCTTGTTCAGTGGAGAACATCTTTCAAAAATACTCGGAATGCACACAAACAAGCCACTTTAAGCTGTCCGGCAATTTAAACGTTAAACATATCTAAAAAACATACCTCACAGAAGCATCCAGAATAATATTTAGCCAAATTCTAAGCAGCTTGGCTTAAGCAACAAGACACATAAAGCTGACCATCAACACCATCTGTTACCACAGAAGACAGGACGAGGCCTTCAGGATGAGGCCTGACATGGAAACAGGGCTTAGCTTCCTCCTCTGTCTGAGACAGACACACGAGTGGCATGGCTCCAGGCGGAGGACTCCAAAACTTCCGAGTGGGGGAGACCCTGAGACCCTGCTAGTGGAACATGTCTTGAAACAATGGAAAGAGAGCCCCAAAGAGTCTTAGTTATATGCAAATTGTCTAGAAAAGAAAGGCATTGTGTCTCAGGTCAGGAAATACTTCAAATAATAACAGCATTAAAGAATATGGAAGTTGGCCAGGTGGCACACACCTGTAATCTGAGTACTCAAAGAGGCAGAGACAGGTGGATCTCAGTGAGGTTGAAGCCAGCCAAGGCTACACAAAGAAACCCTGTCTCAAAAAAACCCAAAAAACAAAAAACAAAAAAAACAAAAAAAAAAAAAAAAAGTTTGGTTTCACCAGTAACGTGACATCTGTCAAAGACTACAGATAGGTCCTCAACTTGAAATGGTCCCAACTTATGTCTTTTGACCTTGTAATGGCAAGAAAGCAATGGTAACTCAATAGCCACACTGTACCTCTAATACCATAATATTGAAGTTTCGTTATTTCTTAGCCTAGCAATACCTGGCATGGCACTCACTTTCAGTGGTAGGCAGTGAGACCAGCCATGGCTGCTGCTACCTACAGCCAATAAGGAAACTACACAGTATGCTGCAGTGTGATGTGGCCAAGCTATGGGGTTCAGCAGGCTGAGTGTACTAAACACTTCTGCAAGTTAGGATATTTTCGATTTATGGGGTGTGCCTGGGACCTAACCCTGTTGTAATGGCGAGGAATATCTGTGTCGATTATTAAGGAGACCAAGTGTCTACTGTCAGCTATTGTGCTGTACATGTGACTCATGGGAGATGCAGGAGGGTGGGGAGCTGGACCACGCCCTGAAGTTACATTTCCATAGCTAGCATACAATGTCTAACCTTGTCACTTTATCCAGACAAATTTGACACAAAGAATGAAGATGAAGGGGACAATCGTCTGTGACTTTCCCAAGCTCTCTAGAGCCTGGGTCTTCCTCTGTAGATATAAAGTGCTTTATAGAAGTGACTGGTCAGGGTCCTAGAGCCGATGTAGGAGCTCGGCCTGGAGCTGAAACAACCAACAGGCTACTCTGTTCCTTCTACTCATCATCCTCCTGCCTTTCTCTTTAGTGAGGCTTTAATATATGGTAGTTCTCTGCACCTTTGGCTCTTTCAGGGAGACAGGGGCTCACACTGTGCTTTAGAAACAGACTATATGCCTAGAGGAGGGCTAGCCTATAACTCACTCAGCTCCAATGCACCCCAGCTTCTGTCCCAGGTTTCACAGCATACACAGCCTCCTACATACAGGAAGGACTTCTGTCAGGGAAGACAACTGTAAATATTGTTGCTCCCAGAGTTAGGCTAAGTGTGTCCCCTCAAATCTGAGGACTGTCTTAGGGAGTGTCCCACTGCAGCCTCAAGGGGATTCCATCTGGGATGAGGCGCCTGAGCAGAAGCGTTCTACAGCTTTAAAAACATCTTCTAGACAACACACACAGCAGAGCAGAGACAACTGCCCAGCTGCTACCGCCCAGTGTAAGGAATGAACGATGGCATGGTGACTTCTTTTCTGAAAAAAAATGTGGAGAAAAGGGATACCCTGAAGTAATACTTCATAATTTTAGATCCATTTCCCAGCCTCGAAGAACATACCACTCTACTGCTTCCATTCTTAAAATAAACAAAAAGAGCAAAAATAAGCTGTACTAGTAGTCTGCACGGCTACCAAGACGTCATCTCCCATTCCTGCTGCAGTTATTTAGGGAAACACTATCTCTGGCACAAGCCATGTGCTCACAACTACCCCCAGACAAGTCACTTCAAGAGTTCCCAGGCCCTGAAGTGTATTTCAGCCTTAGGGCACTGGTCTAAGTCTCCTAAAGCGAGAAGGAAAATCCATGTAAGACCTGCACCCCATCTTGGCTTACAAAGGAGGTTGATACAATGAGGCCCACCACTCCATGGCTCCTTCACATGGGTTGCATCTGGAGAGCCACCTCTCCCCTTCTGCTGGAAGACAGCACTGCATCCTGGGCATGGAGAGCTTGATGAGCATGACCCTACCCCGGTGCATTTGGTCTGTCTGTTCTCTGTCCACCTCAACACAGACAGACACCTGATAAATGGAGAGTAAGCCCACTCAGCTCAGGCTTCATAAGGTGCTCTGTAGACCAGAGAGGAGACAGAACTGGAACCACACAGCTAGTACATCCAGAAGGTCAGAGATAGGTGTGGTGTGTGTGTGTGTGTGTGTGTGTGTGTGTGTGTGTGTGTGTGTGTGCATACATTCATGCCATAGAGTGCATGTGGAGGTCAGAAGACAACCTCAGGTGTCAGGCCTCCTCTTCCAGTTTGTGTGGGACAGGGTCTTTCTTTTGTTGTTCACGGCCATGTGCAACAGGCTAGCTGCCCCGCAGGCTACAGAATCTCCTTGGCTCTACCTCCCATCTCAGTTCGAGAGCACTGGGGTTACTGATGTACATTAATGTGCCTGACTTCACATGGGTTCTGCATACTTGAACTCAGGTCTTCATATCTGTGCTGCCAAAACTTTACCCACTCAGTCATCTCCCTAGCTGGGAGTATATTATCTATTATCATGGCATCACTTTCACAGGTCTAGTCCTTTCTGAAACTTTCTGACCACAATACTTTCTATCTCTCCAACTCAACCTCCTTGCTCTCAAAACTTCAATCTATCTATCTATCTATCTATCTCTCCCTCCCTCCCTCACTCTGTATCCTCCGCAATGTGCACGCTAGTGTGTTTACATGTGTGCATATGCATGCCTTTCTTGCTAGCATTTTGCAGATTTCCCCCATTAACAGTATACAAAGAACTCTGTGACCTCTCTCCTGGAGGCTGTCACAATTTCAAGGCCACTTGGTCAGACTCAGACCATCTCCAGGGATAAGATGCCAAACCACTACATACTTTATCAGCTAAGAACATGTAACTAGATCTTCTAAACACTCAACAGGATTACAGGGAGGATAATACAAAGGCACAGGTCCAGGATACAACCCTAGCACACATGAAACAATGCCTTTTCTATAATCTATTCCCATACTGTCTCCATCCATCTCTCCTCACTTAGAAACAGTAGCTGTTTCTTATTAGATTGTATATAGCCATTCAGTGGGTCGTGAGCCAGTTTGAAAGGCTGCCAAGTTTCTTGGGTTGGCATATGGAAAGATTTCAAGGCCAGCCCTGCTCTCCCCATTTCTTGCCAACTTCCTTCTCTCCAGTAATTTCATGTCCTGAAGCTCTTAAAAGCTCCAAGTGCTTACCCATCCAAGTCACTGTACCAGCTACTTCCTGTCGAGCAGCCAGATCTTCTTCTATGCCTAAATAAAAGCCCAAGTCCTGAGTATAGTGCCTGCAGATTTGACCAGACTGACCTCCTGAGCTGAGGACCCTTGGCAGCTGGTGTGTGTCCATCTCAGCTGTGCCCAGAAGGGCCTTGCCTAGGGCAGAGGCTGTACAGTGTTGCTGAGCAAGCTTCAATTAAGGTGCTCAAAGTCAGTGACTACAGCCAGAGGACAAGTGGTGAGCATAAGTCCCTCCATCTCTGACCAGAGCAGTCACACAAGTATGATTGACAGGCCCTGGGCTCAGTTTCAAGCTGCAGCTTGGGACAATTCACAGGCTTAAAACTATGTCTACCACCCCCAGTCTTTCCCCACACACCCATTCTTCCTAGTGTGTGTTCCAGCTAGGCTGACAGAAATTCACCCGTGCCTGACGTTGCTCGGGTCTAAACCTTGCTGTTCTCCTGTCTGTGTCTTCTCTCATGCCTCCTGTCTAGTCTGTTGCAAAATCTTTCTGACGTTGCCTCCACTGTACAACTAGACTTATTTTTGGTTCTCCTATGGAGCACACTGAGACTATGGTCCTGCACACCATCTACTTACTTCCTCGTCCTTCCTGTTTTCCCATCCTCTTCCTGTTTAGACATCACAGTATAAGATCAGTTCTTCCTGTATAATAAGCCTTGGTGTTTATAAATAAGCATCTGTGGGAGACAGAGTAGAATATCCCTTCTGGACAGAGCACATTGTGTTCCTTGACCAGAGTCATAAAGATACTCTTTCTCCTGGGCAAAGTTCAGACAGATTTTCAAATAGCCTCTTACAGGACTGGAGATTTTCTAGCTTCACAGATTCTTGGCTGCTGTAAACTGTACGCATGAGACATGAGCAAGAGAAGTGGATGCAAACAGGAGGCCCAAGCTGGCTGAAGTGCATGAGTTCAAAAGCCATCTCTGAGGGGCAGGCCCAGTGTCCAGTGGCCCATGTGAATATGCAACAAGCAGACACTTCACACTTCTGAATGGCAACCAGATAGCTGCTGTAATGCTGAAAGCAGGTCAGGTCACTCCTCTGCTCAAAATCCTACCATGAACCCCTATTTCACGCTGAGTGAAACTGAAAGTCATTCCAATGGCCTAAGACCCAGCATGGCCCTCCCGACCCTACCAGTTAGGACATAACCTTTTGTCAGTTTCTCTCTCCATCCCTCTTTCTGGACTACCCAACAGTCTCCCCGTTGTCCTCAGACATGCAAGCCCATGCCTTCCTGAAGACCTGTGACCTTGAAACTCTTTGTCCGCTATACCCACATCATCCTCCCCTCCACAATCTTAGCTCTCTGCTTAACATCACCTCTCCAAGACTGTCCATAGTTTCCAAAATGAAGTCACACCCTCACCCATCGTATCCTCCCATAATACCACCTTCCAAGCACTAGATTTCAAAGGACCACTTGTTTTCTTCCTATGCAGGTGCTCCTCGTTCCTGCCCTTCTGAGGAAGCAGCTGCAGCCCTCTACCTTTCAAGAGGAAAGGAAGCCAGGACTGAGGGATCAAGTGGTGGCTGGCTCACATGGGTCTACAGAACTTAGACAAGGGAGCATGGCAGCTCCAGCCAGCCACGTGGAAGAAGGCACACACAGAAGCCGCCTCCCCCACCCACACCCCCACCTGTTACGCAGGTTGATGACCCCTGGAAAAGTCGCCGGCATTGCTTATTCAACTGGTTCATTTTCCACAGCGTCTTCTACACTTTCCGTTTTTGAGTTTGGTAACTCGGACAGGTCCTCTCTGCTATTTGTGTTCGGGAACATTTTTAGTATTTTGCAATGAGATTTTCTTAAATTACAACTTGGGATCTAAGCACAGTGTTGTCTGTAGAGTACCAGGCTGCGTTCATAGATGCAGCTTTATATATTTGGACCTCAGAAGCCTCAGGGAAGATATTTCGGTATTTGGCACTGAACAGCACGTTTCCAACATGTCACCCACATGTCTCCACGTCTCCGTGCGCTGCTTTCTGTCCCCCACCCTCCCTTGGAAACAACCTTCAGATCCCAGGGAGCCAAAACAAAGAGCAGAGGTAGGCAGCAAGGCTCAAGCCCAAAAGCCTGCTCAGCAGATGCCTTTTCCAACCCAGCATCACCACCGCTGCACCTGAGGACCTGGCCCCAGCTCCAGAGCTGCAGAACCTTCTGGGCTTTCATGTCCCACAGTGAGATTCATCAAGTTTCTGTAGGGATCATTCTGTAGTATGTCTGTATTTAGTTCCTGGCACGAAGACATTATGTGATAAATATCTGCTGAAAGGAAGGGCCCTAGCTTTCTTCTCTGCCCTGTCAACCTTCTCAGCTGTCCCCATGTGTGATATCCCCGAGGAAGCTCTTTTTCCTCCCTCCATTTGTTCTTAGCTTGTCCACCTGCTGGCAGACCTCCTGGCTTGCATCCATCACCACCGCAGACAGCATCCTCCTGCTGCTGCCTGAACTAGGCCATGCACAGTCATCCCCTTCACTCCTCCATCCTAAGGCCACAGAATCCAGCCCCCAGTCTCTACACCCACCACACCTCATGCTCTTCAGACATCCCTGGGAATCCCAGACTCCTCCACTTCTTCCCAGTGTCTCTTGTCCTCCACTTCTCATTGTATTGATTCAACCTTCCACCCCGCTAAAGCCACCAGGGGATCCACAGAGCTTTCTGTCTCTCTCTCTGAACAGCCATTTCCATCTCTGCCTGTTGGCCAGATTACTATGGAGGCTGAAAAGGCCAATGTCTCTTCCTCCTTGCAGCTGGAAGTGGACATGAGGCACAGCTCTAGCTGGTAACCCAGAACACAAGCCTGCTTGCAAGTGTGTGATGGTTGCTGGATTATATGAGCTACATAATCCAGGGAGCAGGTATGCACTCCCTTTAGTTTCTCTCCCAACACTGATATGCTATCTACAGCCCCTACGTGCACAGGCTGGGTGCTGGATGAAAGAATAAAATGTTGGGGACTTTAGTGCCTTTACTAAAAAGCTCTAGACACCTTATCCTTGGAAAAGAGCATGTGCTTTCTCATTGTCTTTCATATCCTGACCTATGAGCATGAGGTCATTCTGTGTATATTTCCTCCATCCCCTCCCTTCACTTGCCCGCAGACTCCTGTTTTAAATGCCCATTTGTCTTTGCCTTTTTGCTTCTTTATCCCTTCTCTTGCCTTTGGCAAGCACTTTTTAAGCATCCAGCCCAGGTAGGCTTGGTACTACATGGTAGAGAAAACACAAGACCCAGCCAGACATTCAAACTATAGGCAGACGTCCTGCCATGCCACTTGTAACAAATCTGGCTGTAAATTTGCAGAGTTTGTCACTATGCAAACAAAATACCAATCAAGGGACCCTGAAGCCCTGGAAAGACCATTTCCTGATAAGCAGCCAGGTTAACAGCACCTTAGCTCAGGGCCAGAGGCCTCGGAGGGCAGGACCCTTGAGGAGAATCTGCAGAAGCAGCCTGCACACAGGGCAACAACCTGTCCTGGACATGTGGGAGGATTGGCTTCTGCAGATGTCAGACTCTGTCCTTTCAGCCAGTGCCTACCTTAAACACTTCAATTCTCAGGTCACCTGAGACGTGGAAGACAGGCATTGTTAATCCTAGACTATGAAGAGCCCTGCTCTTTTCAACTCATCATGTAACCAACAAAGTGTTGAAGGTTGGGTGATGACAGCAATAAAGTCAGTGTCACTTGGACAATTTTCAAACCAAGCATAGACAGCAAAGCATGTAGGTGGAGAGGTCTCACAAGCCAAAGCCCAAGCTCAGGAAGACTTTGGGAGTAGGAAATTTCCTCATATTATCTTGGACAGATTCTACATGAGAAAAAGGGAGTAACCTAGGTCTCCTCTCCTGGAAGACAGAAGTTGAAAATGGAATATGTAAGTGACCCTAAAAATTCCACCTGGGAACCCCTACGGCTAATAAACACTTTCAGTAAGGTAGCTGGATGCAAAATTAACTCACAAAAATCAATAGACTTCTTATATACAAACAATAAACTGCCAAACAAATATAAAACATCTTGGAGTCAATCTAACCAAGCAATTTGTATGATAAAAACTTTAAGATACTGAAGAAAGAAACTGAAGAAGATACCATAAGTTGAAAAGCTCCTCCATACTCGTGTATCAGTAGAATTAATATAGTAAAAAACCACCATCCTACCAAAAGCAATCCAGATTCAATACCATCCTCATCAAAATTCCAACACAATTCTTCACAGATCTTGAAGGGGAAATTTTCAGCTTCAAGTGGAAATGTGCACACACAAAAGTAAAACAAAACAAAACTACAACAACAAAAGAAAAGCAGGAAAACTAAAAGAATCCTGAATAATACACTAACTGCTGCATGTCTCACTAACCCTAATTTCAAGTTGTACTACAGAGCCATAATAATAAAAACAGCATGGCATTGACATAAAAGTAGACATGTTGACCACTGTGTCTAACTGAAAGGAGAAGTGGACACATGCTCCTATCTCTAATCCAGAAGCTGGTAGTCAACTTCAAATGAAACAGTTTTCTCCAAGGGAATTTCACTGAGGAAACAAGCTACTCTTAAGTAGGTGGGCTGCATGCCCAACAGTAGGCAGCCAACAGAAAACACACTCAACAGCATCATTGAATGTTCCTTGTCTTATAAAGTTGTTTTGGGTTTTTTTGTTTGTTTGTTTGTTTGCTCGCTTTTTTGTTTTGTTTGTTTTATTTTATTTTGTTTCAATTTTATTTTTATTTTACTTTATTTATTTATATTCTCCTCTTTTATTATTATTATTATTTTACTTTTACAGGTCACTTAAGTGTATATTATGGCTTCCGGTTTAGTGTTTTTATGTAATTCCTGAGTGTGTGAACGAGTGGGTCTCTGCATCTGTATCTGTTCCTTGTGCGTTTTCTTAGGTTCTTTTGCTTCCTTTAGTTTGTTTTATCACCGATCATGGTTGGTTACTCCCACAAGCTTTGTGCCACCATTGTGTTAGTATATCTTGCAGGCAGGACACCATTGCAAATCAAATGCATTAGTGTTTGTTTTATCTTATTCTATTTTATTTCTTTATAATCCATTAGAAGCCTGTTTGTCTTCTAATGAGAGACAGAAAGGGGCGGATGGATCCTGATGGGATGGGGGCGGGGGAACTGGAAGAAGTAGAGGGAGGGCAAGCTTTAATCAGGATACCCTTTCTGAGAGAGAGAAAGGCGAAAGGAGCAGGGGCATAATTTCTGCTCCAGTTTGCTTCCCATTGCTGTGACAAATGCCATAACCAAAAGCCACTGAGGGGAAGAAAGGATTTGTTTCATCTTACACTCCCACATCACAGACCATCAGTGAAGGAAGCCAGGGTAAGGACTCAAGCAGAAATTATGGAGGAAAGCTGGAAGCTGACATACTCCTCTGGCTTGCTCCATGCTCCTCCTCAGCTAGCTTTTTGACACGGCCCAGGAGGAGCTGCCTGAGGAATGGTGCCACCCACAGTGGGCTGGCCTCTCCTACATCAGTGATTCAAAACAGTCTTCTACAGACACATGCACAAGCCAAGCTGATCCAGATAATTCCTCAGTGGAGCCTTTCTTCTCAGGTGATGCTAGACTGTGTCAGACTAAAGCTAACTAGGGCATTTTCCAAAGGCACACAGTCACTCTCACCCACTCAACAAAATATACATGCCCGATAAGGTTAGCTCGTTGAAAAGACTGCGGTGCTCTGAAGAGACCAGTTGTCTGTGTTTGGTGATGACACCAGGACCCTTAGTTGTCTGGGACCTGCTGTTGAAGGAATGCAAACCCAGGCTGGGGGTTGTCAAGAAGGACTTTCTCAAAAAACCATGTTTAAACTGAAACTGATGGTCAATCCAACTGCCTCAAGAGACAGCTCTGGGCTGGGCAACAGCGAGCAAAGGTCACTGCAGAGATGGTCATTTTATTTCCAGTGACTCAGGAGCAACGGAACATTTCCTTAGGAGGCTTATATGGGGTTTCTGTTTCTTGTTTTGTACCTGGGAAGTAATATGCATGAGAACCCTTCTGATCTGATTGGATGAGCACGCAGAGAAACACTTACAAGGACTTTTTTGCAGTGAGAATGCTTAACATGGCAATAGCCAGCAATAACTGGAAGGAAACTAATGACAAGTGATGTCAATAGGCTCTTACTACTGAAAACTATTGTAAACGATACTATAAACACATTTACTGATGTGGAAAAAGACCCACATTTCCAGAAGTAAGAAGCAAGTCTCAAAGAATATATATATATATATATATATATATATATATATACATATATATACATATATATATAATGACTCCATGCTGAGCACAAAATAGGAATTCAATAAATATTAGCTGACTGAACGGCAAATAAAGATGTCTGAGCAGATAAACACTAAACAAAACATTCGCATTCATTATTCTTGGGTGATTGATTATTGGTGATTTGAAATTCTTTTCTGCATCTGCCTGTCTGAACTATCTGGTATTATTATTATTACTGTTATTATTATTATTGTTGTTGTTGTTGTTGTTGAAAATGCACATGAGCTACTTGCACAAAGGGAATAAATTTTTTAGGATCCATTCAAGGCAAGCAAGGACTTAGCAAGGTCAATTGTATTTTTTTTTGTTTTGTTTTGTTTTTTTTTGGTTTTCCGAGACAGGGTTTCTCTGTGTAGCCTTGGCTGTCCTGGACTCCCTTTGTAGACCAGGCTGGCTTCGAACTCACAGCGATCCGCCTGCCTCTGCCTCCCGAGTGCTGGGATTAAAGGCGTGCGCCACCACCGCCCGGCTAGCAAGGTCAATTGTAAAGATCAACACTTGTGATTAGAAAATGGGGTGTCAGGAGAGAGCAGAAAATAATGTGATCATGTGGGTGCAATGGATAGAAAATAGCCTTCCTGTGAGCACTGTGGATAGATAGATCTGCCCTCAATGTCACAGCAAGAAAAAAAACATGCTTAACATGAGTCCATCCCACACGTATTATTTACTCAGCTATCGGTAACACAGCACATTAGTTAAATATTAGCAAAGGAAAACATTTACATTCAGGCAAAAATGAAGCCAGTAAGGCTTACAGTTGTATGGTGCCAAAATTTTTAACTGAATAAAGATCTTTGTGTGCCAAACATCTAAATATCTGGGAAAATCTGCAAAGCAAATGCCATTTGGATCAATTTCTAGGGTGACTGATTGCACTGTCCGTGTTTCTCTGATGGTTTAACATAACAGCAACTATGGTCTCCAATCAAGCCACTGGCTGGACACAAACACAGCCAGCTCTGTGACTGCCATCACTGAAAGCATGTGCTGGGCAAATAACACAACGGATTCTCTGATGTCCTTTCACAGCCAAATTCTAATCCTCTGATTGTTCATGTCATTAAGAAAATTCTGTTAACTTTGAAACTCTGGAAATCCTGATGGAGGAAAGCACTAGCTCTGATCCATGCAAGTCTGAAGAGAGCAGACAGCAGGTGCTATGGAGAGCTGGCCAAATGGTGTTAACTGTGTCTAGAGGGACCTCGATAGCTTTCAAGAACAGCTGCTGTATCCTGCATAACACCCCCCATGCCCTGTATGAGCAAAGTGGCTCCCACCTTTTTGAGACACCTTGTGAAACAGGACGCAGGCTCTTTACTCATGGAAAGTACACACAAGAGGGTGAAGAAGTCAGTAACGCAGACTACAAGGGCAGGAGGTGGCTGATGAAAAGGAAAAGAAAATGCCAGGAGATATAGGTAGATTATCTGTCATACACACTAGGCCCTAGGTTCATTCCCCAGCAACAAACACACACACACACACACACACACACACACACACACACACACACACACGGAGGGGGGAATGCTGGGTTATGATTGCATTTGCCTGGCTCATGAAGAAATTCACACAGTTCAGTTGTTCTATTGAGAAAGCATTGGACAATTATGTGACAAACTCAAGGACTTGGGTAAGAAACAGGCCATCACCACACATAACTACACTCCCAACTCTACTCATCCAATACTGGAATCAACTGTTGGCAGGAGTTTAACTTGGGTGAAACAGACTCTTGAAAGCTGGGACTACATCTTACTAGGCTTATTACATCTGGCACAACCTCGGATGCAATGTTCACCTAGTAGCCATTACCAATTAACCCAACTCAGTGGTGTAATTGTAAACTAGCAGAATTATACTCCCAAAGGCTAGCTTCAAAATCAGCACATGATGCCACAGTCACATATGACCCGTGTTACCAATGGGAAACCCTTACACTTCCTGGAAGGTAAACAGAGCCACCTAGCCTTCTCTCCACTCCACACCGGGAAGGGCCATTGATTCATCTGTTGAAAACCAGAGGAAGCAGGTGCCTGTCAGGAGTTACATGTCTTATTGCCACCTCACATGGGCACACATCACAAGCATCCCGTCATAGGTCCATGGAAGCTGAGGCCCACTGAGTGGAGTGCCAGGTAAGCCTCCCACTTCCCTTGCAGGCTCGCCCTGTATGGCCAGCATCAAACTATTCTCATTCCTTACTCTTCAAAATAGCACAAATAAGCCAACGAGCTAAGATTCCATTTCACGGGACTTGGTTGCATTTCTGTAGTTGGATTGCTGTAAGCTCAGCATGAAAGAGGGGAAAGTGCAGGGGACTGAGCCTTCAGATCTCAGACTTGTGCTCACCACATCAGTAGTCAACATCCTGAATGCCCTGTCCCTGCACCCACTTCCACAGGGCTTCCACCCTACCTCAACAGAGCTTGGTTTGAGCTTACACTATTATTAAGGCTACAGACTCCTGTGCACATTTACAATATGTGAGTCCTGTTGCTTCAGCAATCCCCAGAGTGTGGCGAGCACGTGCCTAAGACAGATAACCTTGATTTCCTGAGTCTCCAAAGAGAACTTGAAGAACCAAATAAGAATAAAGGTGTAAGAATAAACACATATTACTATCAGCACATGCTGTGCCATAGCAGAGCCTGACACAGAGAAAGAAAATAACTTGATCTTGTCTTGATTAATAATTTTGATATTTTGCTGGGCACGGTGGCACATGCCTGTAATCACATCACTCTGGGAGGCAGACGGCAGATGGATCTCTATGAGTTCGAGGCCAGCCTGGTCTACAAAGTGAGTCCAGGACAGCCAAGGCCACACAGAGAAAACCTATCTCAACAAAACAAAACAACAAAAACTTTTGATATTTTGCTCAGCATGATGTTGACGGATATAATGGCGTCCTAAAATATTGCATTCAACAATATTTATCTTGGCTTCTGTGATTTGTTGTTGTTTCCTTCGATGTTTACAGTTGAGGGTCTCACTCACTTCACCCTTGTCTCTACAGAGCTACAGTCTGTTGCGTTCTAATAATATATCAGACTCTGCATTTTAAAAATTACACATGACCCTTACAATACTCTCATCAACACTGAGGAATGTTTTTGTTTTGCAAGTAGAGAAATAGAGACTCAAAAGGTAAATGGATAAACAAGGATCCTGAGAGCTATTAAGAAGTAGCAGGGAGCCAGGTGTGGTGGCGCACACCTTTAATCCCAGCACTCGGGAGGCAGAGGCAGGAGGATCGCTGTGAGTTCGAGGCCAGCCTGGTCTACACAGCAAGGCCAGGACAGCCAAGGCTAACACAGAGAGACCTTGTCTTGAAAAACCAAAGAAGAAGAAGGAGGAGGAAGAAGAACAGGAGGAGGAGAAGGAGGAGGAGGAAGAGGAGAAGGAGGAGGAGGAAGAGGAG
>OU015755.1:23733373-23776027 GCA_907169655.1 Acomys percivali | reverse complement strand
GGGAGGGAGGAAGGAAGGAAGGAAGGCCTATGTCCCAGACACTGTACCACCCTTCACCCTTGTAGAATAATTGAAATAAGGGCTAGAAAGAGGGGCAGAACTATAAAATAAATTGTATAGTTTATTATATAAATTCCATTTTAACCCAAATAGGAAGCAGGAAGAGGACCTCAAACAGCACACAAGCACCCAGAGATACAACATTGGAGTACATGGGAAAGGAGTAACTTGGAGACTTTCCCCAGCTGCATGTAGTCCTGAGACTGGTGAGAAACTGGCATGCCTATAAACACCTCTCAAGTAACATCTGGCTTTCTTCAGTGAAGTTGAGGAAGACAATAAAGAAAAGAGAGGGGAGAAGAAGAAGAAGAAGAAGAAGAAGAAGAAGAAGAAGAAGAAGAAGAAGAAGAAGAAGAAGAAGAAGAAGAAGAAGAAGAAGAAGAAGAAGAAGAAGAAGAAGTTTAAAGGACATCGTCCCACTTTCCCACTTTTCAGGCCTTGCATCTTCAGGATGCAAATCTTTGCATCCTCAGGAGCATCTCTGAGGCTCATGGACTCCTGTGCATCTTTTCCTTGACTTCTTACCCAGAACAAGCACATTTTTCTCGTATTCCTCTTATCTGGTCCTCCCCTGGATCCTCAAGGAATACTCTGTTTCTAAACGACACTTAGCAAATAATGTACCAGCTAAAAGGCATCTGCACTCTGATTCCATTAATAAGCAATGCATACAGTAGGCGTCCAGTAAATACTTGTTGAGTGACCAGGTGAGGAGCCTGTTTTGCCTATGGGTAGAACAGAAGAGAAGCTGCCAGTCTCCCAGGAGATCTTCTACTTGGGTGAGCTTTGCACAACCAACTTGGCATTCCTTCTCGGGTGCCTGGGCCACCATTCCTCAAAGCCATCATCTCTCAGGAGAGAGGGGCACAAGGAATCCTTCTGACTCGCCTCTCCATCCTTACAATTCGCTGCACCTTGAAGCTCCAACTTCCATTTTCTCAATATGCCCCATTTTCACACGAGCCTCCATGCTGTGTGTGAGCCCCTTCGAAACTGTCCTCTCTACACTGCCCTTTTGTCAAAAATAATCTTGGTCCAAGGTACATTCTCCCCATGGCCAGTGACCCCATCCTCAAGCCGCTGCCAGCGGGGATGCTAACAAAATGATCTTCTATCATCACTACACACAGTTGACCACAGGGCGTCACATAAAGCCACCTAGTCAGTGAGCCTCAGTTTGCCACACAAACCTACATGGAGGTAGATATGTTTGCAGATGTCACCCCAAGCCTCCATTCCATCCACCACACAAATCTATCAATTGTTTCAACCAGGGCTGAGTCAGATTTCTGTCATTTACACCAGGTACGATCTAACCTAGCTCCCTCGTGAGACCTAAGGGAGGATGGCACACAGGGCACACTCAATCAACACTCAGTTAAACCCAGCACTTCTGTGTCCTCCAAAGTACAGGTTAACACCAGCCGATGTCCCTGCTCCGTCCCAACTGCTCATCACTCCAGTTGCTCAGGAACTCCTCCTGCGAGGAGACGCTTATTGTCTTCCAGCTTTCCCAAGAGCGCTTCTGATTAAAGCAATATTAAACAGTAATAACTGTCTTCTCGTTTTATGGCCATGCCCATGATCACATAAATAAGCATTTTATATCCAATTAACATTTTTATATTTATTCAATCCTAAAACAATCTAGCATTTTTATTAATCAAATAAAATAGCATTTAATAGATAACGGTTGTTTTAGTCTCTGAAATTAGCCACATATAAAGAAGCAGTACATTCAATTATGCAATATATTGCCCCAAAAGAACAATGGGTCCTCAGCAGGGCTTCCATCAACCCAGTGCCAGTATTTACCTAAATGACATAAAGCCAACAGCTTCCAAGACTCTATCATTTACATAATACTTTGATAATTTCTGCTACATGCCATCTGTACTATTGTTTACTTAAAATGTCTGCTTAAACAACCCCAGTTTGTTCATTTGAATACTTTTATTTTAAAGGGAAACTTTGTATCATGAGTTTTATGTGCTAGCTATGTTTTAAGGTATATTAATATAAACATGTGATTATTAGCATAAAAGCAGTTTACCTTGTACTGCTCTAAAGCCACCCTGTGTACCAATGGGTCTCAGTCTGTGGTTGACAGCTCTTTGGGGTCGCATATCAGATAGATACACTGCATATCATCAGATGCTCACATTACAATTCATAACAGTATTTCTGAAGTAGCAAAAAAAGATAATTTTATGGTTGGAGGTCAGCATAACATGAGGAATTATATATATTAAATGGTTGCAGCATTGGGAAGGTTGAGAACCAATGCTGTATACCAACAAGGGAAGCCAGGATACACTGGGAAAATCATGTGACTTAAACCATCAAGGGCACCTCCTTCAGCATTTTTTTTTTAACCTACCTGTGTCACACCACATCTTGTTTTAGCTCTAAGATCGTCACCTTGGGTCTGTCTGTAGATACTCTATGCCTCCCCGTTAAGCAATGACTTTTGATATACCAAGAACTTGGCAGTAAAAGTAAGATTTTTTTACATTTTGGGTGCCCCTTTGACCTTGCAGGACAATTGCATTTTAAGCAGAAGATGTGTTTTCTGAGAGTGGCAGACAACTGAAAGCAGATATGTTCAGGACCCCAGGATAAATAAGACAGAGGGCGAATCACAGGAACATCTGAAACGGCAAGCTATTTTGCATATTTGCTTTGACAGCTGCTTTCTATTTTATCAGCACTGGCCTTACTATCCCATGGAGTCCTCCAGCCCACATTTGCATGCAGGGGCTCGCTCAACAGACAGCTGACCTTCTCCGTGGTTATTAGCAGTTTTACCTTCTGGACCAAACTTATTGGCATTCCAGTTCAATTTGTAAGACTAGCACTGCCCCTTAGTGAACATTTAGATGACATTGTAATGGAGTTTAAAAAAAAAGATTTCCAATTATAACAATGGAAAACATAGTAATGTTAAATATATTCAGCATAGTAATGTTAAAAAAGCAATACAGATACTAAATATAGCGTTAAAATAGCAATAGGATGGTTACCGAAGTTGACTTGAGCCCTCCAATGCATACAAGCAAGCAACACAGGACTTCTCAGGATGTGGACACTGGGTGCTCTTTCCGTTATCAGTTCAAGGGTGAGTATAGATCCCAGTTCAGTTCTTCGGCTTTGAAATCATGTAGTTTATTAAGGAAATAAAATGGGAGGATGAGATTATTTCTGCATGAAATAACACTTCTAAAACCTTCATGTCACACCTTTTGAATCTGCTAATTCAATTTCACATGGATTACTAGCAAGGATCTTTTAGAAAGGAGGCAATTCAGATGTGCCGTAGACTGGTTAGGCTGAGAAACAGAGGCCTCCCACGCTGTCTGAAGGCAGATTTACCAATCACAGGGAGGAGGAGGGAGTTTGTGGTCTATCAGTACTCCAGATGCATTAGGGAAAGAACAGAGCTGATTGTCATATTTCCCTTTTAGAGATAAAGAATAGGAGAGTGTTCAGCTCTGCGGGGACAGGGGTGAGACCTCACTTGAGTCCAGGGTGAAGAAGGAAGGCAGGTCAATGTGTTCTTACCATATCCAGCAGTAAGGAGATTAACAACATGATGAACTATCATGTGGAGGTGATGGGTATAAGCTTTATATGCACAGCGGGTTCTCCATCAATAGAAGAAAATCACACAGGAGTAAGTGGAAAGAGTCAGGAAGGCAGGAGGCCAGACCATAGCTGTCCAAAAGTATCAGACGGTCAGACGGGGGGTGGGGGACAAAGAAGGAGACAAGCAGTGGCTCTCAGCCTATCTCATTGGCTGCTGTCAAGACTGACTGAACAACAGAAATCAGTGTATAAAACAAGCACAGGAGGGGGGCTGCCCTGGCAGAGAGAGCGTTCCCTGGTCCCGATGAGGTGACCGTGAGGTGGAACTTCATTCCGTATCATACCCAGATCACTTTCTTACCTTGAGCATCAAAGCTGAGAGAGTCCAAGACCATTTTCATGGCAGGCCTGCAGCAGCCCCTCTGATACTCGAACTGTTATTCCAAGCTCTCTGATGTCCCCTGAGAACTTTCTTTGCTAGAAAACTCAGCCTTCATTCCCTACCACAGTGTTGCCCTGTCTCTCTGTGACGCCAGCCAGACAAAGCCTAACTTCCCAGACCATCTAGGTGCCTTTCCAAGTGAGAGCATGGCCTGCAGGTGCCTGTTCTCCTCTTAGTCCCCCTGTCTTACTTATCCTGAGTCTCACCAGAGAAACTGCTGTACACAACTGAGGGAAATACTCAGTCGCCAAGCAGTAAAAATGACACAACGGATTCTTCATAAATAGTGTGGTCACAGGTTACCATATTTGAAGGCTCCTCCATCAGCTCTGTCCCTCCTCAGGCAAATCCCTAGTTCTTGCAAGCAGCATTCCCATTAAAGCGCCATTAGAAAAATGCCATTTTTATCATGCCAACTCAACTAGAAAAGCGTGGAACCACCTAGCATGAGGTTTCTGACTCTAAATAAAGATGCTGGCTGGCTGTTCTCTTTCTCAAAATTCAGATTGGTCCTCTCTTCCGTGAGAGAACGACCTTCCCTGTCCTCACTTCTCACTGTAGTTTGGAGGAACAATGGCAGTGCCCAGAAGAGATGAACTTTCTAGAATGAAATCTAAATTACCCTACTAACATGATTTCAGCTCTTGCAGCTCATAGTCTGTGCTCTCTAGAAAGTTGATGACAAAACTGCTGTCATCAAAGATGCAGAAGGACATATGTCTCAGTCCCTCATCAGATCTCGCCAGGACAATCAAGGTCAGTGGAGACAGGAGATCTGATGGCCCTGTCCCCCTCAGGTGAAGCAGCACCCCTGTCAACTGAAATGTCCCTATTCTATTTGCATTGGGAGAAAAAAAGAACATTTAAGAAAAAGTTTTACTCTCTACTTGAATATATCCTTGCTTACAAAATATAAACACCAACCCAGTGAGATATTGTGGTGGCTGTTTGAAAGACACCCTGGTGGTGAGAGAAGTGGGTCACATGAGAATAGGGCAGCCAGGTGCAGTGGTGCACGCCTATAATGCCAGAACTTGAGGAGGCAGAGGCACATGGATTTCTGAGTTCGAGGCCAGCTTGGTCTATAAAGCAAGTCCAGGGCAGCTAGGGTTGCACAGAGAAACCCTATCTCAAAACAAACAAACGAACAAACAAACAAGAACAGGGTAGCCAGCTTTTGGTGACTTTATTTACCCTCTAGTTCTTACAGTTGTGAATATGAAACCGTTTATATTTTTAATATTTCCCTGCCCAATTTTAATACTATTTCCTCATGGTAAGTTTCCATGGCTTCGCTTAACAGATACAGGGAAATGAGCATGTAACAATCATTTTCTACATCCCTCCCAAGGACACCGCCACCAGCAGTTTGCAAGGGCCCAGAACCAGCCCTGACCAGCACTCATTATCTTTCCAAACTACACAAGCAAAAAGGGAAAAGAAGTCTGACTTTCGGTTTAAATTAATTGGATTTTCAAAAATACCTGACTTTGCAGTAGACAGCAGAGCTACACTGCTCGGGGGGATGATTCTCTTCTTAGGATTAGGGTGCCAAGGGGGATATTTTAAATGGCATCAAGCTGGATGGTGCTACATATGGTCATACATAAGTCAAGGGGGATGCATAAGAGCAGCTGCCAGGCACAACTCAGAAGTTTATTTCCTGTAGACATCCAGCCGTCATGACTTCTTTCTCCACTTTCAAATACGGTGCGTGAATACCACCCCACAGCCGGCCCCTGGGTCTATAATGGATCATCCCACAAGCCTTGCTCCTAGAACAAAGCTAACCCTAAGGAGACCCACTACACTTACACTACAGAAAAACACACTTAACTACCAGTTCTCAGCGTGGCTGAGTATGACCAAGCAATACAGAATGCATAATTTTAAGAAATAGTATATAAAGGTTGAGAAAAGCCCTCACCAAGGGCACCAGAGAAAACTTAGTATGCACTCTGAGTGGTACTCTGCCATTTAAGGAGCTAGAAGAGAGAAAACCCACAGCCCCTAGCACTAGATATTAATACTAAGAAAACTAAGCTATGCCATGAGATGAGCGCAAGATTGCACAAGCAACAACCCTTACCTCCCCCCCCCCCGCCCAGTAGCATGCTGGGCTGGGTTGGGCAAGGGGAGTTGGAACTTGAAGGTTGCCTAGAGAAGTGCAGATACCCCCCAAATCAGAATCTAAGCCTGTCACTTATATTAGTCAAGGGGCCCCAGATTTGAGGGTTAAGGTGAAATATCATAACAGAAGTAAGCACAATGCCTACAGCCAAACAAGGTGTGCAGGAAAGCATAGCAGTTATTATTAATAATTACAGCAATGATTTACAACAAAGGCCTTTATGTGCACATAATAATTCACTTCAAACCTGTCAATACATTCTGGAAGTTGCTCTATAAAATTACAGCTCTGTCCTCAGAAACCCAGACAAATCCTGCAAACAGGAAGCATCTTTCATCAATAGTATCACAGGAAAAGAAAACAGCAACAATCTACCTCCAAGGGAAGGCTGTCTTGAGATGAGAGACGCTTAAAGAGCTTGAAAAGATTTCAAGTGCTGAAAACGCCAGCAACAGCTACATGCAGGACCAGTGGCACAACACAGTTTAAATCAAAAGCATCCACCAGGGTGTCCAGACACTGTGCATTGCTACTTCAGCTTAAGCTAGTAAATAGAACTTCTGCACGCAGCTTCTTGGTTGCACAGGCCCCACTGAAATGTACATGTAGCTGCCACACCGGACAGCCAGATGTCGGAATCTCTATCACGCCACTAAGCTGCTCAGCTGATTTGCCCCAGAAAAGAGTTCCTGAAGCCAGCACAGAGGCTCTTGCCTAAGACTGGAACCGACCTGTCCTTTTAGTTAGCATTGATTGGTACCTGCAACTCTTTGTGCCCACAGCCTTCCCGAACACACCCAGTAACTTCCTCAGGCCCCTCCCCTCCTGTGCTGAGTATCATCACAAACGCCATTGTTTCAGATATAATAAGCCATAGCTTGGCTAATTAGAGAGAAGGGTCAACTTGTGAGCTGACATAAGCTTTACCCTTGGTCCCATGAGAGAACCAGGAGGGGATAAATATTAAATGTAATGAAGAAAATGCATTTGGGGAGGTTGAATCAAATTATAGATGATTAAGTAGGAGAATCACTTGATGTATGCATTTTAGAAGCCTTTGATGGCTGGATTTAATTTCATGCTATGAAAAATGTACAAAGCTAATAGCATACTACTGACTGGGGAAGCCCCCATTCAGAATGCAGAACATTTTATAAAAACCAAAGCAGGAGACACAATACCAAAGAAGTTGATTTTTAATTATGTTTTTAAAAAAACATATACATTAAATTATTACATAGCTGATTGCTATACAGGAGCATTATGAAAGTAACATCTGGATTCACCAGAAAATTTAAACCATCTGGTATTTAAAGATTCATATCTTTAAAAAAAAAAAAAACACTTAACACGTACAATTTTGCAGAATCCGATGAAGTCTCAGAAACATGACGTATTTCTCTTAACCCTGATGTTCATACACTAATGGCACATAAGACTCATGGCGGTTCGTTAAGTGGGATTGTTTCCAGGAGGAATGAAAGGAATGCACAGACCCAGTCACGACGCTGAGCTAAGGGCAAGGCCCTCTGAGGGCTGCTTCAGGTACACTTCTGCAGAGTAAACCCACAGCTTACCACTTCTTTCCTAATTAAAATTCCAATACACATAGATTATGTTCTATCGAATAAAAAACATCCTCTCCATAATTTTGTACGTATATTTTAATTTATTCTTAGGGAATTTCACACGTATACACTGTGTGTGTGTGTTTTTTTTAATAAAATTCACCCCCTGATTCCTTCCTTTCAACTCCTCCCAGTGCGTGCCCTCACCATGCCTCTCTCCCAACTTCATGTATTCTTTTGTAACTCACTGAGCCTTCTATAATTCACTGTGCCGCTTCTATGTACCTTGGTTTGGGCTAGCCACTGGAGCATGGGATAGTCTGTGGGAAGCCACATCCCCACTCCCATTCATACTGGTATTTCGACTTGCTTGATCATGTACAGGTCTTGTGCGTTGCAACCACAGATACCGTGACATATGTGTACAATGGCCCTGTCACATCCAGAAAACATGGTCTCACACTAGTCTTCTGCAATCTCTGGCTATTATAATATCTCTGCCTCTTCTTCTGTGATGATCCCAGTTAGGGCTGATCACTCCATAGTTTCTTATTTTCTATGCTTTGACCGGTTGTGAATTTTTTTATGAATCACTAATCCATGCCCAAAGAAAGGCTTCTCTGCTGAGGGTGAAAATCTATACTAATCTATGAGTATAAAGATAAGAAGAGGGCAGTTTGATATTGTGTCCATTTAGAAAAATAACAGAAATAACAGTAGCCGGTTCTCCCCTACAGCCTCTGACCTGTACACACACAATTAACAGTAGTAGGCATGAGCTCCGTTTTATAGAATGGACCTTAAATCCTATCAGAAAGCAGTTCATTACTCCCATAACATTCATGCCACTATTGCACCAATAGTCATATCTTGCCGGAAAATTCATTATTGTAGCTCATAGGGTTCATAGATGCATAAGACTGTCTATAGCTTTTCTCCTCTTCCAGCACCAGGAAAGCTATCCAGTAGGGAGGAAGCTTCCAGGCCAGCACTAGCTTGAGTTTTATATGTCCTGGGATTCACATATGTGAAATCTTTAGCATAGGGTCTCAGCATTAAGCTATGGTGGGTAACTGAAAGCAATGGCAGTAGCCTATGTTGTTTGGGGATGTACGGGACCCCATGGCCAACAAGTCTAATGGTCATACTCCACACCTGACACTGGGTTCTTGTTTGATACCCTCTGGCATCTCTGAGAGGCATTAACATTTCAATATTGAATAACTACATTCAAACTCTTTCTGTATACGTTTATAGTGGGTGTTAATATGGCTTTTTTCAATGATCTTTAGTATTGCTTATTCCTCCCTGCACCCATTTCTCTGCTGTGTCCTTTTATCACCCACCCACCCCCACTTAACCACACCTTCCCCTGTGTCATTCTCCTTCCCCTCTTTGCGACACCTATATTTTACCATCCCACTCCTTTAAAATCCCCATGGACATTCTCTGGTTTCCTAGCTTCTGCAAGTGCTCCAATTTAAACATAAAATCTGAAGATTCAAAGCTAGGATCCCCAAATGAAAGAAAGAGAATATGCAGCATGCAGTCCAGTGTTTCTGCAAACTGACTTCTTCCACATGAACAACTATTTATGGAAAGTATGAGAAAAATACATCATCAAGTTCACAACAAAAACTATGGCTAGGCCAAAGCAAAACTAACCACGACACTTTCCAGTAAAGAAAGAAAAATACTAAGTCTGAGGCTAATTTTGCATAAGAGGGAGTGAATCTCTGAGGTATTCATTTGCTGGTTTGCACGAGCGCACACACGCACACATGTACACACACACACACACACACACACACACACACACACACACAAGTGCGTACCCCCGTGCGGTTTAAACAAGTGCCTACCGTTTACCAAGAATAAGCATTAGCCTACTTACTTCAATATTCCCTGGTCATGTCTAGAGTCTGCTTATTTTCATTGAGTCTAGAATGAGGTTTTTCTCAAGTATCTATGTTATGGGACTGGCTTCCACAAAAGTTGGTTTCTGCCATGAGGCGACTTTTCATCCAGTGAACTTCAGCAGTGATTCAGTGAACCATGGCTGGAGTTGTCCTCAAACATGTAGGCTCTGACCCTCCCCTACCCCGAGCCCAGGGTGGATGGAGCCCTTGCTGTAGTGTAAGGCTTTCCAGGTCTGTGAACACTGGCCATTTTCAGATGCTATTAAAGAAAGAAGTGTCTGAGAGTGTTGTCAAAACACCTGGCACTCCAACTGTCAACAATATTGTCAGTTGAATGGAAGGCCCGTTGGCAGCATCTTAATAGCAAAAAAAAAAAAAAAAATTATCATATTTACTTAGAAATTTATGGGTACATTGTACCTAAAAACAAAATGAGACTTATTTGGCAAACTTGTACAAAAATAATTAATAATACTGATAATATTTGAAAATATAAAAATTCAACCAAAAACAAACAGACGATGGGACAAGTCATGCACAATACTCCTTATGCAGACGCAGGGACCAGATGTATTCCACAGTCAGGTTCTTATGGATAACAAGGTATTTGCATATACATAGTAAGGAATCTTAGGTAGAAGACCCAGGTCTAAACATGGTTCCATTTATGTTCCACATACGCTTTATGCACATAGCATGATGCTAATTTCACACAACATTTTTTTTAAAAAAGAAAAAAAGAAAAACAATTTTGTCCCCAAAACAAAGTCATAGGGTCTAAACTTTTCTACTTATAGTGTCATTTTACAGTTCAGAAAGTTTTAGATTTAGATGTACTTGGGATTGGGGACTGGGGATTGGTATGTCTTAATTTGCTGATGAATACCTAATTCAGTTAGGAATTTCTGCCCAAAGTGAATTTGGCTTCTTCTGAATAGCAAATGAATCTTATTGGCAGAGTTGGCAAGCTCCCCATCTCACAGGGCTAGCTGCTTCGCTTTGCCAAGAAAAGAGGCCTGGTGCACAGATCACAGCAGTCCTCCAACTCAGCTGCACCTGAGCTTATGGTCAACAAGAGACTGAGGGACAGAGTGGAGCAATCTGAAATTGGAATCGCCTTCAGTATCAATAAATACAAAGCTCCAAACCCACCTCTTCACTGCTTACCTTGCAGCATGAGCCCAAAGGAAAGAACTCTCAGGGCTATGGGTGGCCAAAGTCAATGTGTGGGACTGAGAACAGCAAAGATTCCCTCCAAAAAGCAACCATCTTGTTTCAAAAGGCAGCCAAACGAAAGGCTTTAGGCAGCTAATTGAAATTGATTTAGCAAATGCAGGGACACAGTTTGGAAGCCTGAACCCTTTTTGTTCCTTTGATTTAGTCTGCCTAACCTCTCTCACCATTTAATTCTAATTAGATAGAACCAGAAAATTGAACTAGCAGGAATAGTCATTGACATTTAATTAATGTCTGCCTTTCCATTTGGTGAAGAAGAAAGTCAATGTAATGGGGGCTTGGCACAGTCATCTTGAAATGCAGACTGATAAAAGCTGCTCAGGGCCTGTGTTTCCAAAGGGCACCTTTGCCCCAAGTAGACATATGCTCTTTATCTGGCTCACACTAGCCCCTATGAGGAGACATAAACCTGGAGCCAATGGCTCCACCTGGCTCCCCACAGCCTAAAACAGAGCTAAGAGTGCAGTAACACTCAAAAAGGTTTTGTTAAATATCACTTTCACAAAGAGGGCAATTTGGTAATGGGGGGGTGGGGGGCTGCATTACTTCCCAAATGCATTGCTAAATCTTTTCAAAGAGCCAGTAGAGAGAATGACATTTTCAAAAAAAAAGGTGAGCGAAGAGAGATGGTACCTTTGAGACACATCAGTAAAACCCACCCATATGCAGATGACCCATCTAGAGAGATAGTTTGGCTTTGCCCAGTCAGACCTACTACACATAAATCCCCAACTGCAGGGAATTCTCTGTCCCATACCCCATAATAGCACACACCATTTATTCCAGCTAACAAGATGAGAATTCCAAGACAGAATTGAGAAGGCATACCCTTCTCCACAATCCAGTAGGGAAGCCAGCGTAGCGTTTCCAATCAACCACTAACCTGAAGCAGGCCCCAGCCCCAAGCCTGTATTGCTGTAATACCTGGAAAGGCTCTGCTCACAGTGGGTGTGCAATCTATTCATTGGTTCAACAAGTATCTACAAAGGGCCTACTAGGCTGGGTGGTGGCCATATTTTGGGTCAGTGAATAAATTAGAGGCGCCAAATGACAGAGGTTGCCATGAGATCATAACCTCAGGAGAATGCATAGATATGTAAGTAAGATAAAAAAAATTAGCAAGTACTATAAGAGGTATATAACAGAAAGAGGCACAGACATTGATATAGATGGGAGGGAGGTTCTGTTATGTAATATCCTCTTGAAAGGCCCTTCTGGTGAAGCTTACATCTAAGTAGAGAACCATGTGAAACTATGGGGAAAGCATCTGGCTACCTAGATGAGTCCAGTAAAAAGCAACTGTAAAAACTTAACGCAGGAAAAGCTTGATGTGGTGAGAGAACCGCAGGAAGAAAGGTATGGAGGAAGTGGAGGAAGCCAAAGAGGGGATGGTAGAAAGTGGGACCAGAGAGATAGGTCAGTCATATAGAGGCTTGTCCCTCACTGGGAGGACCACAGGCTTGACTTGGGAGGTGTTGGATGCATTGCTGGAATGCGTGTGTGTAGGGATGTAGGTTGGAACAGGGAGGTAGTCCGGACGCCAGTGTGATCATTTCGGTAGCCTGAGCAGAGAGCTGACAATACAAGTTGAAAAGAGGCTCCAGATGCAAACAGAAGCAGAATTTACACGATCCCTTCTGGTGTGATCTGGAGTAAGACAAACAGTGGCTTGAACAACTGGATTCATGAAAGTGTCACTTACTGCGATCAGGAATGCAGAGTTCGAGGGGAAAGGAGGCCAGAAAAGAGCAAGCTGATAGCCAGTTTGGGAACACATATATGGACTAACCGTAGTGGTGGCATGTAGAAAGTACAGCTTAATTTTCTAACAGCGAAAAGAAGACCTCACATCCAAGCAGGAAGCCCCTGGAGTTTTTGTCTAGGGGACCCACTCTTCAAGAGGAAAAAAGGAGTGGGGTGGGGGGTGGGGTGGGGGGCAAGGCTATGTTGAGTTCCATGAACAAGGAAATATACAAATTAAAAAAAAAAAAAAAGAAAGCAGGTCTGCTCCAAAGTCACCCTGGGCAATTTCCATGGACAGGTGACAAAGCTTCAGGGTTCTGGTTTCTGAAGAATAGGGTGGCTATGGACAGGCAGGGAGCCCAGAGTCCCCACAGCAAACCCCTAGAGAACACAATGTCCATAACAGATCAGAGTTGTCTAGAACAGCGGCCTCAGATGGCAGAGGATCAGGTGCTCAGGGTTACCTAGACCTGGGGACATGAACAAGAGAACCCACTAGGAATGACATTTTTAGTATTTCCTTCCTATTGCATTTGTGACTACTTTCTTATTTTTTTTTTATTTTTACCACTTTTTAATTAAAATACAATTACATCATTTTCCCTATCTTCCATTCAGCCCCTCCAAAGTCCCCTCCCGCCAGCTGCGTCTTGTCCCACCCCCACTCACATCAATAACCCTTTTTCTTTATTATTGTTGTATATATATGCATGCATTGATGTATAAATACTACCCGCTGAGTCTGTTTGTGTTGTCCAAGGCAACCCTTTATACCAGCTTTGCTACTTTTTATCAAGTCTCTTCGTGTAGATTGTTAGAAGAATCAAGTGGTTATAGAGGCTTTGTTGCCAAAAAAAAAAACCATCTCCCAGTCATCCTTGAATCTCCTCTCTGTTGCATTTTCCACTTCTCTGATGCAAGAGAAGCACCCCGCCCCCCTCCCCCCCCCCTCCCAGGGAAGAGCAAAGTCATCCATGTTTCCACCTCAATTAGCTCAGCATTCAGTGAATGTGACTGTGACAACAGGACATTAATCAGAGCTGGGCCCCAGAGATGGCTACAGTTACTCTTTCTCTGACAATATTTTATATCCTTAAAACTTAATAGCCATCACTGTTTGTCTTTTCTGCTTCCTAGATACTCCCTATGCACCCAGTATAAGGAAGCCATGCCTGAAGCTCCCAGCACAAAGTTTCCATGCCTGTTCTGCTACCTGCCTCTGCCAAGTGCACCCCCTCTCGGGGAGTTCTTAGTGAAGATGGAGATACAATCCCTATGGCAACATTTCAAAAACAAGGTATCCCCTGAGAAAAGGGTTTCATCAGCAGCAAGACTGAGGAAACCACAGCACTCAGCACCAGGAGGCACTTGGTTTTGTTGGATTCAAATTTTATTTTATTTTTTTGTTTGTTTTTGTTTTTGTTTAACTCTTGCAGAGATAAGCCCAGAGTCCCTTGTTCCCCTCCCCAACTCCTGGTTCAGCTAAGCAAAATGTCCCTTCTGTTCCTCTGTCCATGCTGCAAGGGGCCTTCCTCTGATGTCCTCTGATGTTTCTACCTGACGCGGAGTTTCTTAGAAGTAGGCGATGCTATTTGGGGGTTTCTTAGAGCCAGCCCCCTCCTACTGTCAAAATGAGAAATATCAATTCCTCCCATGTCACCATGTGCCATGGAAACAGGCCAGCAAGGGAACTATTAAGAGCACACTGAGCAGAGAGGATGAAGAAATAACCTCAATTCCAAAGCTATATTTATCTCAGCAGGTAAAGATGGCAAAACAATGTGGCTGACCTCCACCCTGGCCCCAAGTGAGAAGCGGGCATGGTCTGATCTGTACCATCCAGCAGCTTTGTGTAATGCCGAGGCCACCGGACCAGGCATCCCCCCCCCCACTACCCTGAATCTCTGGGCTACATGGACTTAGCAAAACGCCAGCATCAGGAAGAGGAAGGACTTTCATATCGTGTGATCCAGAAAGGTGCTGGCACGTAACTGATTATTCCGATGCCAAGATACTTTATCTAAGAGCTTCCTGGAAGATTCACAGCTAAGGCTAAAAAGGCACAGGTATAAAATCTACACAACCCTTGCACTCCAGAGGCAGAGGCATGAGGACCAGGAGTCAAGATCATCCTTAGCTAAAAGTCAAGTTTGGAGGCTTGGGCTCCATGCCATCTTGCCTCAGAAAAACAACAATGAGATGACCCTGATCCTGTTATGGTCAATGCTGACACTTTACTCAAGCCAATCTGAGGTTCTAGAACAAGAACAGAGAGCAAAGGAGTAAGCAGTGGGGGAGTCTGTGGGGGCACAATCCAAGGGGACCAGTCAAAAGATATCCCTAAGGCCTCCTCTTGTTTCTCCTTCCTTCTGTCTGCCTCCTTTACTCTCTTCCACCCCACTCACACCGGAAGTCAACTTGCCTATGAGGTTCTGAAATGCTGCCCTGCTGGCCCTTGGATGGAAAGGCATGGAAAGGGTGAGAGATCACAAAGGACCGGGAGTAAAATGGCAGACATCCCACCATACACATTCTCACCAGCAGATCAGCATCTGTGCTGCCACACAGACCTGCAGGGTTTGAGCCTGTGCAATGTCTCCCCTACTCCGCTTGACACAAGCTAGAGTCATCTGAAAGTAAGGGAACTTCGATTAAGAAAATGCCTCTATAAAGTCCAGCTATAAGGCATTGTCTTAATTAGTCATCAATTGGGGGAGGACTCAGCCCATTGTGCATGGGACCACCCCTGAGCTGGTGGTCTTATGCTCTATAAGAAAGCGGGCTGAACAAACCATGGGGAGCAAGCCAGTCAGTCAGCAGCACCCTTCCATGGCTTCTGCATCAGCTCCTGCCTCCAGGTTCCTGCCCTATTTGAGTTCCTGTCCCGTCTCCCTTCAACGATGGAGTATGATGTGGAAACATAAGGTGAAATAAACTATTTCCTCCCTAGGTCACTTTGGACCTGGTGTTTCATCTCAGCCATAGTGACCCTAATGAGGACACCCACTGATTCCCATTTGCAGCTGGAACGGCTGCTGTCCTTCCCAGCTGACGCCCAGGAGCCACGATGCTGGAGCAGGAGCAAGAGGCGGATGGCAGGGCAGAGCTTCACTGTGGGTGGTCTTGAAATGATGGATATGTGTTTTTAGGAAGTATGATTGCCAGGAAGAGTTAAAGGTCTTTAGTTTACCATTATGCATGCATATGCACATGTGTGCACACACACATACATACACGTGATAGTCCAAAGACAACCTCAGAAAACCTCCCCTTGGCAATTTCAGCACCTGTATAACAGGGTTAAGGAAGAAGAGATTTAGCAATGTGAGGCGATCTACCTCTGGCTACCATAGTAGATATGAGCTGAGCCAGAGATGTCACTACTGTTCATTCTTAAGATGTAGCTGTCCCTCACTGGGTATATGTACTCCATCATCAAGACCCGATAGAATAGCTTAGGGGGGAAGCAGATTACACTGCTTCATGGTTTGAAGATACAGTCCATCAGAGTGGAGAGGTCAGGGTGATGAGAGATCCTGCTGTTCTGATATGAACATGCATAGTTGGCTGCTACCTGGCTGTGACCGGAAGTAGAGAGAAGACTGCGAAGGGAGCCAGATGGTAAGCCCATGCTTCTACTACCACAGAACTATATCTGCCAGCTAAGCCTTGTGTCCAAACAGTCCCACAAGCTCTCAAAGCACCACCACAGGTTGGGGGTTGGCTGGTTCTCAGACACATCAAGCCATAATAGTACACTCTACATATAGCAGGGATGATGGGCCATTTAGCCCCAGACCAGACTCCTTGCTCTACGACTTATAAACAAAATGGCCCTGGGCCAGTTGTTTAAGTCCCCAGCCCACGTCATTTTCCCCACACTGTGTATTTAGGAGAATAGTTGCTACTTCCTGTTACCATTTTAGGAGTCTGTGAGACCCCCCATATGTGCAGCACCTGGCCCGGTGCCTTGCATACAGCAGCTGTTTCCCTAAGTGACAGATGTTAGTGATTCTCGCCTTAATATTGACTCGTAGCAAACGTGAAATGGCTCCACCCATTGTGGAAGAGCTTGCTGCTGAGACACCGCAGCGTGATAAGGGAACGCTCCTGCCTTCCTCTGCTCTCTCAAGGCAGCAGAACAGGCCCTTCCTGCAACACCAGCAAGCTAGCCTAGTTAGGGTCATTGTGCCAAAGCATCTGATGGCTAAGACTTAGCCGAATTCTGAAGCTTCACTGATTTGTATCTGGATCAAGGACCCTCCTACATCAATGCAATGTCTTTCCGAGCCTTTTATTTGAATTTAAAATGCTATACTAATGTTACTGCAAGCCCCCATCTCTTGTCCTAGGACCCATCCCATGACTTGAAGGAATGCCATGAAGCAAGGAGCCAGAAGCCCTCCACAGAGCTCAGGGATGCTGTGAGAACTCACAAAGGTTTCTTTCTGGTCATGTGACTAAGCTCTCAGACTGGCTCAGCTACTGTGGGTGACTGTAGCCATGATTCAGCAGCTGCCCAACAGTCTCCATGAGGAATGTTAGGACATTCTCTGTAGAAAGGCCATAGGAAAGTGTCCACGCATTAGCTTGGTCATTCACTGAACAAACACCCGGGAGTTCTACTGTGCCAACTTGATCTCTGTGCTGGGTCACACATATGAATAAGTCCAGGTCCCTGCTTTCATGGAGTTTATTTTAAAAGGCTGAAATATCTAACTTCTATTTCAACCTGTGGCTAAGGATCAGGACCATAGGTCGTTCATTAGGACTGGGACTTATTTTGCAATGTCCCCATCAGCTTCTCGGTCCTGATGAAGCTGAATAACTTTTATCGCAGTTCTATTCCACGCTTGCCATTAGTGTCAGCTATAACAATAGCCACATCCTTACTGTAAGTACATATTCTACCTTGCATTAGAGAGACAATGGGCCCCTGAGAGATGGTCTCCTCCCTGAGAGCAGACACAACCGCTTGTAGGCCTGTCCTGGGCCTGAGGGCTTCACCCTGATGGAGACACCCTTTGTTGAAGGTACTGCTTGGCTGACACCCACAGCCCACCTCCCACTCTCCTTATTGAGTTTGTGCCTGCTCAAGTCCCCCCTCATCAGGACTCCAGGAAACTACAGGCCTTACAGCAAGAGCCATGGTGGGCATCCATATGCCTAGCTCCACAGAGCCAGCTACAAGGCATTTGAGGATGCAGTTTTCCACTCGGAGCCTCAGGTTCCTGTCTGCAAAGGGGAATGAATGCAAGGGATGCTTCAGGATGACGTGAGATAAAGTACAGGGGAATGCCACCCAGAGTGAGGCACCATCCCTCGCTTTCCTCTCCTGTGAGCACTGCATTATTGACCATGATGAAGAGTGCTTGCAGATCTCCCTGAGGACCCAAATTGAAGTCCCAGAACCCACATCAGCTTCCAACTACCAGGAACTCCAGCCCCAGACACATACCTGTTCATGCATGCACACACTCCTGTACATATAAATGAATAAAAAATAAATCTCTTTTGAATAAAAAGAACATCCTAGGCATCTGTACAGGGCTAGAGGCTACAGTTTGGCAACGCACCCTAGGCCTGATGATCCAGGATAAATTATAACACAAGAAATTCAGCTTTTTAGCAGGGAACCAGACATTGATTTTGTATATAATTTGGAAAGAGGAGAGCCTGCTGTACTTGTTTTCCTGTGGCTATTATCCCCACGAGGGCTCACTTCTACCTCTTGACAGGGATTTACTTAGACTAAGGAATTGGTTAAAACCCTTCCTACCCAAGTTCAATTTTCTCGGTTTGGCACATGCCATAAAGCACTGTAAATCCAGCCAGGCTCCCAAGGAAGGGTGCTGCTGTTCCAGGACACCTGTCCTGTCTTCAGTAGAGCTTTGGCAGGGTAACCATGTAACCAAGGACAGATGGCCCAAACTCCCTAGAGTCGGACAACTATTGGCATATTTCAGACCCCATTCTGATGTAGACAGTGGCCTACTAATGGTGTCTCAGAGGAAGGTGCGGATATGTCCTAGATGAGCACAGACAGAGAAGTTTTAGGTTTCCACACAAGGCTCCTATTCCCTAGATCATAAAGCCTGTTGCTTCATTCTGCCATGTCAGGGTCTTCCCAGAAGTTTTACATGAAAGTCATTTCCGTTAGACCAAACAACAGCCTAACTTTTGACTAAATTCTCAAAGTCATCAACTTGGAACAAAAAACAAAGGAGCTTCCATACCAAGTTCCAAGACATGAGTCTACAAGTTCTAACCCAAGACCACTTTCATGGCATAACCATAGACCCCATCCATCATTTCTCAGGCTCCTTCCAGGTTGGTCAATGCCAGCTTCCCAAAGTACCATTCTTGCTCATGTATTTCCTAGCTGCTCTCTGCGCTACACCCAACATTAGTGCCACACCAGCTAGAAGCTATTTCCTCTTGAAGACAAGTCTTTTTTCCTTTGCGCTTATCCTGTATCCTTGCCTTTAAGATCAGACACATCCACGTCTTAAAGCCATACTCTGAGATGAGCCCTCTTGGCCTCAGCTGAGTTTCTAGATTCCCACAACTAACCTGAGTTGGCCAATAATGCAGATGTAGCTGGGTCACAGTTCTTGGAAAGAGCAGTCCCCTGCCTTGCTTCTCGGCTTCATAATTCTCTTATCATCCAGCTAGTTAGAGAGACGGGTTCTTCAGTAAAGAAAGGGTTAGGGCTAGCATGTGGCTGTTCACCACTGTCAGGACCCACATTGAGCTAGAGCCCTTGGAGTCAAAAGTGGTGGGCTTCTAGGTCTTGCCCTACCCATCCCCTAGGAAGCCTTCAGAGCGCAGCTCATGAAAAGTAGTGGAAATGAGTCAGTTTCCCTTTGCGCTAGCCTGATGGAGAACCTTGCCATCCAGCACAGCAACTCACAAAGCTCTGCAGGAACCCTTCCTTGTTCTGTTTGATTTTTCAAGATAGAGTGAAAGAGCAATTAATTTCTAACTACACAGAGAGAGGAACAGAAAAAGAAAAAAAATCGTACAAGCCCTTAATGAAAAAAGTACTGGAGGCCAATTCTGATACTTTTCATTCATCCAGTCACCCATTCAAAAACAACCATGGCCTGCCTGTCAGATCTGTGGTCCTCATACTCTAGCATCCCTCAGCTACAGGCCAGTAGCTGTGGGAAGTACTGTCATTGGTTACTATTTGCTAAGTGTTGGCAGTGGGGCTAGGTCCTCTGGGAAGGGCTTTCTTGGATGATCTTGTGAACTCTAATAAGCTTTTAACTATCTTGGACGCCCTCATATTGCTGATAGAAAATGAATAACATTAAAAAGCAGGGTGGCACTGTGGCAGAGCTGACTCTGCAGCCCTAACTAACCCCTCCTCTCTGCTAGACTCAGAATGTACAGAGGACTCCAGCCCTCAGAGAGATGCTCATAATAACATCATTATTCACTAAAAGTGGCAGTCTCAGCCTGAACCCTGAGGGGAGGCCAGAGGAGACCAATGCCACTAGTTGGACAAAATAAATAAATAAATAATAAAAATAAATAAATAAACAAACAAATGAGCACCTACAAAATAATGAGACCTCAACTCCCAGAATCCTTCAAACCTTTTCTTCCAAGGAAGTACTGCAGACCTGGAGTCTTTCTGACCCTCCTGGCTAAGGACACAGAGACCATTAGATGCTACATTTTGTAACAAGGCAAGGTCGGTGATGTCATATGGCAGGTCACAGGGAGAACTGGTGTCTTTTATCTCACTTTGTTACCTGCCAATTGCAGAAAAGCTAGTCTTGTCCAGCCCTGGGTAGTTGTGGATCAGACCTAGTCTGACTTATAGCCAAGTATGGGCTCAGAATCCAGGTCATCCGACCACCCATACAGAAAGTTCTACCAGCCTTCCTAGAAATAAGCCCCTATCTTGACATTTCTTCCCACTGTGAAGTTTTGCCCAGGCCAAATCTCCATCAGTCTGTCCGTACAGCTACCCATCCTTGTCTTTCACCCACTATACCTATAGCCCTGAGCCCAGAGCCTAGCACAGAAGGGCACTCAATAAGTGACTGTTGAATAAATTTTGTTGAATATACCAGAAATGATACAACAGCCTCAGGCTCAGATAGATATTTCATTATCTGGTGGGGAATTAAAAGATGCCAACTCATCTTTAAAATAATTGACTGCTCTTTTATGAGGGCCTCTCATCTCATTTCTCTCCAGCCCTGCAGAGCACTGAAGCTCTTAAATATCCTTTATAATCAGAGGTAGTATTTATTCCATAAGCATTTCACTTAACAGTACCAAGACCCCGCATCATCAGTGGTCATTCCTTTTCCCTGGCACCAGGAATGACCACTAATAGCTGTTCCATCTTGGAAAGAGCAGATGAATGCAAAGAAGAAACTCTGGTAATGCTAAGCCATAATCTTCCTTTTGATTGATCTCCTGAAGGCAAAAGCTGGCCATTAAAAGCAGCGTTGCCTACCCAACTTTTTCAGAGGCCATCAGCCCTCCATAACACTAGGCAATGCATTGACATGGGGCAAAGGGCAGGGGCACAATGGGTTTCATCTCTGAAAATGGAATCTCATAATTGCATTTAAGAGCTATTCCTGAAGGGTACATCTTCATCTGGCCACTGGCCCGTCATCACTTGAGACCTGAGACAGGCCCATGGCTGCCCTTAGAAGCAACAGCATCAGCGCCTAGTCAGCTCTTCCTGAGTGGAAGTGAGTGTAGCAGCCTCAGGTAGAAATTCTGCAGGATCCCACCAAGACTTGGAGCCCTCCATGGTCAACGCAAATATGTGCAAGTGTTTGACAAGCTGAAATGGTACCAAGCCCCAAGTCAGAGGAGCCCTCGATGAAAAACTAAAGCCTGTGCTGAAGGTTTGAAGATAATCCCATGAGATCTTCACAAGCCTTAATGAACTAATAGGTCAATTTCTGTCACCAAAGCATGAGCTTTTGGGGTTTCATATTTTAGCTGCGGGCTCTCCCCATCTCCAGGCCGTCATAGTAGATGTCGCAACAGTTACAAAATTGAATCATTATCATACCGAATAGCACTTATTGGCAGCATATAGAGTGTTCTCCGCAACACAGCAGCTCCCGTGCCACAGGAACCCTGAGTGGGAGGCATTTTATCAGACAGTAAATTTGGCCCATCTGCTCAAACACAGGAAATAAATGGCTCAGAGGCTGTCACACATGGGAATCTCTGAAGAGCTTCCATAATGCCGATGCCCAGGTCACTCATTCCATAGCACAAACAGCATGGAGAGCTTCTTGGGGAGGATACCAGTATCAATTTTAAGTCCTCCAGGTAATTTCCACACTAGCTAGTGACTGGCTCAAGTCCCTCCCCTTGTGAGAAGGGGGACCAAGAGACAGGAACCTGGAGGATCTGACTTCAAAGCTAACCCTTCTATCACTCTCTTGAATGGTCTCCATTGCTCACAGGCACCAATAAGGGGGAGGGGGCAGTCTACAGTGCCACAGAGTCTGTTGACACTCTACTGTCGGTTCTACTGGGTTCAGCTTCAAAGGAGGAGACATCTCTGAAGGGGAGACTAGAGACAATGGTCTCAATAGGAAATTCTCATTTAAAAGAGGACCAGATACACCTCTAGGAGTGAAGGGGAATGTTGGAGTGAACACCCTGCACTCACAAAGTAAGAGGACGGGAGAGCAGGCAAGGTTGGAGCTTAGAGGACTTCCAAGTAGTAGACAGAGGTGGGGATAAAAAGACTTGGGGAGTAACCAGGAGGCCTGAGCAGGAGAGGGAGGAGGTGATGATCCCTGTGACTGGTAACAGAAAGCCTGGGAAGACAGCATCTTGCAGTGTTGTGATCTGCTCAAGGAAGAGTCATGTAGCCATGGGCCAGAGAAGGCACTCGAGCATGCTGCATAGAGGGAAGACTTGGGAGGACAGAGGTTGTGAGGCAGAGAAAGCAAACAGGAGAAAGTCGCAAGCCTCCAAGGAGTTAAGACCTGACCTAGGGTGGGGCAGTAAGACTAGGAGTGAGAGGGATGGTAGAAGAGAAAAGACAGCAGGGACTGGCACCATAGGGCCTTTGCTCTCAGGAGCAGCCTTGACAAGTCAGGTGGTGATGGCGGGCCTGCTTCATAACTTTTCATGCCTTAGTATTCAGTTCAAGGCTTGCTTTGAGTCTTGGGTAAAATAATGATGAACATGAAGATAGAGGAATAAAAAGACATTATCTGGAATGTCCTACACAGTTCATGGAGTTACCAACACTCCGTATGTTCATTTTGCATTCCCAAGCCCTTAAACTTGAAGTCTATGCAACCATATGAGGAAAAGGTGTTAATAATGATGCTTTTTATTGCTCAAAGTTATGAACAAATAAAAAGGCTTTATGTCTTTTGCGGTTGCTGGAGAACAGACTTACCAACATGAATATAAATGAAAATGTCAATAATTTTATTTGAGCTTCTTAAGGTATATTTAATTTCTTTTTACATCCCCCCTCCTTATTTTATGAAGCAATATATTCTACATATTAAGTTTCTGAAATACTTCAAGATCCAAACCAACCAGAACACAAAGTTGTTGTCTTGCTCCATCTGTGCCACTACAACAGAGCACCATAGACTGGGTCATCTCTAAGAAGACAGGTTGGTTTCTCCATTTTGGAGACTGACAAGTCCACAGTGAGAGGAGTAGCATCGTGCATCTTCTGGAGGCCTTTGCTGCTTCCTTACACGCAAGAAGGCAGAAAGGCAAAGGAGGGATTGGACACTGTAGTCTGCCAGGACAGAACAGATGAGAGCAGATCCATTCCCACAAGCCCTTTTGATAGTAGCATCAATTCATTATAAATGAAAAACGCATCTCCCTTTCGGCACTGTCCCCATGACTGTCACACTAATATTTGCTTCCAACAAATAAATTGGGTGAGTAGACTCTTTGGATATGAAAAACAGTCTCTGTGTGGCTTCATCTTACTGAACAGAGAAAATAAATTAACTATCAAGGCTGTCAGAAGATGGTGCCAAAGAATCCCATTGGCTAGTATTGTTCCACTATTGCAGGGGAGCCCCATCCTTGGAACTATAGGATTCAATTTTTGGTTTGGTTTGGTTTGGTTTGGTTTTGGTTTTTTCTGACATGGGGTTTCTCTGTGTAGCCTTTGCTTTCCTGGACTCGCTTTGTAGAACAGGTTGGCCTCAAACTCATGGGAATCCACCTGCCTCTGCCTCTTGAGTGCTGGGATTAAAGGTGTGGGCCACCACAACCTGGTTGTAGGATTCTAGTTAATACTGTCTTCTAGTTGACTTTGTAGTCTCTAAGTATTGAATTTGCCACGGGTTCCACAGGACATGAGGGAAAACACACCATCTATCTAGAGAGTCTCATTCAGGAGTCTTAGCCAATTTTAAGCCAAATGTCCAATGCCTATTTTTCCTGTGTCAAATACAAATTGTGCTGACTATTACCCCGACGCATCACATATGTATTCCATGTACATACTTAAGTTTGTCCTCATAACAAAAGTAAAATGACTACCTGCTTTGAAGAAGGACATTATACCAATCTCCAAGGGCTACACAGTATGCCTCTTATGCTGCCAAACACCTTATCCTACCCAACACCCTGCCTTCAATCTGCATTTTCAAAGAACCTACATACAAGACTATGTGATGTACGTACCATCGTGTGTGGTTTTCTTCTCTGTAGCAGAACTGACAGGACCACTTGCTAAACCATCCTCCTGACAAACAGGTAGCTTCTGTCTGCACACCATCATGTGTAATATTAGGGTAAATGTATAAAGACATGGAGTGGTTCCATCTTTTAAAATAACTGCTTGCTGTGGCTTCCAACCACCCGGCACACAGAGGAGTTCCCATTTTTCAGGAAAAGAGTAAATTGGCAACCACACATAATAACACACAGCTTTTCTAGAGATCAGAAGGGAAGGCAGGAAGGCAACACCACCATGGAGACAAGTATACAGAGAAAGGAGTGAGACTCTCAGAACACATGGGTATTGTCCTATAGCTGCCTTGTAAACCACAAGCTGAACCCTGATGACTTCTTCCCAGAGGAGAAACATGGGGACAGCCTCAAACATTCTGTGGACATCCATTATGGTCAGCCTAGGTATTACGGGGGGAGGGGGGGCAGCTGAAAGATGGCAGTACCCACTACTCAGGCAACCTCACACTGACTTCAATGTCCAGGAGGCACAATCAGCTGGAAGGACCACAGCTTAGTAGGTGAGGATGTATTTTAAATTGCACATTTTTGAGAATTTCATACATGAAAGGTATGAGTTTTTAAAAAATGAGGTCACTATCAGAAGATGGGACGAATTCTCCATTCATCCATAAGTGGTTTGCTCTCAGGATCTAGCCTTCATCCATCATCCCTATAGCTTTCATGTGGACCCCTGATTTCTGCCATTATCTAGTCAGCTGTTCAAGAGCATCAACCTGGAGTCAGCCCTGTGAAGCCCTGTCCCTGGATGGCAGCAATTTATCTAGCACACCTTAGCAACCAACCTGCAGCCTGCCTCTGACCTCAACACATTTACACAGATCTACCTTTCTAGGCAGTTTGCTTTTCTGATATCTCTTTTAATTTCCTGGTGGGGATAGTCTAGAACCCTGGCAGCACAGTACTCAGTGTTGACGGGGACCAGCAGACTCTGTGAGAGACAGAGGCACATGACTTCAGTGTGCAGATCATCAGAACATGTTAGACAAGTGTTCACAAAGCTGATTTCAAAGGAGAGTCATGGGTAAGAAAGCCATAGGCTTGGTGAGTGACAAGCACAGGGGTGAGGGATGCCTCCAATAGTTTTGGCAGCACACAGGCTTCAGGAGGACTCCAGAGCCCTCTGAGGGGTAGCAGACAGCTCCATAAGATGCTGGAGACTTGCATGGCAGATCCCATAATAGATAAAAGCATAGGCCCTGTGTAATACCTAGCACCAAACAAGTACTTGGTCATCCTTGAAGTCTGTACCTAAACAGAGGAGTGGGCCTGTCCCTTCCCCTGAGAAAACATGGTGGTTCTTTGGATAGCATATGACAGAGGTGGCTGCCCTACCTCACCTCCAAATAGGGCCCTGACATTTACTCACAGCTATCTCTCTCTGCCTGCCAGATGATAAACCTAAGGCCATGATCCCGAGGCCCAAGATATAGACATGTCACTCCTCCATCACACATGGAAGAAGAAACACCTGAAAGTGGCTACAGAACTGCCTGGCATCTGTCTCCAAGACTGCTCAGGACCCAGAGCTTGCTCAAAAGGACACTGCAAGAGACGTTGCCTTGTATACAGGGAAGGGAAGTTGGTTCTGACAGGCCTCTTGTCAAGGGATCAATCAATGCCAGTCCTTTACCTGCACAAGCATCGCCTGCGACCAGTCTTGAGAAGTGATGGAGCCTTTGATTAATTCTTTTAAACAGCCTTTGAACAGGATTGCAGGAAAGCATTTTCTTTGCCAAATGACACTGTAAACTTTCTGGGGACCACAAGAAGGTGGCATGAAAATCAAAGGCACATTAAAGAAATCACTGGGAAAAAGCTCCCAGCGTACAAAATATCAAGCAGAGTGATGTTGTCTGAAGCCTGCCATCAAGATGAATGGGGGCTGGGAGAGACATCAGATGGCATTTATCAACTCGCTGTTCTGAAGGACAAAACAGGTCACTCTCCATTGAAGAGAAGTAAGACAAGGTATTGCCATGAGCCAGGGCTGTGGGCTGTGGGCAAAACTCAACACCGGCAAGCAACGCTACACATCCCTGTGGAATATGCCTTTCCCTTTCGTCTCAACAGAGGTTAAAGGAGAAAGAAATAAAATCATGACAAAAACTGTTTGAGGGCTAGGAAGATGACTCTGTAGGCAAATGCTTTCTGTAAAACCTGAGGGCCTGAGTTTGGAGCCTGGAATCTATGTCCTCAAAACAATAACAACAAGAACAACAACAATTAATGTCTTCTGGGCAATGGTGGCCACGCCTTTAATCTTAGCATTGAGAGATAGAGGCAGACAGATCTCTGAGTTCAAGGCCAGCTTGTTCTACATCATGGCTTCCAGGGCAGCCAGGACTACATAGAGAGATGGAGAGAGAGATATGGAGAGAGAGAGAGAGAGAGATGGAGAGAGAGAGAGAGAGAGAGAGAGAGAGAGAGAGAGAGAGAGAGATGGAGAGATGGAGAGAGAGAGAGATGGAGAGAGAGACAGACAGAGAGAGAGAGAGAGAGAGAGAGAGAGAGAGAGAGAGAACACTTTGAATATTGTAGCATGCATCTGTAATCCCAGCATTCCAAAGGCAAAATGGGAGAGGCAGAGATGAGAAAACTGCTCTGAAGACTGCAAGCCTTCAAGGTTCCACCTCTGCAGATATACTGGGAGTTGAAGGCTGTTGAGGGAGAGAGAGTCACTTTCCTTTGAGGATGTGGCTGTTCATGCCCCAGTGGATGGCCATACATGTACCCATGTGCATGACAGGCAGTACGAATTGGACTCGGTGTGTTATTAATAATAAAAATAAATAATAAAACACATGAAGCTGAATAGAGATGAAGTGTAGGGCACTGGGGGAGTTGGAGGGAGGTAGTGTAAATGGATATGATTGATATATTTTGTGTGGAACTTTCAAAGAATTAAAAGATGTTATCAAAAATGATTTTGGGTTACACAGTCCCTAGAAGGCACATGATTAGCCTTCCAAAATATAAGCATCTCACTCCTCCTAATTCCAGGAGATGTGAACTTTTGTCCAACCCCACAGCCTCCCCTGAGCACCTTGTAGTGGTTGGCTCCCCCACGGGATACTGAGGCACAAGGGCAGGATCATGCACTAACTCGTGCCCTCCGTGTTCTTCCAGCTCACACCTAGAGGCCAAGCTTGCTGCTGTGCTGCCTCCAGACAAAAGCTCCCCCTGACTGTGGGTTGGACAGCCTTTGATTTTACCATACCCCGCTCCTGCCTTTTATCATCTCAGACTCTCTTGAGTGAAGGCTCTTAGAATGTCTTCTACCTGCCTTGTCCAAGCTACACTGCGTGACGACCATTTCTTGCACATCCCATTGACCTGCTTTTGCACTAGCAGGTCCCAGCAGGCACTTTCTGAAGATATCTACCCCTGAGACAACAGTGAGCGCAAAGAAAACAGTGCTACCTTCACCCTGTGGTATAAGATGTTTCACACTGCTTTAGCAGGGTTAGTTTGATTTATGTTTGAACATAAATAAGCATTATATTTCTTAAAAATGACCTATTTAATACACAGAATTTGGGGGCACTTTTGAGGGTATATCTAGTGGCACTGTAAAAACTATACTGTGATACACAGGGTGCTATGGGCCGATAAAATTGGGGGAGCTCTGCCCGTGGGTGAAGTAAGAGTAAGGAATGTGAGCTCACAGGCCTCCCCCAGTGACAGCATCCAGGTCCACCTGCAGTGCTATTCTGTCTGTCCACTTGTTCATGTTAACATTTGCTGAGAGCCTACTGTGTGCCAAGTATTGTGTTCATAGAGTGCCTCCAGGCCAAGGTCCTGCCATAGTACTTAGCCTAGTAGCCAGGCCAAAAAAAAATTTTTTTTCCTCAAAATGGCTCTTTGATGATCTTCACTGACTGAGATGTGCAGAAACGTGGCCACAGTTCCTCAGCATGACCACAGCACCAAATGTAAAACTTACCATCAATAGACAAGCATCTTTCTGTCAGAAGCCTTGGTATCCGCATGATGAGTAGCTCCAAATAGAAATTAGAAGTCTCAGAGAACATTAAAGAAAGACTACCAGGTAGACAATTCTAATTTCTGTCCATCTTCCTTTCCCCAAGTAGCCTGAAATGCTGGGATTCAGGACTCTCAAGACATATCAGATGTGAGACGTTCTCACTTTTCCTGCCATCTGCGAGTCCTCCTCTTCATATCAGTGAAGCCACCATGAACAGAGGAGGGAAGACAGTGGTGCGAATGGCAGAGGAAGACCAGATCCTTTCGTTATGAAGTGCTATCATTAGGAAGTAGACTCCAACCAGAACGATCAAACTAAAGACCAAAAAAAAGATATACGTCGGCTCTTCTGAGGGAAACCAAGAAGGGGTCTGAAAATATCTGAGGTGGGGCTCGGGATGCAGAGCTGATGTGTGGAGCATAAGTTGAAGAAGGTTCTTTGAGCCCCTCTCTGACGCTCAGCAGAACATAAGTGTGTGTCAAGGAGGTAGTCTCCATCACCCCCTCTTAATTCTCCTCTTTGAACAGAGAAACTGTGAAGTGTTCAGTAAAACGTATCAATAGGAATCAACAATGATACTAATAAATCCATGCTTCACCATAAGAGGGGATCACTGGTAACGGAGGACCCCACTCAGTTTTGCACACAGCTACTATTCAACACACCTGCTCCATTCCTCAGTGTTTACCTGAGGGAATAAACCACGTGTCCACTAAAGCCTTGTACATTACTATTTACAGCAACTTTAATTTGGGATAATAGCAAAATAAAACAACAGCAAAAACTAGCAGCAACCCGTGTCTATCAACCAAACATCATGCATCTGTATGGTGGAATACTATTCACCACTTAGAATGAACTGTGAGTCCAGGCATTGGCAGGAAAATCTCAAAATTATTAAGTCATGTAAAAGAACCCAGACAAAAAGAAGCATTCGCTGTATATTTGGGGAGGGATTGTATGTAAGTAAATTTCAACTTAGAGAGTACAAACTAATTCATAATGAGAGACAGCAGATCAATGTTTGCCTGTGTGGTAGGGAGCAACATGAAGGAAGATAGCAAGAAGGGATAACAACAACAACAAAAAAAAGGATGTGGGGGTTCAGAAGATGATGGATTCATTATCTTTTTTGTGATTATGGCTGTAGGGGTGTGTGTGATGTCAAAAGTGAGGAAACTGTACACTCTAAATAAGTGCTATTTGCTGTGTGCTAGCTACACGTGCCAGGAGAATGTTAGTGGAGACTGTTGTAACAGGCTGTATGCAGCACTATAAATTGATGGATTCCTCTTGGAAAGCAGTTTGGCTTTTCTTTGGTACTACTTTTAAGTCTGTATCCTAGAGACGTGAAATGAGATACAACAGTTTCACTCCTGGATCACTTATAATGGCAGAAAAAGCTAGGAAGCACTAATGTATTTGATTGGGATAAAAACCTGCCCCAATAAATCATGGTATCACACATATTGAAATATTATGCAGCCATTAAAGGCCATGCTTATGAGAAGCTTTTAATAACCTGGGAAAATGCTTATGGGATAGTGCCAAGTAGAAAGCACCAAGATATAAATTGTATATATGGTATGAATTGAATTATGTAAAATTATGCACATAAAAAAATCTCTGAAATATCTTTAGGATTATTTCTGAGTGATAGAGGGTATGGGTGATTTTTAATCTCTTAATGCAAATTTTAAAATGTTCCTATTTAAAATGTATTTCCTTCGTTTTCTACAATAAAACTATATTTTTAAATTGCGAAATAAATAAGCTACCTTCAAGGAACTCTAATTTGTCTTGTTCCTTGAAAAAGCGGGCTCTTACGAGGCGAAAACCCAGATTGCATTTCTGTAATCCTCTCTTCTGTGAAAATGTAGGCATGATACCTACACAAGCTGCCAGTCTGTAACTTGAATCCCCATTCCCAATCTTACTTTCAAGCCACCTGGAGACTCATCTGATTGACAGCACACATTATCATCTCACTGCTTTGTATGTTTTGTTTAAATCTGCTTCCATCCACATTTCAGGGTAAGGCCTTGAAGGCAAAGGATGGGTCTTTCCTTTGCTTATGCACATCTCCCATTCCACCTTGCCTTGGGATGCAGGGAAGAAATCAGAATGCACACACACACAACAACGATGCTGTATAAGGTGTTTTTATAACACCCCATCCTGCCTCTCTCTCTCTTTCACCAAGACCTTAGCAAAACAACAGCTCATGCTGTGTGGGTGAGTGATGGAGTGGTGGTTCTCTGGCCTTATTTTTTTGAAGAAGAAAATGATGAGATCAAAGTTCAGCCATGTTGAGACTGTTCCCAGGAGTTTCTCCGAAGCGTCTGTTTGAACAGTTGGAAACACTGGGGCTCTGTAGTCACGCCATAGCCTGTGAGCTTATTTCATGTGCGTCTCACTTTTCTATATCCAGGGTCCAAGGTAAAGATTTGTAAATTTCTATTCAATGATTTCTAGAGGGGAAAAAAAAAGCTAAGAAATTGTTAGAGAAATGGCTGTGGATCTTGTTCAGCGTTTTCTATTGTACTATATATCCAAGAGAAATGTCATCTTTTCGAGACTTGCTATTCTATTAAAGGTGTGTCTTAGTTTGAGTTACTATTTCTATGATGAAACACCATGACCAAAAGCAATCTGGGAAGGAAATGGTTTGTTTGGTTTACGTTTCCACATCCATAGGCTTCTACTTCTTCACTGGAGGAAGTCAAGAGACAAGAACTCCAACAGGCTGAGAACCTGGAGACACGAGCTAATGCAGAAGCTGTTTCCTGGCTTGCTCACCCTGCTATTTTACCTAACTCAGCACCACTAGCTCAGGGATGACCTCGCCCACAATGGACTAGCCCACCCCCCCCACACACATCAATCACTCAGTAAGAAAATGCTCTACAAACTTGCCTACAGCCCAGTCTTATGGAGACATTTCCACAGGTGGGGTTCCCTCCTCTCAGATGACTCTCATCTGTGTCTAGTTGACATAAAATTAGCGAGCACAAGGTGTGACTCTTGAAATAACCATTTGGCTCCTGAGAGTCTCTGCAATAGTCCTACATGACTGATACCCCATGGCCATCCTGCATCCTCAGCTGAAGGGTCCTCCAACCCTGTTCTCTGCCCTCCCCACCCCTATTGCATAGCTGACTCACACTGTAACTTCTATCATGGTCACCAGTCCTCACTTTGTTTATCAGCGAACCTTCTAAGATGGTTAAATGCTCCAAAAGCTAATTGATGGACACAGAAGAAAATGACAGCAAAGTCAGCAGGTAGGGGTGAGTGACTAGGGCTACAGGTCCACTTTCAGGCCTTGGAGGAGAAGTGAGACTATAAAGCATCCAGAATCGACGCCAAGAAACTTCAATGTCCAGTACCTTTGTAAACCATAAGAAACCACTTAAGCTTTCAGAGGCTGATAGGCTCAGCTCTAGTGAAGAATGTCTGGAAGGAGGAAGAAAGTAAACCACATTAGGGCATCATCTCACTGTGATGGTCTAAGATAAAGATGATGGAGTCTTAGCTAGGGTGAGATGGTTCAGGTTGCAAAAGGACATGTTTCCAGTGTGGACCCTGGGGTTGATGGGGCTCTGTTCCTTAAGATAGAGAACTGAAGAGAACAAGCAAGGTACAGGATGTGGTGGAGGGAGTGAGCTAGCTCAGCCAAGGGCATTTTTGTTTGACAGGTCTGTGAGACAACCTAAATGACGTAGCTCGAAGCAGTGACAGGTGTGCTGAAGGGTGGAGTCAGTTCTCGGCTACTTTTCATTGGTATGATAAAACACCACAACCAATGCAACATGTGAAAGAAAACATTCCATTGGACTTAGAGTTCCAGAAATTTAGAATCCATCATGGCAAAGTAAAGATAGGGCAGGAAGAACAGCTGAGAACTTACATCTCAGCCTGCAAGGAGGCAGAGAGCACACGGGGAATGGCATGAGTCTTTTGAAGCCTCAAAGGCTGCTCCGAGTGACACCCCTCTTCCAATATGACCACACCTCCTAATCTTTCCCAGATGGTTCCACCAACTGGGAACTAAGTAATCATTCTCATGACCCAGTGGGGGCCATTTTCATTCAAACTTCCACAAAAAGAGGAAGTATTAAAGGCAGGGATATAAGGAGTGGGGGGCAGGGTGGGAGGCACAAAATGAATGACCCCGACTCTGAAGAGCTTACCACAGTAAGAGTCTTACCATATAGATGACTGGGGAAAGAGAGCAAGGGAAATTCAAGAGACAACAGGAAAGGTGGGATGGGAGACTTGGGAGATGAGGAAAGAGAGGGAGTCAACAGACAAGGGAAGCTATGCTATCACATGCTGCAGATCTGAAAGAATCCTCTGAGCTTGGCTTCAGAAGGATCACTGATTATCTGAAGCAGCCTATATTCTACAGAAGACATTGGGAGAGAGAAATAATACCTGCTCCGTGCCTAGTCTTGTGATGATGTATCATTATATGGATCGCTATCCAAACTGAAAAACAGTAATTACTCTAGGTATTTCCAGACAAATTTAATACAAAAAAAAAAAAAAAAATCAGGCAACCAAATATCATAGAGCAGGTGGAAGGAAACTCACAAGGTTCATAAAACCTACAAGAAACTTACAAGGCTCAGGGCTTAGGAAGCTTACAAAAGTCAGTAGGTTCATCTCTGGGGACCTATAAGCACTAAATAACTTGGAGAATCTTGTTTGGTGTAGCTGTTTAAAAGCTGGTCAGAAACTCCAGTGGTGTGTCTTATGGTGTGCTGGGTGAGCTTTTTAGACAAGAAAAGAACTGACCAGGTCATCCATACCTATAAGAAAACTCTCATCTACACTACTGTAATATCAATAAACTTTTTGGGTTACCTATCTGAACTTGGTGGGATTATTTCTTCGGTCTGTCTTTGTCCTCTATCTCTGGTAAACAAAATACAGTCCTCAGGAAAAGACACTTAATTACAAGAGATGGAGAATCAGATCACTTGGCAAGGCAGGGAACTATTCTAACCCTAGGGCTGAAGAGTCAGAAAAAGCAAGCAGGGATCCCAGAGCCCTTAAGGTAACAGCCATACAACAGATCTATAACACAAAATTTCCCCTTTAAGTAATGGAGTCAAGAGAGGCAGGATATTAGGCCAGAGCTACCAGGAAGAAAGATCAATCACTGAAGTCACTCAGGGCAAAGGAGAGATGGAGAACCAGCCAATGGCTTCCTACCATGCTCTAGTCTTTCATCAGGGCCTCATCTTGGCTCTACCTAGCTAGATAGATGCAAACTGGCCAGACATCTGGAGGATATAGTTTTCTTCCATACAGCAGAGCATGAGGGGGTTATGAATAGATCTGAACAAACCAGACAAATGACATGTTCTGTTATCACATTGCTTCTCCTCTAGGATACCATCATATCAGACCCACTTTGACTTCAGAGATGTTTAACATCTGAAGATTGTCACCCGAGAAGGATGCAATACTGTATACTTATGGAAATAGAGCCAGATGGTACAATGCTTCATAGTATACCCATGCTCCCAATAAATTGCACACCCTTTGCGTGAAGTTGCTGTCTAATTCTGATTTCACAGAAACACCAGCCTCCTGAGAGAAACAACGGGCTTCCGGGTGTGTGGAAGTGCCTCCGTGGGTCCCTAATTGTTCTTTCTCCTGCTGCTCTATGCCTGATACATATATCGGGTGTGTCAGGGCCAGCCATACCTTCATGTACATCATGTCATCCTCAGTAGAAATCGAATTTATTCTCTTACCCACTGATACCTTCCCACGTTCTGCAGTGGCTTTCAGTCTTTTATATATAAAAGCATGCTGTGCCACAGGAAAGCAACCACTGGACCAGAGGAAGGGAAAATACAGGCTGCAGAATGCTCAGAATTCACCCAGCTCATCCTCCTTCCAAGACAAGTGATAGAAGTGCAACACATGGACAAATGGATTGAACTAGAAATGATCATAATGAGTGAGTTTGTCCAGAAGCAGAAAGACTCAAATGGTATATACTCACTTATATCTGAACACTAGCCCAAGGGGCATATCCCATGAAAGTCTTCACTCACCAGGAAAGTGGGTCAGAGGGGAGGACATCCTATTGGGACTCTAGGTGAGAGAAGCATGGGAGAATGGGGAAATAGAAAGATCCAGAGGATCCTAGAAACCTACAAGAACATTATGATGGGCAGATCTGGGCACAGGGATCCTGCTCAAACTATGGCACCAGCCAAGGACAATACATGCAGTAAACTTCGAACCCCTACCCAGATCTACCCAATGGACAGGACATTCTTCACAGTTAAGTGGGGAGTGGGGTCTGACTTTCACACGAACTCTAGTGCCCCATATTTGACCACGTCCCATGGAAGGGGAGGCCTGATGTCACTCAGAGGAAGGATAGCAGGTTACCAAGAAGAGACTTGATACCCTATGAGCATATACAGGGGGAAGAGGTCCCCCTCAGTCACAGTCATAGGGGAGGGGAGTAAGGGGGAAATGGGAGGGAGGGAGGAATGGGAGGATACAAAGGATGGGATAACAATTGAGATGTAATATGAATAAATTAATAAAATATATTTTTTTAAAAAGAAGTGCAATACATGCACCGTGGCTGACAAGGCCGGCAAAGTGTGGCCAGAGACATCCCTTGTCCTCACTGGCAATTCTCCATCTTCAGGTTATTAGGAGACATCACTGCAGGACATGTGTTTCCAGTGCCCAAAACTCCGTGATTGGGCAAGCGTTCACACAACACATGTAGCAAAAGTGGTGCTTTGTTCTGACCAGTCTCAAGGGAGAGTTGGCCCTGGCCACTCGTCCTGAAAGAAAGCGAGCAGCTAGGGACCCTCTCACAGTGGCCGTGTGAGACTGGGTGCCTGGAAATGCTGCTGCCTAGCAACAGGCAGTGGCCCAGCTCCTGTAACTCTAGGGCATGAGGCCCAACATTATAGAGTCCCTTTCCTCCCTAGGACCTAAAGTTGAAGTTCTGTGAAGAAGTCTGGTCTCAACTAATGCCCAATATGCCATGGACCCTCCGCTGGCTTTGGGTCTTTAACCAACATCATTCCTTATCTCTGAAAGCCTCTATAGCTTCATAACCCCTCAGGACTCCACAGGTCCCAAGGCATCTCACTGACCGGCTTCACTCACGCATTCCTCTATCCATGCAGGTGATAGTTCAGATGCTAGGGCATCATCAGGAACTCAGAAATGAGCCCTGCTCTCACTCGGGGCTTGTTGTGTGGTGGGCCAATTGGGCTTTTCAAATTTAAAAAAAAAAAAGTGATTGTATGAACTCTCCTTGAGGCACATTCGGGTTAAAGTTGGAGCACCACTGTGGGAGAATGTGAAGCTTCATTTGAAAAGGTATTGAAGATGGGAGTGTTGAGAGACTTTTCTTCCCAGTGATTGGAATCTAGAATTGAGTAAGGTGGAAAGGTGATGGACCTAGGCTCCTACAAGGAGAGGAAGTGAGGCCTCTTAGCCTAAGGGAACAATCTGCTTCTGTCCCAATTTCAAAGTGTCAAGTGTAGCAGATCCAAGGCTGGAGATGTACAGGATCCCAGAGGGGCCCCCTGCCCAGAGTGGGGACTCCCCTGACCCCCCTGTCTGTTGCATCACCTCCACCAACCACCTCTGCTCACAGTCTGCACTGTGCTCCTACAGAGAATTATCACTTAATACTTTAATCTGTCATCTTGTTGGTTCCTCTATCAAAACTCAGATCATCTTGAGGACAAGGAAGTGTCATTCAGACAGACAACCTTGGCTTGAAGCACATGCTCCAAGCAGTCTGTTAAGGCCAGAAGAAGGGAGGAAGGAGGATTATGAAACAGACACAGCCTTGGTGAGAGGTTAAGTTCCTGGAAGTGATATCCTTGCCTGCAGAGCTCCCAAGGCAAAAAAAAAAAAAAGCATTTACCAGCAACAAATAAAGTATGTATTTATTTAATTAAGATTTTTAGCATTTCAAGAAACCCTATTACTGGTGGATGACAAGCAGCATTGTGCTCGGTTTTGTCATGCAAATGTGGCATTTAGGCATCAGCTTTAACCTGTCAGCCATTCACAATATTCTTCAGAGAACTTGCCTTCTATTGGCTTCGTGATTGCTGCTTTTAACCTGAAAACAGGGGAAAGGAGAGGTTCCCCCCCCCTCCCGAAAGGAGACATCCCTGTAGTAGGCGTTCTGTGTTGCGATTTCAAAACCGGTACTTTAACAATCAACCAGAACAAAATCCCCTTCAGAGAGTAGACTGTGAGGGACAATGCTTTCCCTGGGCTCTGGCCGCCCAGGGCCAGCGGGTGCCTCTAACAAGACAATCAGCATGCAGAGCCACTTCAAAGGCATAGGGGCTTCTCTGTCAAGCCACAGCCCTCATTTCCAAGGCCCTCCAATTGTGCAGGAGAGGAACATAAAAAAGACACACTCTTTTCTCTACAGGCTTTTTGTCCTCCTTTCTCCCCCCTACCCCTGCCACCTGCCACCCCTGCTCTCCCCAGGCCTGATCTTTCTCCTCATATGTTTCTGTGTTTCCTCTCCTGCTTTGTTCCCTCACTGCTCTGTCTATTCTATTTCTCCTTCTGAGTGAGGTTTAAGCATCCTCCCTTGGTTCCTCCTTGTTACTTATCATCTTTGGGTCTGTGCATTGTAGTATGTTTATCCTGTACTAAATGGCTAAAATCCACTTATAAGTGAATACACACCATGTGTGTCTTTCTGGGTCAGGGTTACCTCCCTCAGGATGATCTTTTCTAGTTCCATCCATTTGCCTGTAAATTTCACAATGTCTTTGTTTTTTAATAGCAGAGTAGTATTGGGTGGACCATCTCTGTGACAAGCTGCAGATCTAAGTCAGGGTAGGTTCCCAGGGGGATATGAGAGAAACTCTAGCAGAGACTCCTAGTAGCAAGGACCATAGAGACTGAAGAAGACACTCTCTGACTAGACAAATCTCCTAATAGAGGGAGGGAAACACCAACCCACCCACAAAAACTTTGACCCCAAAATCTACCCTGCCTGCTACAAGACAATGAGGATGAAGATGAAGCAAATAGATCAGAGATGGAGGGAAAGTCCAACCACTGCCTGGCCCAACTCAAGACCCACCCCGTGGGAGAGGACCAACCCCTGACACTATTAAAGATACTCTGCCAGACCTAGCCAAGGGACAGGATATTCTCTACAGTTAAGTGGAGACTGGGGACTGACTTTCACACTAACTCTGGTACCCCACGTTTGGCCATGTCCCCTTGAGGGGGAGGCTCAATGGCACTCGGAGGAAGGATAGCAGACTACCAAGAAGAAAATGATACTCTAGCATCATATTCAAGGGGAGGAGGTCCCCATCTGTCATAGTCATAGGGAAGGGGAATGAGGTGAAAGCAGGAGGGAGGGAAGAATGGGAGGATGCACAAGATGGGCTAGCGATTGAGATGTAATATGAATGATTTTATTTTTCAATTAAAAAAAAGAAAGAAAGAAAATTATAAGAAAAAAAAAAAAGATACTCTGCTGTGCTTGCAGACAGGACCCTAGCAGAGTTGTCCTCTGAAAGGTTCCACCCAGAAGCACCTTGAAAAAGATGCTGAGACTCGCAACCAAATATCAGGTGCTGCGTAGAGAGCTTTGCAGAAAAGTGGGAGGAAAGAGAAAAGGATCCGGAGGTGACAGGAGCTCCACAAGAAGATCAACAGAGCCAACTAACCATGGCCTGGAGGGGCCTGCTAAGACCGAAGCACAAACCAAGAAGGACCTTGCATGGACTGGACCTAGGCCCCCTACACAGATGTAGCTGATGGGCAGCTCAGGATCCATGTAGGTCCCCTAGTAGGGCTATCTCTGATATGGACTCTTTTGCCAGCTTTTCAATTACTTCTCCCTGGCAGACAGGATTGCCTTGCCAGGCCATAGGGGAAGAGGGCACACTCAGTCCTGATAGGACTTGATGAGCTGGAGTGGATGGGAAGGGGGGTTCCCTCTTCTGAGGAATAGGAGAAGGGGATGAGGGGAGTGGGAAGGAGGGAGGGAGGGAGGGAGGGAGAGTGCAACTGGGTCAGGTGAAGAGAAGTGGAGCTATGACCAGGCTCTAAAGTGAATGAATAATTTTTTTAAAGACATTCTTGTTCTCAGTGAGTACAAAATGGGGCTGGGAACACGATATGGGCCTCACAGTGTTTATATGGGGTTACATGAGCTGAGGCACCTAAGTGACTAGGACATGCATCTCTATGGTATAGTGCTTTTTGTGTTAGCTGCAGGGCAGGTTGAATGCAACTTAACAAAGCAACTATCTTCAGACTTATACATCCTTGACAGCATGCTTCAGCCCTGCGGTCTAACTTACCACAATCTTCTCAGAGTGTGCTCTCTCTCCTCAACTCTCTCTCTCTCTCTCTCTCTCTCTCTCTCTCTCTCTCTCTCTCTCTCTCTCTCTCTCTCTCGCACTTTTCAAGGGTTTCTCTGTGTAGCAGACCAGGCTGGTCTTGAACTCACAGAGATCCACCTGCCTTTGCCTCCCCAAGTGCTGGGATCAAAAATGTGGACCTCTACACCCAGCTCAAAGTTTTCTTTATGGATGCTGACTCTCTCATAGGGAATAGTCAAAATGTATTCTCCAGTAAATGAGTGTCCCTGTTGACTGTCCTTCCTTAGGCATAAAGGCCACTCTAGATAAGACCAAGGTCAGACACAATATATCAAGGAGGAAATTCAAGCCATTCATTCGGGACAGTCATGCTTAAGGTGTGAAGGTCCTTGCTCCAGCTGCCGTAGGAGTGGGGTGCAGACAAGTCCACAAGAAACCTTGCTTTGTGCACTGGAGCCCCGAGCTTCCAGGTTGACTATCTTTTATTTTCATGCATTCAGGGAGCCAGACCATGTGTGGAGGCCATCACAGGAGCTGGTTAGCTTTCCCAGTAAGGGCCAGCTGTTGAGATATCTATCCTAACCATCTGAAGAAAGTTGTTGCTGTGGGACTGATATCAGCGGATAGCCACAGCACCAGCCTCTTACAGTCCAAGCTCTATAACCTTGAACATTTTTTTACATTTTTTATTAAATATTTTTACATATATATTTATATTTATTACACATATATACCATAAACTACATATAGCAAGAAGAACCATGAAACAATCAGGAATTATATAAATGTTACATTCACAGTGTTTTGGCTATTTGTATTTGGTAGCCTTGAAGAAAACATTTTTTCTACCTTGGTGAGTCTAAAATTCTGAATGTAAATCAATATCTATCATATCTAATCTCTATCAACTTAAAAAAATCTATCTAGACCTAAAAACATCTTAGCCCCTAAACAACTAAGCCTCATTGTGAAACTAAACTATCTGGTCTTCATCCCCATCAGGGACTTGAGAAGGAATAAAATTAATTACCTGAATGAACCGGAAGTGCAGGTTAGCAGCTTCCCAAATGAGACGATGACAGAGACAGTTTGCTGCCTGAACAGTCACCCAATACTCTCTATAACATTAGAGCATCATCTTCAGCCTTCTGGCTCAAAATATCTGACAGACATATTTGTGAGGCAGGAACTATTAAGGACTTGCTTACCCTGTCTTGGCAGAGTTTGGCCATTGACTCTGCCTGCATCGAAGCTTGCCCATTTTTAGGCAAAATTCTGTCTGTGATAGAAATGAGGACAATTTGTCCAGGGGCTTGTTCGCCACATTTGAAGCCATCTCCAAAGGAGGTTCTTTGATGCTCATTATCTTCTTTGAGGTAGGCTGGGTGTTGCCAGGAGTTAACCTGACTTGTCAATGAATCTTTAAAATAATAGCATCTTTAAATGCCATATTCTATATGTCTCTGAGGTTTTTGAAGACCTTTCTTTACTGCAACCTCTTGGGCTAAGATTTATTGTGCCCATTTTCGAGATCAGAATAGGAGTCTGGAGCAGTCCTGTAACAGCTTCCAAATAACATAATCAAGACCCGGCCACAGCTCACACACCACACATCAGTCACCCAGAATTAAGAGAACGTTTCCCATAATCAGATGTTGCACTCAGTTCCAGCAATTCCCTGTTTGCATATATTTTATGTGCTGATAACACTCATTTCTGAAAATAAAGTCATTTGTCTGCCAAAAGAAAAAAAAAAAACCCTATCAAATCCCTGTGAGCTAGCTATGATACCAAGCTAAGGTGATGGTAAGTCACATCAACCTGCACCTGTGACAATGGATCAATAGATCTAGTCTTTCAGAGAAAGGGCAGAATTTTTGTCAGTGAGGGTTTCAATGCCTTGCCTAGAAGATTTGAACGGCCGTAGTAACTCAGACCTGTGAGCGCTCGAGGCTCTGAGGAGAGGAGGGATTTCAGCTCTGCAAGGCTGTTCCAGACTGGCAAGGGAAATGCTGAGGATGGAGCTTGCCACTTCACAAAGTCCTTTATAGGTGCTCTGAGAAAACACTGAAAATAGACACTCAGGAAATCTGGCTGTGATCAGGGGTGCCAGATGTTCCCTGAGACACTTAGATTTCATGGGGTGCAGGCATCAGGCCTAGTTCAACTCTTTTCACAGCCAGGGGGGCCTTCATAGCACAGACATGGCGAAAGGAACTGGGGCAACCCTGTCCTCAAGGAGCCTTCCAGAAATAGTTTCTACTACCTCCGAGCCCTGTGTCTACATCAGCTGCAGATCCCTGCACGATATATTTGTTCCAGCAAAGTCTTCAAGGCCCAGATGGTATGAAGGCGGGTTCTAAGTCCTGCAGATGAACACAGACAGTTCCCAAAAGTCATATACAGTCTTCCAAATGTCCCACCAAGTCCCATGGCTGCCAAGCAAGTCTGGCCGGATGTCTGAACGCACTGGGTGTTCCAATCTTGATGGGTTGGCTTCAAGGGATTCAGAAGGTACGGCAAGGACACTTTTTATAAATGGCTGTCTTGGTCTGGGTTCCCTCAATAGCAGGCCCTGAAAGTAGGCCCCAGGATAGGTTTTGAGAGGTGATCTCAGGAAGGACAAGAAGTGGAATACTTATGGTTGTGAGCCTAGCCTTTAACAGCTGAGCCATCTGGCGCACGCCTTTAATCCCAGCACTCGGGAGGCAGAGGCAGGCGGATCGCTGTGAGTTCGAGGCCAGCCTGGTCTACAAAGCGAGTCCAGGACAGCCAAGGCTACACAGAGAGACCCTGTCTTGAAAAAAAAAAAAAAAAAAAAAAGTGGAATACAAGACTAATACAGGAAAAGAAGGAAGCCAGTTCCTACCACCACAGGCAGCTGGACTGCTGGGTCCCTCAGATGTCCTCCACCTACAGGGAAAGGGAGTGGTGGGATGGGGGTGGATAAAGATTTGCTAACTCTTGGCAGCCACTGATAAAGACAAGTCCTGGAGTACACATTTCCTAGAACTTGTGATCTGCCTTGCTGGCAACTAGAGGATTCTAGAGAATGCTGACAACTAGAGAACGCAGAAGCAAAAGGCTGAATCTGATTGGGCTTCAGACACAAACAGATGTGGTCAGGCACTGATAGGAGCTGTTAGAATCACCCTCTGTGGAGAGACGGAGAGGCCTGGCTCTATCCATCCATGTGCATCTTATATCACAGAGACATTGCTCTCTCTGTGCACACAAATCTTACATCTCCCTTTGGCCTCTAGCCACTTGCACCTCATTGAACCTGATGGACAACACAGAGGAGGTTGAGATGAGCCTACAGCACAACCTAAAGCTCACCTCCTTTTTTAAGGGGGAGGCTCCAGTTTCTAAGGCACTGCTAGTGGGTTCTTCCTAACTCAATACTACTCTACGCTGCCAGTTTAGCATAGTGGGGCTGATAACAGAACAGCCATTCCTCACCCTCAGCTGGTGAAATATGAGGCCATTTTCCAAGCAGTCTTGTGGTCACCTTGTGGTATAGAAACACTCAGAGTTACATGAAAACTAGAAAAGCCCTGTAGCTCATAAAACTACCACAGTCTAGGCCGGCCTGAACGAGATCCTGACCTTAAGTGCTGCCTAACACCACCATATTGAGAGCTCAGTGTCCATTTTGAGCATCTTTCACTTGGAAGTGGCCTGCATATATGCTGAAATGCCAAAGAGATGCTAAAATAACACACGCTAACCATCTGTTTTACTTCTCAAAATTGCCCAATGCACTTTTGTCTGGCTGTCAGGTATTTCATAACCCCACACTTCTGTTACCGTGTGTGTGTGTGTGTGTGTGTGTGTGTGTGTGTGTGTGTGTGTGTGTGTGTGTGT
>OU015755.1:23710434-23733363 GCA_907169655.1 Acomys percivali | reverse complement strand
TGTGTGTGTGTGTGTGTGTGTGTGTGTGTGTGTGTGTGTGTGTGTGTATGTGCGTGCGTGCGTGCGTGCGTGCGTGTCTGTTTGGGGAAGTTCAATTATTTCTGGAGCATCAGGAGGTAAAGACTTCAGAAAAATTACAGACATTCTCTCTTTCTAAATATACTTCAGGACTTCAAGAAGGAACCGATGTGGCAGATTTGGGTTGGGAGAGCAGCCTCAGAAGGAAGTATTTAGTAAGTCAAGTCAGAAGGGTGGGTGTGAGAACCCCTCCCACCAAGGTTTCCTCCTTATTACACACAGGCTGCGTCTGTGCGGGAGCTTCCAGGAAAACCATCTTTAAATTCACAGCTCATCATCTATCATAATTGAAAATATGGTGATGCATAAGAAATGATGTTGACTTTGGAATCAGAATGTCAACCAGGTCTTCTCATTTCAGAAATACATACATCCCTCGGTGGCCTGAAGTTACTGTTAGGCTAAAATTTTTATAAACTCAACTCCAAGTCAAATATTACAGAACTACCAAATGTCACCAAACCACTTAGTAAGAGGATGAGCTATTCCCCATTAAATCAAACCATCGAGTTGGTTTTTCATCTCCAAGTTGCTGAATCTCTCTTTGGCAATATAGTCTCTTCCTTAACAACACTTCTACCTTATAAGGAACGGAGAAGAGAGATTTAATCCCAAAACTCTGGAGGCTGAGGTAGACAGATCTCTATGATTTGCTAGCCAAGGCTACATAGTGATATCCTGTCTCAAAAACAAAAAACAAAATTGGTGCTGGGGGAATAAACCCATTCATAGGGATTTAAAAACAGCAAAATCAACTTCCTCTACCTTATCAGTGAAAGCATGAAGAAGAATCTTTTCATCAAGGACAACATTTCATCTCTGGAATATCAGTGCTGACCGTATGTCCAGCCAGTTGTTTGAGTCCACCATTTCATAGTTTTGCCCTACCACACTGCCGAGCTCCTCTTTCTTCACGGATAGGAGGCACCTAAAATGTATTCCACCAGGTTCATGGCTTCTTGTTTGCTTCTCGTTGCAGACTTAGTCCAGATCATTTTAAAATTTTAGTCTTTTATCATCCCCCAAAGGAGTCGCCTACTCCAAAGGAGTGAGGCATGCTGTGACACACCAGGCCCACTTACCACTTCCATGCGTCAAGGACAGAAGGAGGGAAGCAGAAGTCTCCCCATTGAACCAGGTGAAGAAATGTTCTCTGTATTGTTGGTGTCAATTATGTTCTAGTGTGTGCTTGGTGGGCTCCATGCCGAGATGCCCCCTAGATGACTTAGAGGCAGCTAGCCCACTGAAAGTAAGCACCACCTATAGCATCAACAACCCATTCTGAAAAAGCAACTGCAAATGGCTACAGTACTGAAAGTTTCCAAATTTCCCAGTCAGGTTCTGCCTCTTACTTAACTTTGGGGAAGGGATGAGCATTGTAAAGATCTCATGGAGGCCCCTGAGCCTAGAACCACTCTGAGCCCTATGAGCTTGATGAATTTACCCTCTCCTTCCACAAGGGAATGTTCATAGACCTCGTCCCATAAGGAACATAAGTGAGTGGTTGCGGCTGCTCTGATTCAATGCAGCCTGAATCTGGACCAAGCTGAAGGAGAGAGCTACACAATACCTGGTAAAGTCAACCTGTTTCATCTGGCTACCAGCTGGTAGCATTTTCCTCTGTCCTACTGACTGTCCCCAGAAAGGATGTATTTATAAAAATAGTTGTGTATAGCATAAGTCAATTTCAACTTGTGAGCATATATGAAATCCGTCCTTGGTACCTGGGGGTATGGAGGGGGCAGTGTGAGCAGTGGGCACCTGTGCCTGAACATCTCCACCTGAGCTCTACCGTTCTCTTTTTGACAGCAGCCGCCCCAGAACAGGTCAGCTAGATGTCTTTGGTGTAGCTCTAACAGATCCTGAGTCTTCGGTCCTGAGGACCGAGGCTAGCATGCGTCTTGGTCTTGTTCAGAGTGTTGTCAGAAACATTTCACCAGTTGTACAAGTCACACTATCACCTTCTTACTCATGGTGTCATTAGCACCTGAATCCTAGACACCTGGATGCGCTGGTGGCTATTGAATTCACAGTGACTCACGTCACATCACTGTTGAGTTCACAACAAGCGTCTGCTTCCTTTCTTCCTTTAGAATAGGCCAAAGCATTGGTACATTAGAATGCATGTTACCATGGAGTACTTCCTTTTAGTTCCTGTATATTTCACCTTAGGCATCATATTGACTTTTTCTCAAGTGCCCCTAAATTTCATTTGAGGATAATAACAGTGGCACTGCAAAATATGGGTAGTTAAAAAAAAAGACACTCTTGGTTCTAAGATTCTTTCTCTTACTTCTTGTTACACATTCCGAAATCAGTAAAGCCTGCTTGATCCACACTCCAGCCTTGACATCCCAAAGGCAATGCTGTTCCCATTGAAACAGAGCTTTGGGAAGGGAGCTACCCTGGGTGGGTCCAGAGCTAGCCCACTTGGAGAATAATAGAATTACTCAGAGAACAAATCTTACTGAGGAGAAAGGAGATTTCAGGGGCAAAATCATGACTGCCAGACACCTACCCTCCACTGCAAACCTCATAGCCTAAGCCATACCTCTAGGTACTGTCCTCTGGGAGAGATCCCTCCTAATGCCAGCCTCAGGAGTTCTGGGCTTTGGTTTGACTGAGAAAAGCACTATTTCCCTGTACATAAAGTCATGCATTAATGCTCAGACTTGAACTAGCATTTCCTTCAATCCCAAAGTAAACGTTCTGGCTTCGGAGAGATTCCCGTTTGTGCATTTCTACAGATGAGCTATCCCCAACCTGGAAAGCTCAGCCAGAAATCAGCACCACCCTCTGCTCCCTGATGCCCTAGCTGTGGGCTTAGAAACTCACAGGCCTCTCTTGCAAGTGGCCATCCCACTCTAACTGATAACAAAGCTTTTCCAATTAAGAACCTCATCTTCGCCTCTCTGTACACATGCATCCAATATTACAAATTGCAAATCGCTTCTAACGATCTGTTTGGAAAGCAGGCACGCTTTATCCACTTAGGATTTGTACAGTCCGGAGATTAATAGAATGCTGATGGGAACAAGGAGGACTCAAGGGGCAACCCGAGAGAACATCAGATCTGAGGCAGTTGATAGTTACAACTCAATTCTCACTGGTGTGTGACAGGCAGTGTTCTTCCATAGTATCCTGTGCTACAGAGAATAAGGCAGGGCTCAGGACAACGTGACTTCACTGGTGGTTAATTTACAAAAGACAGTGAAAGTCACACACCACACACGGGGTGACAGATGCTGAGGACCAGGAGTCTACAGACTGTTGTACCGGGGAGGAAATGCTGAGCTACACAGAAGCCAAGCCCTATGCTCTAAAGTTTCCAGGAATTGCCTTGATTCAGACAAGAAGAAACAAGAAGGTGTCTGTACACAGACACATAGCCACAGAAACTTCTAAGACAAGATTCCCTTCCATTGGGACCCACCACCATTGGCATTCAGCATAGGCAAGAGCCCTGTTCCTAAGGACAGGAAGCCGGCCACTGGCAACCTAGTTTAGATAATAAAAGATGTGTCCCACAGACCCTGGGTTGGGTCCCAATTTGGGGGCACAAAAGCTGCTATTACTTGAGCATGGTTTAAACATAATAGACACCTGCTTACCTCAAACGTCTGCCTCTATTGCCCCAGATACTGCCATCCAGCTAGAGTGTTGCCATGTGAAAAGCAGACTCCAAATACTCAGAGATAAGAGCAGGTATCATGTGTCAGAGATGTCCCCATGATGATGACATGACAAAGTAGAGTTTGAGGATGCCAACGTCTTGCAGACGTGGATCCAGAACAGTGGCAGCTCCAAATTTTCTCATAGCAGGCCTTTTGGCTGGAAGTGTGAACCAAGTGATGTGGCATGAAGATATCGTTCATCACAAGCCCATCTTTGGTAAGATTGGCTTATTATGTTCAGTAGAAATTGCCACAGTTTCAGAAAAAGCCTTTGACACACTGTCCAGTGGATTGAGAAAACACAACCTAAAGCTATCACAGTGATGACTGTAGTCGCTATGGGAGGTGTGTTAGGGAGTGGCTTCAAGGATGCAGCCAGAAGCAGCCCTTGGTGGTGCTACCAAGGAGAGAGAGAGAGAGAGAGAGAGAGAGAGAGAGAGAGAGAGAGAGAGAGAGAGAGAGAGAGAGAAAGAGAGAGAGATTCTGGAGTGTTCAGTGCAGGCAGATATGTTGCAGGACAGGGAGGGTGGGACAGGAGACATAGTGAGTGGTGAGGCAATAATTGTGCAACCTCAGGGACAAAATGGTGGCACTTGGGTCTCCTAAAAGGAAAATTCAAGACAAAGTTACACCTTTGAAGCTCTCTGGATTGCATTTCCCTCCTAAAGAGAATTATACTGGAAGTGGGGGGGGGCTTGGGGGCTGCAATTAAGCTTCTGCACGTTTGGAGTGGAGATGAAGCAGAAGATTGTTCAATTAATTTAAAAAAAACTTATTTCGCTGCTTCTGATATTTTAAAGTATATGTTATTGAAATGTCTTCAGAGGAATTTTAATTCAGAACATGGCAGCTCTGGCAAGAGGTCACATCCAAAGACCTTCTAGGTCTGTGTGATCAGGCTGGAATACAGACACGCCTTTAATCCCATGACCCACAGGCAAGCAGATCTCTGAGTTCCAGGGAGTGTCGTTCAGGCAGTTCGGTTGAGTCAAGGGGTTGAGAGGCAGTCAGTGGAGCTGAGTTTGTGACAGTACAGTTCGTGGGATTCAGAGGCCATTTTACTGGGAGAGTTTTTACAGAGACAGGTTGAAGGGAGAACAAGCTAGACACAGTGAAGATAGAATGAGCCAGAGAATAAGAAGAAGCTAGATTATAACATATTGCCAAAGTTAGCATGAGGCCAAGCAGAGCAATTCAGTGAAAAACAGAGAGAAACCAGATAAAATCAATCAGCTTAGAGAAGAGTTTGAACCAGAACAGCAGAGTTGAACCAGCCATCCAGAGTTCTGAAAGAACTAGAAAGGGTGAGCCTATTCAGCATTAAGTCTCAGGGGCTGAAGCAATAATTCTATCAGGTAAATAAAATTTACTCGTACAAATGTCTTAAATATAATTCTAAAATTAGTAATCAAGAAATGGCCATCCTGAGATTGCTGCTGATGCTGCAGTAAAGCATGAATAATTGGTTTTCCTTTGGGAAAATAAACAGTATGAACAATAAAAAGGAAGCCAGGCGTATGCACCAGGCCTTCGTTGCAGCTTTCTTCCACTTTGATTATGAATGATCTTAGCCTCTTTTTCTGTTCTAAATGAGAACTCGCATTCCCACAAACAAAAATACCACAAAGAAGATGTAAATAAAACTGAATAGGGCTTGTACTGCAAGTGCAGCGTTTGCCCCTTCTCTAGTAGTCTGTGAGTTTCCTGAGAAGTAATCCTGGCTTTCCATGCTTGGCTCTAAATCCTAATCTGCCTTTTCTCCCAGATGGGGCCACAGAGAGGGAAGCCGAGGCGGGGGTGGGTGGGGGGCATTCTGAAGCAGGGAGAGATGAAGTGAGACCCTGGGGCCCTGTGAGCTTCATCTTTCTTTTGCCTGTTAGCTGAAAGGACCAGAGTCGGTGGTTTTATAACTTGGACGCCTGGAAAAGACTCCTCCACACTCCAAAATCACCCCGTCTACTTTTAATTTCATGTCTAGTCATCCTTCTAGGTTAGCCCTTTCCGCAGTAGGTTTGCCACCATTAGTTACAAGGAAACTGTTTAGATGAGATTTACTGCATTTCAAAGGGCCCAGATTTGCGGAATGCAGTCTAAATCTATGCATAAGAAAGTGCTTTTTGGGTCTGAGAACTTGAAGGGACAAAAAAAAAAAAAAAAGTTGGAGAAATGAACTGTTACCAAACCCATATGCACTCAAGCTGGGGAGATGCCTAGTCTCCCTTGTGAATATTCATATGCTACTAAACCACAAGACCATCCATTCCCTTCCTTCCCCCTTCCCCCCCTTCCCTCCTTCCCCCCTTCTCCTCCCCACCCCCCCCACCCCCACCCCACCCCACACATTCCTGTTTTCAGGAGCCTCTGCAATGACAGAAAGGCTTGCAAACACCAAGAGCCCAGTGGAAGATGGAGTCACCCCAGTGGCAAGCTTGAGACCCAGCTATCCACCCAGTACCTAAGCTGTAAGAAACAGGTTAATGACCTTGATGGCTAGTGGGTCCTCCTTTGCATTCTACCAAATGGAGGACTAGGGGGCAAGGAGAAACCTGGAGCATGAAGTTTAAGCCTCACCCCCTCCCCCGACCCCCGACCCCTGCTTCCATCTGCCCCTTGCTTCCCCTCCACTGATCTCTCAATGGCTTGTGGAACAGCCCATCCTTTAAATCCAGATGGGCAAGTACAGGGAATGGAAGGAAATCGGCAGCCTGGCCCAAAGAAGACGACCCTCTGGATGCTCACATGAGTCCCACAGCTTTATCTACCTGCACCCATTTGAACAGGCCCTGGTCCCTCACCAAACCTAGAGTTGATGGGGTATACCTTACTCAATAACCCAGAAGTTTCTTTGCAACGTTTGGCCTGTGTATGAGGCAGAAGTGTCTCTGGCTTCAGATATAGGGTGCTAAGTGGTTCCTGGCAGCAGGAGTGAGAAATCGTGAATACCTACCCATGTTCTCAAGCTATGGACGGCCAGAGAAACTGCTGCTTCACGGCAATCATAAATAACACATCCTGAGGCCAGAGCTTCCATAGTTTTGAAGGGTTTCCTTTCTCCTCGCTTCCATCTTTGATATATGTACTTACTTAACAAGGGTCTGGGGAGGGTTAATTGAATTAATATATGTAAAGTGCTTTAAGTTTGAAGAGAATGCACAGTATAAATGGAAGTGTCACTAAAAAGGTTAATCTAATTTACATCTAACACTTTCAGTTCATGGTGTTAATGAACTATATCCTTTTAGAGAGTGATTAATTTATAGAAATGTGATTATTTTTCCTAATGCTATATATGGGTCAGCTTCTCCTATTACTATATCTAACTTTATAGGAAAACTCAACATTTTATAAATTAAGATAATAAATCAAATGCCCCTGTAATGGTTATAGTTCATTAATTACAAGGAGACATGCATTAGATTAACATTTATCTGTTTTAATTAATTTGCTGCAATGCAGTTATCCGTGAAGATTGGAAAATGGACACACCAGCCTGACATAATAGTAACAGGTTTTGCTGGTATTTTGCTGAAAATTCTGGGCGTGGCACTGCTGTATTCAACGTATAACCATGGGGACCATCAGCAGTGTGGCACGTGCATCAAAGAACTGGGGAGGGACTTCTCGCTAAATTCAAACTTCAGAAAACATAATTAACTAAGTCTGTAAGACAAGATGAAAGGAGAAAGATCTAAAGCTTTGTTTGGGGGTTTGGAATCCCAAAGTCTCAAAACAAATCTCTTAAATATGATCATTTTATATTCTTAGCTACTTTATCCCTTTCAAAGGACACGCAGAACTATCTATCTGGCTGCCTGGAACTTCTGAGGTAGAGGAAGTGGGTGTGCACCATGGATCTCTCTCCTGCCTACAGAAAACCAGATCCTCAGAGGCTCTGAGCCCAGAGACCCTCCCAGCTCATTGGTGAATCCAGACCATGAGACCTGAAAACTGAGGCCTTTCCCTAACACCCCACAGTGGTTTTTCTACTCCAAATCAAGTGAAGGAAGCATATTTATCTAACCACATAATAAGACAGACATCATGAAAAGAGAGTATCAGAAGATGCAAACAAATAACGTGCTTTTATTTTAAATTGACAATTTTCACATGACGACTCAATGCAATGACTCCAAAGAAGTAAGTCAATTTTTTAGCTAATTAGACTTTCTTAGGCACTGCAAGAACAGTGTCTGCAGACTCCAGGTGCAATTAAGGAGGCATCTACAAGATCTGACTCCTTCACCCATCTTCGTGTGCGGTTAGTGTCCTCATTCATCTGCAGGACTGGGTATTTTAAACCCCTACAAAACAGAGGCTGTAATTTGGTATGGAAAAGGCCAAGGCAAAAATCAGGAAGTAGCTCTGAGATGCATGGCTGAATCTTGGAGGACGTTCAAGTGCTATGAGAGGCACGCTCTTGAATACAGTGCTTAGCAACCGTCTCAAAGGGGTAAGCGGTACATTTCCCCTTAGGGATCTACAGTCTTCTATGGAAACAGGAAGATGACATACACTTTGAAGGGCAATGAATGAATGAATGAATGAATGAATGAATGAATGAATGAATGAATAAGGAGCAGGTGATCCTTGGGAGAACAATGCCCCCACCTGAGATTAGGTCATCAGGAGAAGGGCAGTGCAGTGGAGCACCATCCATGTCAGAAACTCTGGGGCTTTTTAAAGGAAAGCCCAGGTTGCAGCAGACTTGTGATAAGGAGTGGTCCAGGAACCAGCCAGCTGCCTTCACTAGCTGCCTAACATGAGACACAGCAAGCTGGGGGAGCTTCGGGAAAAAGAGACAAACCAGGCTCACTCCAAATGAAGAAAGAGGGCAAAGAGTGAGGCTTCCACTGAAACAGACTCCTGCAGCGATTTTTGAAGGATTCTCAGACAGAAAAGGCATGACCTTTAGGTCCCATGGAGCCTCTCTGACCATTAAGCTGACATCAAATGACTCTGCTAAGGGAGACTACCTGAGCAGGGAATCCATGTTGACCATACTGTTCTAGGGTGGGAATTTCAGTTCTGCCACATCTGTGAGACCAGGAATCAGTTCTATTCCTTCTTGGAACTTCTGATCCCCTCTCCTAGAATTTGCTTGAGAGTCAAATTGTGACAAGCATTTACGGTAGCGTGCTCTCGATAAGCATGCACTATTCTATCAGCTTCCAAGCCTGGATGCAAGCAATGGAGTCACTGCTCCATGAGCTTGCTCACTCCTCCCTTTTGTCAGTCCACCCACCAAGAGCGCTCCTACTGCTTTGCATTTACCTGTTCTGTACACACCCCATCCATCTACCCAGCCTCCGCTCACCCATCAAGAGTCCTTTCATTTTCTCCATAAAGCTCACCCCGCCTCTCCTAACCTTGCCAAATTTCTCCTCCCTTAGCCGACTTTGGGGGGTGTGGTCTCAGGCTCCATGGACAATCTGCCTCTTGTTTTGGAGTTTGTGTTATTGTCTTAATTCCCCTCAGATAGGAAGATGGACTCCAGCAACCGCGCTTGCTAATCAGGCTAAATAACAACAACGCCCACGGCAGGTTTGGATAACTCTAACTCCCATCACGGACATTTTTCTGACCTCTGCGCACTTCTGCCTCCTGTCTGTGTCTTCCCTACAGCTCCTCTACAGGGTGCCAGTGGCTTCAGCTCAGTGGCTTCTGAGCCCTCCCCAGGGTCCTTCCTTAAAACCTAATTTTCCGATGGAACCATTTCCACAGGGTCCAGTTAGGACCGGGCTAAGTAATAAAGAAGAAAACGATAATGAGTCTCAAGCTGTCTTTGGTTGTCCTAGTTCGGGTCACCATCATCTGCGTAAATACAAGTCATTTCAGATGCTTTTGCGTGTCATTGATGAAAAGGAACACTTATCTGCTGTCTAGGACAGCAAGCTGGGAGGCAAGCAGCAACCCGGCTGATGATCTGTTTTCATAAGCCAAATCACACCACACAAGTTCCTCCTCCAGGAATTGGGCCTCCCACATCTCTGGTACTTGGACATGGAGACACACTTGCTTATTTACGTGTGTACAGCACACTGCCGAGCTTTCCTCTCCACTGGCTCTGCATTAGGTTTCAGGCTGGCCATTAGAGGGAAAACATGATTTCAAAAGCATTCACAGAGCAGTGAAAGAAGCAGCAGGTTTCACAGCTTACACCAAATGTGTGGATGTGGATGTGTGTTTGTATGTATGTATATATATGGCATTTGCTCATACATACACACCCTCACACAAAGAGAAACTAAAAGGCAGAGAAACAGAGAGAACCAAGTTTGGGCTGATTAGACAAAGGTTTTAATTCCAAGGAAGTCAGAAAAGGAAGGTTTCACCAAGTCTTAGACACGATGACCAGGTGTTTTTAGGGTTGATAATGGTATTGTATCTTCAGTGCCTTTTACACCACAGTCCGAGAGAGAAGCTTTCTGAATACGGTTCTGACAACCACCTTGCAGGACAGGGCCCTGTATCCCCACTTTATAGATGTGGAAGCCAAGGCTCAAAGGATTCATTCATTTGTTTATATTATCTAATGAGGGAGTAATAGGGCCAAGATGCAAAGTCAAGTTTCTCTAGCACCTACACTCAAAATTTTACTTTACAGGAGAGGAGAAAAAAATTTAATGTCTATGTCAAAAAGAAAAAAAAAAGACACCACCCAGGATTTCATGCAGGTCCATACACTAAGCCAGACACTACCGGCTGCTCCTTCAACAACTTAAAAGACCAACCTGAGCAATACAGAGGAGCCCTGAGGGTCCACGGGTCAGTCTGGAATCAGGCAAGGGAAGACAGGCATGAGTGAGGCAGAGGCATGGCTTTCTGGGAGGGGCCGACCTCGGAAGGATCCTAGAGAAGATGATACCCTCACTTGACTTCACTTGGGTAACAGTGAGAATCAAGCTGAGGAAGACCTTCTAACCACAAGGCCAGAGGTGACTCAGAATAACTGCGGGACAGAGTATACTGCACTTCAATGCTGAGAAACGGTTAAGGGCCGCTGTGTCTCAGCTGGAGAGGTAACCCTATGAAGTCCTTCAGAGCCACGTGCTACTTGCCCAAGATGATTAAGGACAAGTCATGGAAGGGGTCCACATCACCTTTCAGGACGGGCGCTGCCATGTGTAATGTCGCGCGGTATTCAAAGGTGGTTTCGGGTCTGTGGACGAAAGAATGATGCTTCTTCCTTGAGCCAGCACACTGGGTTGCACAGATACGAGCAAGTTCTGGTTCCCAGCACACACTCCAGCCTGCACGCATGCTCACTAGGTGAGCCTGAGGTGACTGATGCTCTAGACTCGACGGCTGTGCTGAATGACCTCCATGCCTGGAGTCTGGCAACCAGGAGGAGAATGTACACAGAGCCCTGAGGTAGTGAGACTGCTGGCATTTTATTAAATTTATCATAACCCTTCAAGGTGACATATTGCTCTAGAGACTGCTGCCTTACAGCTGTTCGAGGCCAGGACGGCGCCTGCAAGCAGTTGTCCAGAGGGTGTGCACAACTCACTCGAGGGTGTGCACAACTCACCGAGGCAGCTTCATGCACACTTCCAGCTGTCTTCTTTTTCCCTGTAGACTCAGAAGTGCATTGAAAAAGAAAACTATCTCTCTGTTCAGTGTCTCTCACAGGCCCTCCTGAATCTTCTCTTTTTCAGTGTTGGGGATATAAATTACAGGAACCTTAAAAACAGCAAGCAATGTCAGGGGCAGGGTGTGTTACATAGAAAACTCAGTTTTATTGTTCCTCCCAAATATTCCTCAGGGATTATATGCTCTAGTAATGAAACTCCAAGTGCATTGAAATAAAGAAGGTCTGCCCTGTAAATATAAAATAAACTGTCATGATAAATGTATGTGTTGTGACCAAATATTACTTGTCTCAAAATAAATAAATAGCAAATGGTGCTCTTTGCAGCCCCCTAGTGGTTGGAAGGGAAAAGACAAGAAGAATTCCCAGAGTCGCTCCCATTCTCAAGGCCAATAAACTTTTACAAATGGCTTGTCTTTACACGTGAAATGGTTATGTTCTAAGTGAAGAAAATGAAGGAGATATATTATATATAGTGTATGTATAATATATAATGTGAATATATATTCACGTACTCTAGATCAGTGGAAGCCTGCCTACATTGCTGTTGATTTACTTTCTCCCCCTATGCTCTGTTTCCCCATTCTCACCAAACTCAGCAACTGTTACACACAAGGAGTTCTCTTACAAAATTAGTTCTTCCCTGATCTCTACTCACTGTGAGCTCCCTACCCTCTTATAAATATGCCATTTACTCTGCAACAAAGTGGTAGACAACCTTGGAAGAAAGAAAGCCGCCTGCCTATCAAAGTGTCCGTACTGGAAGGAAAGCAAACCATTTGGATGTTCGTTGGTTTTCATCCTTGTTTTCACCGGAACAGCAGCATTTCACATTGGTCCCTTCAAACAGACACTCCTCTGCCATACTACTTTTTAAAGACATTTTCGTGGTGGGTTTGTCTGCCTTTTCAAAGACTCCTTGTTAAGGTACGGGAAGGGGATGAATGTTAGAAGACACTTGTGTATAAAATCTTTTTCATATTATGTCACAAAAATTAATAGATTAAAAAGAATGGAAATATCACTTTCCCCAAATTTATCATCCGTGAGAATGACAGGAGAGACAATGGGCTGCTTCCCCAACTCCCCGGTCTCCAGAGAGATCCAGTCTGCTGTGCATTCCTTCCCCCTTTCTGCTACCAAGCCTCTATATTAGGCTGTCTCTAGTTGTGAGTTTTTTTCCAACAAGGACAAAACCTCTATCTTCAAAATACTGCCAGCAGGATTCTAAAGACCACATATCCCCTCTCATCTTCACCTGGCAGAGACCAAAAGCATGCCAGCCCTCAGTCAACAGCGCAGAGAATCAACAAGTTACCGCTTAAGCTCTTCATCCTGAAATCAGCCACATCCTCCCCCGAGCCCACCATCACCTACCCCAACCGGCCTCCTGCGACACCACCCAACCTCAGGCTAAGGCGTAACGACCTTCTGTTCCAGACCCGCCCTCCAGACACTGGCTCCCCAATCCGCGCTCCTCCCCGCGCTCCCAGGCAGCTGTCAAAGTCTGGGGCTCGCCAGCTTCTAGGCTCCCCTGATAGCGCCAGCGTTCAGGAGAATCTTGGAGGGTTGGAGAGGTCAAAATCAATTAGAAAGACTAGGAAGAAGCTGCGGGGCTCGGAGACTCAGACCTCCTTAGAAAAGCAGAAAGCGAGCGGTTGTAAGGACCATCACACCCTGCGCTTCTTCCCCCGACTCTGTCCATCTGGAGGGCGTGCGTTCCCAGGGGAGCCCGAGCCTGAGCCGGCGCTGCTGAGCCTGCCGAGCGCTTGGTTGCGTGTGGGCAAGGCTTTCAGGAGCCTACAAGTTCCCACGCCATCCCCAAGCTGGAGTACCAATCCAGCTCCCGCACGCTCCTTTGAAGACGCTACTGGTTTTTGCCCTCGGGCAGGAGCAGCCAGACACCTGCTTTACCCACACCTCTGCACCCGCTGCAGCGCCCATGCCCTGCCCTGCTCCAAGCATCCCAGAGCAGAGCCGGAGATGCTCCCACCCCAGCACACGCGGCCCCCAAAGTTCTCTGCACTCCATAGACCTCGTCCTCTCCTTGGCACCTGGACCCCGCCCAGAGGTTGGACTGGAGAACCCCTTGGGTCCAAAGCTTAGGGCGCTGACTTAGGGGGACTATGCACGCAGAAGCCGAAGCTGCCAGAAGAAAGGGTGGGTACTGCACGCCTAAGTCCGCTATCTGCACCCTCCAGCCCGCCCTGTCTCCCTTCTGAAGAGGAAGAAACTTCCCCAGCACCCACCTTTCGCCGCGAGGAGGCGGCGCCGCCGGCTGTCCCCGCCGTCGCCACTGCCGCCGCCGCTCCCCACTCCCAGCACCAGCAGGAGCGGCACCAAGCAAAGACTCCCCGGCAGCATCCTCGCCGCCTAAGCCGCCACCAAGCTGCCTCCGCCGCCTACCGCTCGCGCCTGCCTCGCCTGCCGGCGTCCGCCGGTGCCCGCCGCTCCGCGGGCCGCCTCGCAGTCGCTGCCGGGTGCGCTTCAGGCGCCACCGCCGCTGCCGCCGCCGCCGCCCTCACCCTCGGCCTCCGCTGCCCTCAGCCGGGCGGTTCGCTCGCCGGCAACAGCAGCACTCACTGGCGCGGACCCGGAGCGGCTCTGGCGCTCACCCCGGGACGGCCCGTGACGTCACGGAGGGAGGGAGGTGGCTCGTGCATATTCATGAGACGCGGACATTGGCGCGGGGTTGCGCGCTCCGCCGCCTCGCAGCTCTGGCCCCCAACTTTCCTCAGCCATCCCCAAAAGCTGCGCACTCGCGTGATCAGGCTCGGTCAGCCGCTGGCTCCCCGAGGACCCTAGTGGAAGGCTCCCAGGAGCCTTTAGGGCCTGGCGTCCCCCCCTGCGGCTCTCCAAACTGCAGCTACGAGGTACGCCGAGCTCCTTCACAGAGTGATCACCCGAGGCCTGAGGAGCTTCTGTAGAGGTGCAGGCAACCCTACCCTAGTGAACCCTTTGAACCCACCTCCCTGCGGAGGGCCCAGGATGGTGGCTCTGCAGGCCCTGCCCTTCGCTATGGAGCTATGGTCTAGGGATGGACGCTCTATGCAGCCTGGTCTGGGGAGGGCGCCAGGCGCTCGCTAAGCTGCAAAGCACCGGTGCCTCTAGGAGTTGTAGGGCAGAGATCGCCAAGGACCTGCTTGCCAATGCTTGGCATCTGCGCCATCTCAGAGAAGCAGGAACAGTCATTTCTGGAGTCTGAGGGACTAGCTAAATCAGAAAAGGCAACCTTCAGTCTTCAGTGAGAACCATGTGCAAACTTCCCCCTCAGAAGTTACCGGCTTTACACTGTCACTGCCTCTGTAAGAGCATGGGTTTTGTTTTGTTTGTTTTTTGTTTTTGCTGTCATGGCTTCTAAAATCTCAGGCCAGGGAACACCTTCCCTGGAGGTGGGGTTCATACCACTCTACACACCCTTAACCACACTCAGATTTCAAAAGGACCAAGAAGGTTCCCAGCAAAATCAACTAAGGGCTCAGCATGAATCACTCCGTGTATTTCCTCAGATGGGCTGTTCTCTCACAATCCAAGGGCCATCATACGTAGTTGAGAAATGAGGTGAATAGGAAAACACAGAAGCATACAAAATTATCCCTTCATTTCTCATTCGTTCAAGGCATTTCCTGAGCACCAAACAAATTGCGACTGCTGCCTTAGGCAAGGAAGGACACACAGGCTTTGCTCCTCTAAGACGCCAAAGGGGATGAAAGCAGCTAGAGTGGACATGCTATGGCCCTGCACATTCTTCATTGGTGCTCGATGTGAGCTTATACAAATCAATTAGCCAAATGTGTATATTGAAACACTGGCTAAACAGCATCGCATAATTAATAAGTGTAGTTTAGAGTACTCAACCAAGCCATAAAATGCATTAAGAGCCTTCTGCTGTCCAGTCTTCCTGTGTGGTCCTAGCAGCACAGCCGGGCGGGGGGAGGGGAGGGGGGCGGGGCTGGGGTGGTGAAAGCAAACTTCAACATTTGAGACACCAAGAGGTGCTCGGGAACAGCTGCAAATTCTGGCTGTCAAGAAGGGGGGGAGGGGGAGATCGGAGGGGGGGTGATGGTGGTGTTCTGACCAGGTGATGCTTTTCACATGTAGGTCTCCTTTAGTCCACAAAGCAACACCTGTGCTATTAGTCTCCTTTCACTCTGAAGGAAATGGGGGTTTATCAGAGTTCCGTCCCCCCCCCCCACCCAAGGTAAAAGAGTCTAGCAAGTGTCAGACCAAACACCAAGACCTCACCAGTCTCAGATTTTTAAAGTCACAATCCAGAAAGAATGGCCTGCAGAGGTGGATGCTGACTGTGCAAAGTCAGAGAAGCCAGTGAATGAGAGAACTGTAAAACTGGCGCATTTTCTTTCATTTGTCCTCCATCAGACTCAGCTGGTGTTTAGTCCCTTGTTTACTTGAAATAAGAACCTCCTTACTGACTAAACACCATCCCATCCCTGGAGGTCCTTATGCTAACTGTTGTTAAAAACCAACCGGTCCCAAATATTTAACATGAAGTTTCAAATTCAGACCAAATAATGAGAAGTAGAACACAGAATGATTTATAAAGCACCCTCAAGCAGGAAATGACCAGGAAAGAACAGCACAGAGAGAAACACAGCAGGGATAGGGCACTTACCAACAGGCACAACATGGCTTCCATCCATCTCCTCACCTCATGAGGGAGGGTGAGAAAAGGTTGCTAGATCAAGGTCTGCAGCGGCCTCTGTTTAGTCATGCCTCTCTGAAGCTGTTCCCTGTAGTGATGCTCTGTTACTTCAGCTCTGAGTTTGGCTGTGTGGTTTTATTTGGTCTGAGCAGTACCATGCTTGATGTTTTCTTTCTTTCTTTCTTTCTTTCTTTCTTTCTTTCTTTCTTTCTCTCTCTCTCTCTTTCTTTCTTTCTTTCTTTCTTTCTTTCTTTCTTTCTTTCTTTCTGGGCTCCTGCATTGGGCAGAGTTAAGCTGTCCCAGCCAGCCAATGCCACTCTAACCTGGCCAGCACAAATGATCTTCAAGTTGACCACAGACACATGAGCAAGCTCAGGCAAGATTGATCAATCCAGGCTCACATCAGAACTGTCCAGCTAATAATAAAAAAATATAAATGGGAGGATTTAAGATGTGGTACTGACCATGCCTGCTGTTTGATCCACAGGACAGAGCCTATAGACCAGGCTGGGAGCTACAGACCACAAGACCTGGAGAGCCCTAGGTGAAAGGGGTCCACACGGTGCAGAGCACAGGTGGGTCTGGCCTTGAACCATCCAACTGGTCCATGGAGGACTGGTGCCCAGTCCCCAGAAGCTGGCTTCATACCTGCCTGCAAGCTGTAACTGTCCTCTATAACTCAGACTCAGTATCTGGGACAGAGTATCTGTGGACGGTGAAGTAACAGCATCTAGATATTCTGACCCAGGGGAGAACTCAGGAGAATGGGTGGATCTAACCTCAGACCATCCCATTAGTCCAGACAAAGGCCCACAGTCCTGTGGCCTCAGGCAGGGTCTCCAAAGCCCAGCCTAGCCTATCAGGCTGTACCTGTAACTCTCTCTCTCTCTCTCTCTCTCTCTCTCTCTCTCTCTCTCTCTGACTGAACTCTGTGGATCTAGGATAGATATGACTTCAGATCACCCTGCCAGTCCATGGAGGGATCAAGGGTGGCTACAATGCAGTACCCGCACTCTCTGGCAGACTGAAACAAAGACCCAGGGACCCAGGGACCCAGGGACCCAGGGACCCAGGGACCTTCAAAGAAAAGCTAATACCGATACTCTTCAAGCTACTCCACAAAATAGAAATAGATGGAACATTACGAAATTCATTCTATGAGGCCATAGTCACATTGATACCTAAACCTCACAAAGACCCAACAAAGAAAGAGAATTTCAGACCAATTTCTCTTATGAAAATTGATGCAAAAATACTCAATAAAGTACTCACAAACTGAATCCAAGAACATGTCAAAAATATCATTCTCCATGACCAAGCAGGCTTCATCCAAGGCATGCAGGGATGGTTCAATACATGGAAATCCATCAATGTAATCCATCATATAAACAAACTGAAAGAAATAACCTCATGATCATCTCCTTAGATGCTAAAAAAGCATTTGACAAAATCCAACATGCATTCATGTTTAAAGTATTATAGAGATCAGGGATAAAAGGCATATACCTAAACATAATAAAGGCTATATATAGCAAGCCAATAGCCAACACAAAATTAAATGGAGAGAAACTCAAGTAAATTCCACTAAAATCAGGGACAGACAAGGCTGCCCACTCTCTCTGTATCTCTTCAATATAGTACTTGAAGTTCTAGCTAGAGCAATAAGACAACAGAAGGAGATCAAGGGGATCCAAATGATAAAGGAGGAAGTCAAATTATCCATATTTGCAGATGATATGATAGTGTACATAAGTGACCCCCAAAATTCCACCAAAGAACTCCTACAGTTGATAAACACCTTCAACAAAGTGGCTGGATACAAAATCAACTCAAAAAAGTCAGTAGCCCTCCTGTATACAAATGACAAGTGTGCTGAGAAAGAAATTATGGAAACTACACCCTTCACAATAGTCACAAGTAATATAAAGTATCTAGGTGTAACTCTAACCAAGCAAGTGAAATACTTGTATGAAAAAAATTTCAAATCGCTGAAGAAGAAAATTGAAGATGATATCAGAAGATGGAAAGATTTCCCTTGTTCATGGACCCAGAGAATTAACATAGTAAAAATGTCCATCTTACCAAAAGCAATTTAGAGATTCAATGCAATCCCTATCAAAATACCTACACAATTTTTAAAGACCTTGAAAGATCAATTCTCAACTTCATTTGGAAAAACAAAAGAACCAGAATATCTAAAACAATACTCTTTGATAAAAAATTCTCCAGAGGAATCTCCATCCCTGATCTCAAGCTGTACTATAGAGGAACAGTAATTAAAAGAACACTGTACTGGCATAGCAACAGGCTGGTTGACCAATGGAATAGAATTGAAGACCTAAAAATAAATCCATACACCTATGGGCACTTGATTTTTGACAAAGAATCCAAATCTATACAATGGAAAAAGGATAGCATCTTCAACAAATGGTGCTGGTCTAACTGGATGCCTAGATGTAGAAAAATGCAAGTAGATCCATGTTTATCACCATGCACAAAACCCAAATCCAACTGGAATAAAGACCTCCACATAAAACCAGAGACAGTAAATCTGTTAGAAGAAAAAGTGGAGAAGAGCCTTGAACTCATTGCCACAGGAGACAACTTCCTGAACAGAACACCAACTGCCCAGGCTCTAGGGTCAACAGTTAATAAATGGGACCTCATGAGACTGAGAAGCTTCTGTAAGGCAGGAGACACTGTCGACAGAACAAAGTGACAGCCTACAAACTGGGAAGATCTTCACCAACCCTACATCTGACAAAGAGCTAATATCCAAAATATATAAAGAACTCAAGAAATTAAACACCACCAAACCAAATAACCCAATTAAGAAATGGAGTTCACCCTTCCTCTTGGAGGGGAGGCCTGATGGTACTCAGAGGAAGGGTAAGCAGGCTACCAGGATGACATCAGATAGGCTGTGATCAAATGGTGGGGGAGGAGGTTCCCTCTGTCACAGACCTAGAGGAGAGGAATAGGGAGAAAGAGGGAGGGAAGGGATAACAATTAAGATGTAATCTGAATAAATTATTTAAATAAAACTTTTTAAAAAGAAATGGGGTTCACAGCTAAAGAGAATTATCAACAGAGGAATATCGAATGGCTGAGAAACACTTAAAGAAATGCTCAACATCCTTAGTCATCAGAGATATGCAAATAAAAATGACTCTGAGATTCCATTTTATACCCATCAGAATAGCTGAGATCAAAAATTCAAGTGACAGCACATGCTGGCAAGGATGTGGAGAAAGAGGAACACTTTTTCATTGCTGGTGGGGGTGCAAACTTATACAACCACTTTGGAAATCAATCTGGTGCTTTCTCAGAAAATTGGGAATAGGGCTACCTCAAGACCCAGCTATTCCACTCCTTGGAATATACCCAAAAGAGGATCCACCACACAGCAAGGACATTTGCTCAACTATGCTCATAGCAGCCTTATTCAAAATAGCCAGAATCTGGAAACAACCTAGATGCCCCTTAGTCGAAGAATGGATAAAGAAAATATGGTACATTTACACTATGGAATACTACTCAGCTATTAAAAACAAGGAAACATTGAAATTTGCAGGCAAATGAATGGAACTAGAATTGATCATCCTGAGTGAGTTAATCCAGACTCAGAAAGATACACATGGTATATACTCACTTATAATGGGACACTAGCCCAACATGGATGTCCTCTGAGAGTTTTCACTCTGTGGGGAATTGAGACAGATGCTGGGACTTGCTTTTGGGACTCCAGGTAAGAGTGGTATGGAAGAATGGGAAAGAGAAGGACCTAAAGGGTCCAGGAACCCTACAAGAAGACCATTAAGTTTGGTGAATCTGGACCCGGGGGGCCCTGCACAAACTGCTGTACCAACCAAGGACAATGCATGCAGCAAACCTAGACACCCTATTCAGATCTAGTCAATGGACAGTGCATTCTCCACAATTGTGTGGAGAGTGGGACTGACTCTGACATGAACTCTGGTGCCCCTATCTGACCACTTCCCCTTGGTGGGGAGTCCTGGTGGCACTCAGAGGAAGGGGAAACAAGCTATGTGGGGGAGGAGGTCCCCTTCTGTTACAGGTCTAGGGGAAGAGATTAGGGTGAAAGAGGGAGGGAGGGGGAACGGGAAGATACAAGTGAGGGGATAACAATCGAGATGCCATCTGAATACATTATTCTTAAAAAAAAAAAAAAGAAATATGAATGGTTGTTCCATTCAGTCACTGTGTTTAGGAGTAATTGATTAGGCAATCCTATAGCCACTGCATAAGGTCATTACAAAAAGTGAAAATTTCATATGAAGTACTCAATATGCTACTGATGGTCAATGTTTCGTAAATGCAAAAACGTCTCCTTCACCTGCTTTCCAATCAAACCATGATTTGGCTTGCTTGGGTGGCATAAAGACAAAATGACCTAGGTTAGTAAATGAAAGTAAGAAAATTTATCTTAAAAATACTCAGGCCACAAGAGCTTCCAGCTGTGCCATTTGTACGGTGCGCCACTATGATGTGCACTTCTGCTGGGCCGCCCCAGATCAAGCAAATCAGCAGCCAGTGGATCCCATTCCCTCAGTGCTAGCCTGGGTAATGGGGGCTGGATGTTTCATGGGCCCTCTCATTCTTGCAACAGTGGTTGCTGTTTCTCACTTTGTGGTGATCAGATTTCTACCTCCCAAAGTTTGAATAGCTTAGCAACATCCACATAATTGAGCAGAATATCAATTCACATCTGCCTGATTCCACATTCCATCTCTCCCCCTTATGTGATAGATTCGGGGAGAGGCACGGGGGACAAATAAGCAATTGGAAAATAGTTTCAGGTCAGAAAAGGTAGCTTTGGGGTTTGACTTTTGAAATCATTATCCTTCATCACCTCTGAGTAATGACCATTTAAATAACCAATTATCACCAAAGTGGTGATACACAGCTCTGAGTTTGTTGAGGCTACACTCCTTATCCTTGACTCACTCTCATTCTTTTAAAGGCCTAGATCAGAATTTCACAGGGGGCCCTTGGCTGCTGTAAGCCTCAAATCCAGGGCCCCACCTGCAAGGCAGTAATGAATCTCAGGCAATTCATCTGGGTCAATAGTTTTAATAAATAAATAACTCCTCTGTTACAGAAAATAGAATCTAACAGGAACAGATCTCACATAAACACAGCAGTTCTCTCTCATTTTCAACAGGGTCATTAATGCTTTGCCCAATTAAGCCCCAAAACACAGCCCCTGAATAATTTAAGCTGAATAAACGAAGAAAATAAATAAATTATACCTACTTATGGAAACGTACTTTTTAAAAAGAAAATTAAATGGAAAATTTCTACATGACTCACATTTAATTTAACTAAGAGTACTTAACTTTGAAGACAAGGGTAATGTACTGGCTGGTTTTGTGCATCCACTTGACACAAGCTAAAGTCATCAGAGAGGAAGGAGCCTCAGCTGAGGAAATGCCTCCATGAGATCCAGCTGTAAGATATTTTCTCAATTATTGATCAGTGGAGGAGGGCCCAGCCCATTGACAGTGGTACCATTGTTGGGCTGGTGGTCCTGGGTTCTATAAGAAAGCAGGCTGAGCAAGCCAGGGGAAGCCAATCAGTAGGCACCATCTTCTTGTGGCCTCTGAATCAGCTCCTGCTTCTAGATTCCTTCCATGCTGAGTTCCTGTCCTGACTTCCTTTGCTGAAGTGTAGGTCGAATAAACCCTTTCCTCCCCAACTTGCTTTTATTGCTTATGGTGTTTTGTTGCAGCAATAGAAACTCTAAGGCACTCAGAGGAAGGATAGCAGGCTACCAAGAAGAAACTTGATACCCTATGAGCATATACAGGGGGGAGGAGGTCCCCCTCAGTCAGTCATAGGGGAGAGGAGTAAGAGGAAAATGGGAGGGAGGGAGGAATGGGAGGATACAAGGGATGGGATAACCACTGAGATGTAATATGAATAAATTAATAAAATAAAATTAAGAAAAAACGAAACTCTAAGACAGGTGAAAAACAATGACGTTCAAAAACTAAACTTGTGTATGTTTTCCCCAACCCCATCTCTGCAAGCAAAACAGAGTCTCTGTGGCCCTGGAGCAACTTGGAATATCACTGAGTTTTCTACTTTGCTCTGAAAAACTTAGTACAAGGACAGATGCTGCTGATGCAACAGAAAGTTGGTTGGTTGGTTGGTTGGTTGGTTGGTTGGTTGGTTTTGTGTGGAGAGCCTCAGAAAACTTGGGTAAATGTGTAAAGAACTTATGGAGTTCTGAGTGAGTGTATATTGTTGCTATGTGCACAGCCAGGTCAAAGGACCCATGGACATGGCAAAGCCTCCCACACCACTGGAGACGATGAGGCTCAAAAGGAAGGTAAAGCCTTTTCCTCTGGTCTGAGTCTAATATTGGCAGTGTGTGAAAAATCTAGCAACTGCTGCTTCCTCCTTCCAGAAGTCTACAGCCAGAGACTGCTGCCTGCAGGCACCCACTACAGGGACTAGCTAACTGCTCCCCCTGTGCTATACTTAGCATTCTGGGGGTTCTAGGATTTTTTGAGTAGTCAGTGACACTCCACCAGAGTATACGTGACCCACCGGACCCCTGATTTTCTGTCTATGTGTCTGTGCATCTGCCCTTTCTTCACTCCCCAGTCACCCCAGTCAGGTCAAGTCCCACAGGTTCAGCTTTGGTTGTGCTTGTTTGCGTCTGCTTTGGGTTTTGTTGTTGTTGTTGGTTGTTTTTTTGTTTGTTTGTTTGTTTAAGTTCACATGTTTCTTCTTCAGACAGCAGTAAAAAAGTACTTGTTCACAACCCAATTCAGTTCATGGGCAATGCCCTTTACACTTGAGTGTTTTAAGCTTAGTAAGAAAGAATGAGTGACCAAAGCAAAAGAAAGAAAGAAAGAAAGAAAGAAAGAAAGAAAGAAAGAAAGAAAGAAAGA
>OU015755.1:23696583-23708990 GCA_907169655.1 Acomys percivali | reverse complement strand
AGAGAGAGAGAGAGAGAGAGAGAGAGAGAGAGAGAGAGAGAGAGAGATTTCTTATTTCCATTCATCATCTAGGAAAACTAAAGCTTAAAGGTAGCAAGTGACCTGCTCCAGGAGATTAAGGAGACTTCTTGTGGGGAGTCAATGAAGTCCTGACTGAATGTATGATTGCCAACATCACATCACGTCAAGGACCCCCATACCCACGATCCATGGCAGTGGCAAGACCTTCCCCAGATGAGGCTCAGGGAAATGGAGAGGCCTTCCCCTGGCCACAATACATGTGGCTGATAATGTCTGCAGAAAGCATCAGCCACAACTTCCTGTACCGTGATGACTGCAGCCTGGGACAGATACCTACTTCACTGAGATCAGCTAACCGGCCTCCTCTTCCAGGTATATACAGTAGACGCCCCTCCCCCTCCTCGTTCATCAGTATCTAATGAACCTGCTGAGTTTCTAAGCTGCTCTTGCTTCTCCATCAGGGTGCATGACCCACCCAATCACAGCTTTTCTGCACACGCATCTGTCATTTCTTCATTCCCAGGCAGGATACTCCCAAAGCCATGCAGGCTATGACACTTTCTACATATGAAGGGAGCTAAGGTTTGAACTTGGTTTCTCAAACCAAGTGGGCAATGCTGCCTCCCTTCCAACAGCTGTAGGTATGGGATTTGACAGACACAGTTAGGTGTGTGGCCTTGATTCACCATACTTTAATCCCAAGACAAGTTTTGTAAAGTAATGTTTATAAGGCCTCTGATATTTCCTAATTTTGGTGGTATCTCTCCTTATCTCTGTCAGTGCGGAGTGTCCTACTTCCTTCTAATCTTCTTCCTTTACCCCCAAGGGCTTGGAATGAGTTTCCTGTCACAAGGGGCCTTCCCATCCCTTCCTCTCACACATGACTTTCACATAACTGCCTGCTCCACCATCAAAAGCTAGCTCGTCTTTACTGCCAAGACACCCCCTCACGGCCCCATTTATGCTTATAAGCTGAAAACCAAAGTTTTGTGTCCAGCATGTAAGACTTTGGTCAGGCTGACTTCTGCATCCATTGATAACTCAACAGTGACTGCATTATAAGAGTTCTCTGTACCCACTCAGGCTGATGTCTTCAGTGTTCACAAATAGAGACCAGGCTAATCCCTATGCTACTCCTTGGCTTAACTCAAAATTACATCATCTACTGCTGTGGCCTGGATTGTAAACCTCACATCTGTATGTTTAAGACTTAATAATCTTCAGTATGTCGAAAGGTGGCTGCCTTTGAAAACAGGGTCTTTAAATAGGTGGATAAGTGAATGAAGCCCGTGTGGTGAGAACTGATCCAATTTGTCTAGACCCTTATAACAAAAGTTGAACTCGCACATAACAAAGGGAAGGCCATGGGAAGACAGAGAAGGTTGCCATTTTTGAGCCAGAAAGATCTTAGAAGAAGTCAAGGCTGTAGAGGCCTTGACCTCAGACTCCTGGTGACCAGACTTGGGGTGAGGTGAATTGCTAATCCACTTTAGGCTCATGCTTTGTTCTGGCAGCCCTACAGATGAGGCCACCTACTACTACAGCACCTTTCTCTTTGTCCCCCACCAAATCTCCTCAGCCCGGCCACTAATCAAAACCTCTGCTCTCTTTCCCATCACACCTCACATAAGAGAGATTTCCATCCAACTCACAAAACCCTCCTGGATGAGCTCCTGCTGGCTTCATCGGCCGCACTCTCCTCATCACTGGCCTTTGGTCTTTTGAGCATTCAAACTCTTTTCTTAGCTTTAAACTACATCCCAGGATGGCACTTCCTTTGTATACTGCATGGCATTCAGAGCTTATCATAAACGGCACCTGTCCAGAGCCCGCCCAGGCATCCTCTAAGCATCTTCCCTTTGAAACGTCTGAACCATTCCTTGTCAATCCTTTTCTTCTGACTTTACTCGCCATTCTTAATTTGCCTCATGAGTTTCCAGTACCATCCTAACAGAAGGCAGACTAGGGGAACGGAGAGAACTCTGTGCCCCAGAACAGGATGCCATGCCCTTTGGTGAGTGAGTGAATGAAGGAATGTTTTGCCTTTATTTTACTTTTTTTCCCCTCTGTTGCCCATTATTTTTACTATACCCCTAACCATCTATTGCAAATCCACTTCAATGGACACTGCTTTTCCAAAGTCTAGAATTTCTATTTCCCTGTGGCTTGAGTTTGATGCTGGGGAGCAGGTACTGGAGACGGCAGCGTTTTGAGGAACAGGCAGTGTGAGCAATGCTTTCATTGTCTGCTTAGAGAAATTGAAGCAAAAATATTGCATTACTGGTTTGAGGTCACAGTCCGGGCTAGATTCTAGTTCTCTTGAGTCTTGGTATGACTTTGCTTTAGTCATAAATATACAAGCATTGATGCTTAAGATGCCTGGGGCAGACTGTGCTGGGAGTCAGGACTTGCTCTCTCCTCATAAGGGAGTGAGGTCACAAACATATATTCTCTTTCCTAGCTCAGAGGAAGTCTGCCTGTGCCTGCTCCTCAGGCCCTGTGTGGGGATGACAAGCTGGCCTGCAAGAGTGCTCCAAGGAAACTATTTCACCTAAGTAATTTTAAATTTTTATGTCTTTCAATTTCTCAGTATTTAAGAACTTCTTTTCCAGATTGACATGGTTATGGGTAGTGAATCACGTGTCCAAAGGGCGAGGATATATTATATCACCTTGCCATACGTTCTGTAACCTCTGGAGTGGACGGCATATGTATGATGGATGGTAGGTATTTGCCAGTGGGGGGAATTGAAGAAGATAGTAAACCTGACACCATTCCCAAATGGCCTTGTGTGGCTCCATTCCTGCTCAAGCCCACAAGCAACTTAACACTGGAAGCTAACATCATTGTCAAAGAGACTCAACCTCTCATTTTTCTTTTAATTCTTCTTTCTTTCTTTAATTTTTTCTCTTTCTTTCTTTCTTTCTTTCTTTCTTTCTTTCTTTCATTTATTTAGAGTTGGAGAACCAATACGCTCTTAAATCAGGCTATTAGGTCCAACCTAAATGCATTTCCTTCAACTTGATCTGGAGATGGATTTAATCCTGCAGCTGGCTGGAAAGGATGGTGGGGTGGCATGCTTGAGTTAAATTTTGGCTAGTGGGTAATTGTGATAAAGATTTTTTTTTTCAGACAGTCAGTGCTAATTTACAGCCATCAGGCCTGTATAGAGGGAAACTTCAGAATGAACAACGTTACCGAAGACAATGTGTTAAGGGATCAGAGCAAGATCTAAAAATAATAGCTAAGATAATGCATGCTTTGACCAACATGCATATACACTAGCAGCAAAATATTAGACAAAAATAGTGTGGAAACTCTAAAGGAGAAATCATGAGTAAAATGTTCTACCTTCCATGTATTGTTCAAAAGCATAGACACAGATCACCTGTCAACACTGTACATGAAAGTGTTCTTACGCCCTCCCTGCCCGCCTCCCCGCCCCCCTTAGGTTAGCCTCAAACATCTCTGTACCAGAAGATAACCCAGAGTTCCTGATCCCGCTGCCTCTTCTCCAGAGTGCGGGGACTACAGACTTGCACCACAGAATCTGCTCCAAGTCTTTTCCTTTTCTTTTTTAAAGGAGGTCTTACAGCCAGGCCTGGTGGCTCAAGCCTTTGGTCCTAGCGAGGAGGAGGCAGAGGCAGGTGGATCTCTTGAGTTCCAAGCCAGCCTGGTCTACACAGCAAGTCCCAGGTCAAATAGGCCTACATCAGACCCTGTTTCAAAACAAACAAAGCATGCTCTCCAAGCTGGCATAATGGGTTGACAGGCCTCTGCCGTGACGTCTGACAGCCTGAGATTCAATCCTGGGGCCCACATGGTGAAAGGAGAAAATCAGCTCCCCACAAGCTGTCCTCTGACTTGTGCATAGGTGCCATGATACAGTATGTCCCTGTCCCCCCATATGTGACTTTTATTTTATTTTATTTTATTTTATTTTATTTTATTTTATTTTATTTTATTTTATTTTCGAGACAGAGTCTCTCTGTGTAGCCCTGGCTGTCCTGGACTCACTTTGTTGTAGACCAGGCTGGCCTCAAACTCACAGTGATCTTCCCTGCCTCTGCCTCCCAAGTGCTGGGATTAAAGGTGTGCGCCACCAAAAAAAAAAAAAAAAAAAAAAGATAAGGAAAATTTTCTTAAACAAGCAACAAAATTCATGAATTATTGAGATGGATATTGACATATTCAGTACATCAAGACTGAGACTTCTTTTGGATGCTAGAAAAATAAAGTGAAATGTGACACTACTGGGTGAGGATTAGTATCTGCAACTGTGACTTGGTCTGAGAATATTTGAGGAATTCTAGGAATCCTTAAGGGGGGAAAAAAGAACAATTAGGAAAATAAGAAAAATGTACCTGTAATCTATTAAAATCTAAACGGCAAATAAAGAACAAAAGGGGACGTTAGATATCATGGGTCATTAGGGAAATGGGAATTCAAAACATGGATATATCATTTCACACTTGGCAAATTGGAAAAGCTATAAAGGTTTAATAACAGCGTATGCTGGTGAGGATGCGGACCACTGAAAATATCCAGGCGTGCCTATTAAGAATATCCTGGTATCACATTTACATTTAATGAATATCGCATAAATGCTCCTAAAGCCGAGTAAGCAACTAGCAAATTAGTGTCACAGGACTGCTGTGCTAAGTGCCAGCCACTGCCTGGTCAACAGCACTAGGCATCTATGCTACCACAAGGATGGAGACTGGGAAGTCTAAGTCAAGGTGATGGTGGCACTGTGCTCTCTCTGTGCCTTTAGGGGTGTCATTCTGGCCTCTTCCCCTTCTGGTTACCCCAGATGTCTGTTGGTTCCTGGGGCAATCTTGTCTAATCTCTTAACCTTCGTAAACTAGTTTTCTTCATCAAATGGTCTTCAACGTGGCCAACTTATAAGAGCATCAGTCATACTGAATTAGGGGCCCATTATACACCACTGACCTCATCTTAACAAACTACATACACAGTGATGGTTTCCAAATAAGGTCACTCTGTCAGGTGCTACTCTTAGAGAAGATAACTTTGTGCCTATAACATCAAGCTGCAGCATGTTCTATGAAAACAAACACATAACATTCATTGAACATTTTCTGTAGTTATCAATTACAAAAATGCAAATGCATCCAACAGAGGATGGGTTTGGTTGTGACAATTTCCTTCAAAGGAATATTATACAATGGTTAAGCCAAACATAGCTTCTCCTATCAAATGGGAAAAATCAAAATCATGATGGCAAAGTCCAAAATTTCCACTCTTGGCAGTATGATGAGCAGAAATTAACAAACTATACAAAATAGAACAATTTTAAATGTCTTGCTAAGCTGAAGATATAAAAAAAAACAAGGTTTCTGTAAGGCCCAGAGTTGAGTGAAAGTGAAAAGTCAAGGAAGAATGTGAGCACAGATGCTAGTAATGGAAGAGAATTTGCAGCCTGGACATATTTTATTCCACCAGTTTACAACCTAAAAGTCTAGTTCTATCCTAAAATGACAGCTTTCCAAAGACACTAGATGAGATTAAGAGCCCTCACAGACATGACAGTCTATTTGTAAAGAGGTGTGTGTGTGTGTATGTGTGCGCGTGCGCACGCGCACGTGCGTGCATGTGTGTGTATATTAATATTTCTTGGGTATTCTAAGAAAAAAAGTTGAAGCAGAAAATTATAATCTCAAGGCAGTAGTTCTGGCAGGTGGCAGAAATAAATGTGTTCACTAAAGAATAAACCTTCCCATGGGCCTTAAAGATGTGGCACACGTGCTGTGTGGGGTTAAATAAACAGCATGAGTTTTAAAACTAACTACACAGACATGAATAGGAACCAGCAGGAACAACAGATCACAAATCCATCTGACACTGGAATCTGGGGAGGTAAAATCTAAACAATTAAAACATATATATATTATACATATATAACACACACACATATATATATTATATATATCCATATGTATCCAAAGAAATATGAGTTTGAAAAGTTAGAAAAATAAACAAGGGGCCACTAATGAATAATCAGAAACATCATAAAAAAATAAAATAAAGACCTTGGCTGGGGAAATGGCTCAGTTGCTAAAGCTGTGTCTCATAAACTTGATAACCTGAGTTCAGAACCCCCCCAAGAACCCACAGCACAAGCCAGGTGTGCTGGATTACACTTGGAGCAAGCCAGCAATAGCAAGACAGGAGGCAGAGACAGGGAAACACCTGGGAACTTACTGGCCAGATGGTCACTTCTCACTTGGAGAAGTTCTAGGCCAATGAGAAACCCTCTCTGAAACTAAAAGTGGAAGACTCTTGAAGAATGTCATCTGAGGTTATCTACACACACACACACACACACACACACACACACACACACACACCATTTACACTGCCCAAAAGAAAACTTTAGAAATAAAATTATTTGTTGAAATAAAAAGTCCCAAATGAACAAATCAATCAGCATATCTTATATAGCTAAAAAAAAGTTTTCCATTAAAAAAAAATAGAACCAAATAAATATCCAGCATTTAGGCCAAGATGATAAGAGAAGGATACAAGAGCCAGAGTACATGAGTGATGAAGGAAGAATCCTACATTAATGGAATTCCAGAACACAAGAGAGAAACAGCAGTACATATAATAAAAAGAGCAGAAAATTTCTAAGACTGTTCCAGAAATATTGAGAATCACAGATTCAAGCTCCACAGTGATTTCAACAAGGAAATTAATATAGATACTGATTATCAGGGAACTGGACTAAGATTAAAAGAGAATAACAAATCATATAGATATACATGAGAGATGGCTAATATCCTTTGACTTGGTTATAGTGCCCAAGGGAGAGTTTCCACCTTTCTTAGGGCTCAGATGTAAACATCACCAGAGAAGCAGAACTTGCCTCAACAGCTAGTGGAGAACGACTCAGGAGCAGTGCTGTTGGGACCTGCTGGAATCTACCCTCCAGGATATAAGTAAAGGCTACAATCAGAGAGCTATGAAGTCTTAGAGTTCAGAAGGTTCTAGGGAAAGCTGTTGGCTGGTAATGAAGCCATGGGCTGCAGTGGCTAATCCCTGTGCTTCAAAGCCAACTAAATGGGCTGAAAATCAGGTGGTACAATTTATAAGGTGTCCACTGCATCCACTGTCAAGGGAGACATAGAGGAAGTGACGACCAAGCAAGTATAGCCTTAAAGTAACTTTCAAGCAGAAAAACACGGAATGAAAAATGAGTTAAGCCTTCTCACAGAAAAGTGACAAAGTACACAAACAACCTAGAGGATAAAAAAATAGAATAGAAAAGGGAGCTAATATCTAGAAACTATAGACAACTTGAAGAAATAAACACCAAATCATCTAGTCAATATGTAGACACATAAATTGAACAAATTGTTCTCAAAATAAAGAAAAACAACTGACTAATTGGCATAGGAAGAAATGTTCAACACTCGTCGACACCAGAGAAATACAAATTGAAATGTAATCTCATCCCAGTCAGAGTGATATGTGTGATCTATGTTGTGTATAAACATATAAAGTCACATGTTTACAGATGACCTGAAAGGAGAAATAAAATTGTGTGGGGGAAAGAAAAGGGACTGTCGGGAGTGAGACAGGTGTGATGAGGAGGGAATCAGGATATGGAAGGAATTTGCTCAAAGCATATTGTGTACATTCATGAGAAGAGAAAAGAAAAGGCAATATATGTATAGAACAGAGTTTTGTTCAGATGTCAATATGAATGAAGTTATGTCAAATGGATGGATCTGGAGATCAACATGTTAAGTGCAATGAGGCAGACCCAGAAAAACAAATATAGCATGCTCTACCTCATCTGCTAAATCTGGATGTTAATTTAAAAGGAGACATGAGATAGAAGGTTCCATAGGAGGAGGAAAGGGACCACAAAGATAGAGAAGCAAGCAAAGGCAAGGGACAAAGGGCATGGAAGAGTGTGAGCCAAGCACATGACACATATGAAATAAGGAAACACCATTATTTCTTTCTATTAATTTCTAAAAGATGATAAATGATATTAAACTTTTTCTTTTAATTAAAATATACAACTTAGAGGCTGGGGAGATGGCTCACAGGCTAAAGGCTCCTAATGGGAAGAGCTGAGTTTGGCTTCCAGCATTCATGTAGCGCACAGCTATCTGTAACTCCCATGACCAGGGTATCTAATGCCCTCTTCTGGTCTCTACGGGCAATTGCACTTACACAAGCATAAATTCACATGCAGATACACTTAAAAATGTGAAACACATAAGCTAAAATCTGAATTACAAAATTCAACAACATATATATGAAACTATTCTATATTTAAAATGATAAATATACCATATATTAACCAATTCAGTTATTACTAAGCTAGTGCTTAGAGAAAAAAAAATAGCCCTAATTCATGCATTAGAAAATTTTATAAATTTATATTTAATGGGTTAAGCATTCAACATAATAAGTCAAAAAAGACAACCATATTACACTGTAAAAAAATAAAATGAAAGTAATTATAAAGATTACAAGAGAAATCAGTGATAAAAAGGAAACAAAGCATTAATAATACTGAAGACAGTGCTTTGAAAATATTGAATTAGGCAAAACTCTAGCACAATTAATCTATAAAAGGGGAATAAAATACACATTAGAACTCCTAAGAATGAATAGAAGTACAAAACCAAGTGTGCTAAAGATAATTAAAAGATAATAAGCAGATTTTATGAATAATGTATGCTAATAAAATTTTAAACTCTGATGAAATAAATAAATCCTGAAAAACTGAAGATCCTCTTCAAGTGTTGAAGTTATTTAACATATTTGGCAAGCTTGGAATCATTCTAGTATAAAGGAAAGTAAGGAGAAACGGAAAGCACGCCATATCCTTGGCACCTACGTCAATGAAAACAGCACACACACACACACACACACACACACACACACACACACACACACACTTTTAAGCGTCTGACACAATTGGAGCACTAGGGACATGTGAGTCCAGGCTCTAACTAGGCTGTAGAGTTATACTGATGAAACAATGCCTGAGAATGGCATTTGAGACACACTTCGGGAAACATTTTCGGGGTAAAAATCAGCACATCTATGACTAAATCTCTCTGGTTCAAGAAAATACGTATCTAGATGTAGTCATGTTTTTGTTTGCATGTATGTAAGGAACAGAAAAAAGAGAGGTGGAAAAAGTAGAAGAAAATAGTTTCACGCAAGCAAGAGAAACAAAACAAGTTTTTGACAAACCATATATTAAAGGGAGTGTCCATCAAACTGGCCTTGATACTTATCAGAACTGAAAAGTATAATAGCAATTCAAATAAAAGTTAGCAATATAAAATACATTCCATGCAAATGCAATAAAACATTATTAAGAATGCTCTAACAATATAGGAATTGATCCAATGATTTCAATATTTGAGCTCAGAGAAAATTGAATGCTGTATTGAGTTTTCAGGGAGATGAGCATTTCAGTTTGACATTAACATTTCTGAAGAACAGAAAAAATAAAAACCTTGAAATTAACTTTGAATTTTCATAGTCCTGATGTCCAGATTTGACAAGGACAGTGGAACAAAAGCCAAATTTCATGGCCAGCTCACTCATGAACATAGCTGAAACATTGCTGCCCCCACCAGAAATAAATGATCAAGTTGACTTAGTAGAAGGTTGAAAATCGGGACTTATTTCAGAAATGCAAAGTTCATTCAATTTTACAAAATAGAATAATATAATTCACTATATTAACATATTTAAAGAAATAAATGGAACACTAAAAGATGCAGAAAGGTGGTTTCGAATCCAATATATATTTATGATTTTTAAAGTCTCAGGTAACTGTGGATGGATGGAGGCTTTCGTACCCTACATGAGAACTGGATGTTGCTATGTAACATGTCATCATGATAACTAGATGTTATTGTATAGACATATATACCTCTATATGTGTCTTTTGTACAAATACATGGCGTATATTATTCACTACTAGCTATTAATCTTGCATTAAGTATCATCATGAGTTGCAAAGCGTTGTAGGCTGTTCTTGGGTGGCCTGGCCTAAGGAAAGATGATGGCCTTTGCATTGGGGCTCAACTTCATCCTGGAAGATGAAACTAATAAGCAGGACTCAGAAAAAGAGAGAGGAGGAAGGTGTAAGGACTAGAAAGAGGCGGAAGCAAGAAAGGACTGTTTGCAGATTCTATGATGCACATGCAGGAATAAAGCATGTGAAGACAGCAAGATCGATGCAGAAAACAATGTGTCTGTATGCACCAAAACCACAGGCAATTACAAACCAAAATCATTTTTAATTTTAAGCATTGAAAATATGAAATAAACAGAAATACATGAATGAAACTTCTCCAGATGATGTTTTAAAACATTATCAAGAAGCGTTTTAAATCAGCTAAAAATAGTTGTATTATTTGTTGTAAAGATGTTATTTCCCCCCAAAGCATACACATTAATTCAATAAGATCCCAAAAAGAATCGACAATGGCTTGTTGCTTGTTTTGTAGACCTTCATATGCTAATCTAAAGTGTGCTTATAGATATAAGAGAAGAAAAAACACCCAAGATACATGCATGTTAATATTCTAAGTATGTTTTGAAAACTTATATAAAGATGTGCTTGGAGGCCCAGGCTTGTAGTCTTATTTACTTAGGAGGCTGGGGAAGGGTGATAGCAAGTTCAGGGCCTGCCTCCACTGCAGAGTGAGGCTGAGGCCAGCCTGGGTAATGTAGTAAGACACTATCTCATGTAAAATAAACAATGAAAAAGGGCGGGAAAGAATTTAGCTCATTGGTAGTGATAATTCGTAACTATGACAAGAGAGCTTTTTTTTTTTTACAGGACTATGTGTAGAAGGATAATATCAGTAACTGTGACGGCATTAAATTCAAAATGTGTGTGTTTATCTAAGAGCATAAGAAACGTGGAAAGGGGGAACCACCCTTATAGAAAATTGTGTGTAATGTACGTAGTGACTAAGGTCTAGCTTCTTAGATGCTAGCAGACATTAACTTAGAATGAGAAGAAGAATCATCAGAATGTCTAAAAATGAGTCTGAATTGTATTAGACTTTATTCGTGGCAAAGGAAATAGCTACAATTCTCTAACCATTTTCTATGTAGTTAAATTTAAGGTGTGTATATAGTGATCCATCAGCATAAAGTATCTCTTATGCCTCTGGATCAAGAGGTTTGTAGAACAGTGTTTATGGAGGTACCGTTACAATAGCTAAATGAGAAGTGCTCCCCAAAGGCAAGCTATGGGAGAAGTAAATCAACTGTGACATATTCACTCAATGGAATATTATAGAGCAGAGAAAATCAACAACAGACACATGTTTACCAATACCAAGAGCACAAGAAGGCCAACACAATCAATGCAGTACCATTCTGTTCATGTGAGCTGTAACGTATGTAAAAGTGAATATGAAATCTACAAAGCGAACCACAGAAATCATTATGACAAAAGTCAAGATAAAATTCACCTGTAGAGCTCAACACCCCCCTCCCCCCACCCCTGAAGGCAAGGGCTAAATATTTTCCTCTTTATCTCCAATGCCTGGCACAAGCTGAACACACAGTTAGCCTTTGTCTTAGGGTTTCTACTGCTGTGGAGGGACACCATAACCATGTCAACTCTTGTAAAGGAACACATTCAATTGAGGTTGCTTACAGTTCAGAGATTTAGTCCATCTTCATCACGGCAGGAAGCATGGTGGCACTCAGGCAGATGTGGTGCTGGCCAGGTGCTGAGATCCAGGCCCACAGGCAGCAGGAACAGACAGTGAGCCACTGGGTCTGACTTGAGCATCTGAAACCTCAAAGCCCATCCCCCCAGGGGCACTTCCTCCAGCAAGGCCACATCTCCTAACAGTGCGGCTCTCTATGTGCCTTTGGGGGCCATTTCATTAGGACCAGGACAGCATTTAAGAGACTTCCCTATCTGGCTGTTATTTTAGTGAAAGCTTGATTGTTGGCTGTTCTCGGTGCCACACTTACCTCCATTCCTGGATGCAGGTTCCCGACTGGACACTCATAAGATGTCCCTGCTTGTGAACTCCCTCGTTTGTGCTGCAGGGAGTGTTTACTATTGAATGCCACACTCTTGTAGGCATTTTTAAAACCAGCATCCAAAAGTCTTTCCCCCTGGGTTCCCACACTGCTTGTCACTGTCCCAGCTCTAACATATCCTGCCCCTGTGTTCCCACAGCTGTGACCTGTTGTTCCCAGTTCTGGAAAGAGACTTCTATCCTAGCCAGGCTTCCCCGAAGCACAGATAATCTCCAAGTGGTATTTTAGAGGTCCTCATGGCAGAGAGTAATGTGGGCAGTGGAGAGAGAGAGAGAGAGAGAGAGAGAGAGAGAGAGAGAGAGAGAGAG
>OU015755.1:23686025-23696183 GCA_907169655.1 Acomys percivali | reverse complement strand
TCTCTCTCTCTCTCTCTCTCTCTCTCTCTCTCTCTCTCTCTTGTATAGCAGAGAGGGTTAGATACCAAGCAAACTGAAGACAGGAAAGGACATCAGTGTCCATGAAAGGAGATGGTCCACATGTCAAGATACTATATCTTGAAAGGAGGTTTGAGACTAAAGAGACATAACACCGCATTGCCCTGGTAAGGGCGGTAGGTGGAAGTGGCCTCTAGCTGGGGTAATGCAGCTCAGATCTCTTGTAGGAGTCCCTAGTGTATAAAGCTGTCCGTTACTCTGTATTCATTTCTTCAGTGCTATCCAGGAGTTTGAAGTAGAGTCTTGGTTAAATATTCCTAGATGATGACAGCTGTTGCCCACAAGGAAATTAGCGAAGAGCTTTAAGCCATCAAGATTTTGGAAAATGGCATCACCAAGGGTCACGTGGTGCTAGCTGTGGTGACCTTTCAAGGATTTCCAAGAGGATACTAAACAGAATATATGAATAAAGGCTACCAAGGCCAGCCATGCCTCCCTACCCATGAGCCTCTTTGCTCGGCCAACCTCACCGGTCAGGATATGTGTTTCTCCTGGATAGTGACTTCATCTCTCTCTAGAATAGGGTGATGGGTGGGGTGTCTCTGCTGCTCCTTATGAGACCATATTTCTCTAGGACTCAGAAGAAAGAGATGCTGAGGGAGTTACACAGTGGATGATCATAAACATGACAGATGGGCAGATCAAAACCGCTCTTCCAAATATATCTTGAAGGGCATTTGAGACAACTGTGGGGTGACTCTGCTGGGAGCAGATGTGGAGACAATGGTGAAATCTGCCCAAAATCCAATGTCTCAGAGGCCTAATTTGTCACTCTCGGGTCAGGGAGCAAGCGTGGGCATGTGACAGATTTAGTCTCTGCTTGTCGCTTGCCCAACTATAACAGATCCTGCCCCCGAGGTTCCACAGCTGTGATCAGTTGTCACCCTGTTCTGGAAGAGACTTCCAACCTAGACAGTTCTCCCCAAAGTACAGACAGCCTCCCTCCAGATGATAAGTTTGAGGCAACAACTTCCCATCCGCTCACACAAAACCCCCAGAACCCCTTGTTTGGTAGCTCAGGCTAGCTCAGAGGGGGAACATTTCATTTTCTCACTCCTGATTCCAGACTTGAGGGGCTGACACCTAAATCTCAGATGCTACACATAAACAATGTGTGGGAAGGGAGTTTACCTAACAGTTTTAATTAAGTCAAATAACAATTAACTAGAGTCTAGTGTCTAGATATAAATAAGTATATACCATTTGACTCTTTCTGCTTCTGGGTGAACTCACTCATTATGATCGTTTCTAGTTCAATCCATTTGTCCACAAATTTTGGGAATTCCTTGTTTTTAGGCCTGATGGCACTCAAGAAGAGACTTGATACCCTATGAGCATATACAGGGGGAGGAGGACCCCCTGAGTCATAGTCATAGGGGAGAGGAGTAGGGGGAAAGCAGGATGGAGGGAGGAATGGAAGGATACAAGGGATGGGCTAACAATTGAGATGTAATATGAATAAATTAATAAAATATTTTTAAAAAACAATTAACTAGAGTCCCCGACAAGCAGCTCTTACAATGCCACCAAGAACAGTTGGGTGCCGTGTGCGAGCATATTGTGCCATCAGGGCAAAACATGGGTCTGTCAGATATGGCTTCTCAGCTATAGAACCTACATCTTCTCCTGCTGGGCTAATTTTCAGTATAGCAAAGAGGCCAGCACTGTGACTCCAACACTGACTTGCTCCTGACAGAACTGTCTCCACGTGCCTGTCACTGAGACACAAAGCAGGAGCTTTGGGAGATTATCTTATAAATCTGAAAATGACAAAAAGCACTATACTGGTCTGGAGCAAAGACAAGATGGGTATGGCTGCTGGGATGTGAATGGAAGAGGCATGGAGAGCAACGGTGAGGTGATTGGATTCAGTTGGCACCAAAGCCTCACCCTTCTGCTCACTTTTACCTGTGCTAGATTGAGATGCCCTAGCTGGAGGGAAAACTCAGGATCCACTATCCGCCCAAAGATTAAAGCAGACTGTGTGCTTTCAGGAATGAGCAATGGTTTGAGAGAAGTGCAGAATTTTCACTTCTGATAAACATAAAATGGAAATGCCATGAAGAGGAATGAAAATGGTTTTCTGCAAAGAAAATAAATTTGGTAGTTCTGACCAATGGAACATGACCAAATACCTATCATGGAACAGAGCACAGAGCTACAGCCCATAAAAACTGACAACCCAGGGAAAAGAAAGAAACAGAATATGGGAATTATGGCCAAGCTGTATTCTGTAGGCTGGACAGGAAATTCGGAATTAAACAGGCCAGATGCTGGCCATGCTTGAGGAAGTATCTTATTTGGCCATTTCCACACTAGCACTTGGTGGCAGGAAGTCTGGAATCTATTCTGTGCTTCTGTCCTTTTTGCATGCTGTGATTTGCAAGCTGATGGACACTGCCATTTGTCCAGTGCCCATGGCCTGGCCTGACAGAGTTCCCTGTGCCTTGCCAGGCTGGCCAAGTCCATCAGGAAGAACTTTGCCAGGCTCCCTGTTCACCACCCTCCCAACTGTGGAGCTGTGGCCTGGCATTGTATTCAGAGCTACCCCTGTGCCACTTGGCAGCTTGGAAACACAGTCAAGAACAGAGAGCAACATTGTGGGCAGCTGGCCTCTTCATCTACCTAACAAAGAGGGGACAGCAGGTCCCTCCAGAGGGGGTTAAGATGACATATGTAGAAAATCTTTCCTCTCCTTGGATCTTGGAAGGCTCCTGCTTTTCAAAGGAAATTCAAATTTTAGGTGAAGAGATTACAAGTGTTTCCTATGGGAAACAGTAGGCAGGTGATCAGTTGGCTACTTGTTGGCTACTGCTGGTTTAGTCTTACAAGATTATATGTGCAGAGCCTCCCAAAGCATTTTGACCTTCATGAAAAGTGAATGCCTTTAGCTTTGAAATATTCCCCACATAAACATAGACAGACACATAGACAGACAGATGATAGACAGGCAACACACACACACACACACACACACACATACACACACACACACACACACACACACACACACACACACACTTTTCCAGGATATACATGCACTTGTAATACAAGATTTACTTCCAATACATTGAAAGTGCTATTGCAGGCTGTTTAGGATAATTAAGTAATGCAAGTTAATTGTTAGTTGATCAAATCATGATCCTGTCAATTACTAGTCTATTTTTATCACAAGAATATACATCTTAGGTTTTACAGATAGACATGATTCTATAGATAGATAAGGTAAAATAGTTAGATAAGGTCTTCAAAAAACCTCAGAGACCTACAGAATATGGCATTTAAAGTTGGTTGTATTATTTTTAAGATTCATTGACAACAAGACAGGTTAATCCCTGGCAACACCAAGCCTACCTCAAAGAAGATGATGAACATCAAAGAACCTCCTTATGGACATGACTTCAAATGTGGTAAACCAGCGTCTGGTCAAAATGACCTCATTTTGGCCACAGACAGAATTCTGCCTAAAAATAGGCAAGTTTGGATGCAGGCGGAGTCGACAGCCAAACCCTGCCATGACAGGGCAAGCAAGTCCTCAATAGTTCCTGCTTCACAAATATGTCTGTCAGATATACTGGGCCAGAAGGCTGAAGATGATGCTCCAATGTTACAGAGAGTTTAGGGTGACTGTTCAAGCAACAAACTGGCTCTGTCATTTTTTTTTTTTTTTCATTTTGGAAGCTGCTAACTGGCGCTTCTGGTTCATTCAAGTAACTAATTTTTATTCCTTCTCAAGCCTCTGATGGGGTTGAAGACCAGATAGTTTAGTTTTACAATTAAGCTTAGTTGTTTAGGGGTTAAGATATTTTTAGGTCTAGATAGATGTTTTAAGTTGATAGAGATGAGATATGATAGATGTTGATATATATTCAGAATTTTAGACACAGCAAGATAGGAAAGAAGTTTTATTCAAGGCTGTCAAATACAAATAGCCAAAACATTTTGAATGCAACATTAATATAATTCCTAATTGTTTTGTGGTTCTTCTTGCTGTAGGTAGTATGTGTAATAATATAAATGTTTATGTAAAAAAAGAAAAATAAATAAATAAAAACTGGTTATGTTCACTTTTGGGAATATGAATTGTGATATGATCCCATCTCTTAATATGAAGTGGTTTTAGTAGAAATAAAGATATATTGTGATGATTTGCTCTTATAAGTTAATAATTGGGGTTCACGGAGGCTCTGAGAGGCTTACACAAACCTCCCTGGAAATGGCTAGTATGTCCCTCAGTAAGATGACAGCAGATCTCAGGTCCCTGGATACAGCATGACTCTCAGTCTCAGGCAGCAAGTACTTTTGGAGCTCCTTGCTAGGTCCCATGCATGAGTAGAGCTATGTTGTCATCACTTGCCAGACCCTGGGTCATCCAAGAACTGCTGGATCTAGAAAGAGAGGAAGTGTTGGCTGTGGGCAGGGACCCCCAAACTTCAGCACAGGGTTGAGTTGTGGGAGTTTTCAGCCCTTAGAGTTTGCAAATTATCTATATCATGGGTCCTTCAGGGGTAGCACGCTGTGGATGTTGCCACCAAGTATGATATGGATGTTACTCTTGTGAACTCTCAGCAGCTATGATTCTCTGGGGGATATCTGGGGCTGGCCCAGTGATAGGGGCAGCTCACAAGGCCCCATCCCTCTTGGATGATGTATAGAGAGTTAAGCATTTCTAAGAAGAGACATTTTCTTCAGTGCTTATAAGTTGCTAATACTTCTCACCAGCAACCGTAACTAAGCTCATTGTTCCATTAAGCTAGACTTGAGTGGACTTGTGTCTTGAGTCTGTTGTTGATACTCAGTATGGGGTGCATAGACCTTTGTTAATCTACCAAGTAAAGCTTGACATAGCAAGCTATGGTGAAATGAGGCGAAGAGGGTACAATTCAAATGCTCAGAGGCAGAAGGAAGAGGAAATTGCAAGACTGGGTTTTCAGGCTTGAAATGGAGTGGTCTTGGTGGAGAGTAAGTCTGTAGTCTAGAAAGAAAGAGGTTGTTGACAGCCAAGCACAGGGAGCCATGGAACCCCTAAGCTCAGCATCAGCCATCCCCAGAGGGTAGTTGCTCCACAGAGACAGAGGCCCAGAGGTTGCCGGCACCTTTGCTGTCCTAATGGGCGACTTCATTTGTGATTTGGAGCTGAGCTTCCGGAGTGGCTATTCAGAATGGAATTCTGACTCTAACGCACTGCATGGCAAACCCCACTGCTTCCTCATCTACAAAGGAGGAAGATGGGGATGTGTGAGGAGGAGCCTTTGGCACACGTTAGCTATCATCTCATTCCTTTCTACAACAAATACACCCAGCGTGCTTATTAAGTCTGAGCCACCTCTAGTGCTCTGTGCTGCACAGACGCAAACCCGGAGGGAATATTTGCCCTGTAGGAGCAGACACCCAGAGGGAGGAAACACTGACAAGTCCTAACACAGGGAGGAGGTGTTGTGACAGGAAGCCAGAAGACCAAAGAGAAAAGTAATTGCCTATGTCGGTCAGTCAAAGCTTTGGGAGAGTTTGATTCCCAATTTCCCTTTAAAAGGTGGCAGGGGCAGGGGAACATGGGCAGAGTAGAAAACGTGGTAAAGACCGAGATGACAAGTCAGAAGACAAGCTCAGAAAGACAGCCAACATGGGCCACACTTCAAAGATGTTGACAAACAAGGTAAATTGGAATGGAGTTGCCAGTGAGCTTGGGGCCATGGACATTGCTGTGGGGAAGAGAGCAAGGGCTGTAGCCACAGAAGTTGGCAGGTCCTGGAGCTTCATAGATTGTACCCAAAGGCCTGGCTGCTCTCTGGGAGGAAAGAAGGCTCTGGATGTACACAGCCAGGCCTTGCCTTCTGGATAAGTTGCAGTGGTACCCTGGGAGGGCACAGGAAGGCAAAGTATCTAGGATTTTCTGCAACTAGTCCATGCCAGAGGTAACAGAGGGATGCTAGAGGGCAGTGAATTACAGACATAATTAGGAAACAAACTTGACAGAACTCAAAGGTGAATTGCACATCAACAACGGAGGGAGAAATCCAGGCCTCTAGTTTGGGAGACTTGAATAAATTTGTACTGGTCTCTGAAGCAGGCCAAGCAGGGAGAAAGCAGGCTGAGGAAAGCAGCTTAGATCTGGGACGGGCTGGGCTGGGCTGGTTTAAAGAACCAAGAACAGGAACTTTGAAAGAACAGGGAGGTGAACTTGGAAACAAGGCTGAAGAGGCAGGCTGGGCAGACACCTACCAAACACAGTGGGCTGAAGCCTGGCTCCTATCTGGCTCACCCTCTACCATCTTGTCCAGGGCCCAAATGTGAGTGCCTGCATGACTCGCCAGTCCTTGCAGATGTCCCTGGTACCATGACAACAGCATCTTCACTGGTCCTCTTACCTTTTATCTGCTTTCAAATGCATCTTGCTCCTCATTGCTCCCGCAGACTGACCTTTCTAAGATGCTACATAAACTGGGTTACTTCCATGCTTAATAAACTTCAATGGCTCCCTATTGCCTTCAGGATTGAAGTAAATCTTCTCACTGTGGTGGTTTAATAACTTTCTACTCACATAGGCGCTGCATTTTTTTTCTTTCCAAAGAACTGAACAGAAAAGGGAAGTAGAGAAGTCAGCCTCCTGGTGTGTGAAAATGGGCAGAGGTGGCCTCAGAATTCCTCAACACCCTCACTCTGCCTCCATGTGCATTCTACTGGGTGACAACTTGGCCTCATATATTGCTGAGCACGAGAGTGTCCTAGAGTTCAGAAATAGGAAGGTTCACAGACCCTGCATGACTCCTCATCTTGGGAAGACCTTCACGATGTGGCTCTGTTTCTTTCTTTAATTTTCTCATTATCATGCCTACTGCCTTGCCTCAGAGAAGTGCTTAGGAACTGCAGGCCTCTGGTGCTATCCTCTTCTGATCTACAAACTCTTCCCTCTCTCTCTTTTCATTCTCTGACTCTAGCATCCTTTCACTTTGGGGTAATTTCTGCTTATTATTTAGGTGTCATCTTCAAATTTTCTTCATCACTCTTCCAGAAACCTTCTGCAATGCATCTGGATGAATGGTCATGGGTCTTCTGCACTCTCAACTCCTGGCCTTCCTTTCCTCTGTCACATGTCACTCCCTCTCTCATCCCTACTCTGCTTCCCTAAGGGCCAAGGCTGAATGTAGTTCATGTTTAGATCACTGCTAATATCAGAGTGGCCCAGGAGTAGAGAGTGGACGCACTACGCCATAGGATTTCATTGCTGTCCAGGAAGTCCTACGACCAAGCCTGGCTCCCTGATCATACAGATCAGAGCCCCCAACTGCTTAACTCTTGCCTCCTCCGGAGTCAACAGCCCTTGCAGTAGTACAGGTCTTTTGAGCAGAAAGAGCCATTAACAAAATGGAGTGGGAGGTGTCACTGTAGGAAAGGTGTTTGTCATAGTGTGTCAGGAATGGGATTATAAACTGGAGCAAGTGGACTTTGGGGAGTAACACCATTTAATTGTTGTATCCTGCTGTCTCCATTGTTCTAAGGAGCTGGGGGTGGAAAATGAATATAAAATTGTTAAGTCATTCCCTAAAGGAAAACAGCTTAATAACGTTCACTAGAGACAGTGTCTGAATGGAAAAGGAGAGAGTAAGTCAGTGTGTGGCTATTTTTTGACTGGGTGAAATGGTCTCAGAACCTCTCAGCATCCTCAGCCCTTACAATCCACTAAGTGATACCCTGGCTCCATACATCCCAATAAACCAGGCAGCTTATTGGGTTGATATTCTAGAATTAGAAAGATCTTGTAGACCATTTCAAATATCGTTTCAAATATCAAAGAGTGAATGCTTTGACACATAAGTGTACGTGTACTGTATCTAGTGAAGTATAGGTCTCAGGGAGTAAAGAAACTGGAAAATATTTTAAGGTCAAGGGGTTGAAAAATAATGCCCCAGGAATATAGAGCATGAGGTCCTCCCCAAAGCTCACAGACTGTATAAGAAGCAGATCTTTTTAAATGGATGCTCACCCGAAACCAGGCAGAGTCAAAGGTAGCCTTTCAGAAATGGAAGTGTGGAGACAGCCACCCCAGGTACGAGTCACATAGATAAGGAGGATAGCCCACCCAGTGTCCTAGGCAAAAACAACTATGCTTACAAAAATATTGGGAGGACAAATGGCTACCTTCGGGAACAGCGAATGATGAAAAAAAAAAAAAAAGCTATATGAAGATTTGAGCAGAGGATGGAGAGCACCAAGGAGGAAAGAAAGTAGAACGGCAGTGATGCTGAAGAGCTTAGAGCTTTTCCTGTAGTCCATGGGGAGAAGTTGAAGGGAAGCAATATGGTCAGAAAAATGCACCCACCACCCCTGCAGGATAGAAGATAGGACTTGGGAGTCAGTGGGAAGCTACAACCAGGCAAGTGATGTGCTGCAGAGGAGACAGGGATGGGAAACCAAATGACACAGAAAGACTTATCACCTGCTATGACTTATCACTTGGGTATGGATTGGTCTGGGTGGTTAAGAACAGAAAGGAGTCATGGGGTGACGTAGTGTTCTGGTTTGGGTGACTAAGTGACTGGTGATGCCACTCAGTAAATGGAGAACACCCAAGTCCTGTGTGAGACTGGACTCACACAGTGAGGGGAGAACTGTCATTTAATTCCAGGCATTATTAGCAGTGCTTCACTTGTTATTGCCTCATTCAACCATCACTAGTAATAGTGATGCAATTCGTAATACTATACTCAATCTACAAATATGATATTGCACAGATATATGTGTGCTTGAGTGTCTGAGCTCAACTCAGGCATGGAGCTAGATAGAAATCAACAAATACACTTGAGTTTGAAATGCTAATTAGGCATACAAATTGGAGAGTAGCCAAAGTCCAGATTTTGGGAGAGAGTCACCCTAATATCCCAGCGGATAAGGAAAAAGAAGGTTTCAAGAAAAGAAGAGTGAGTGATTGACAACACAAATTCTACTAAGGGATTAGGACAAACACTGAGATAGGCTACAGGACTTGGCAATACAGATGTTATTGATCTCATCCAAAGTGACCCGGTAAAGCAGTGAACACAAAGACTACTTGGGGTGAGCTCCAAAAATGGGAGATGATGGCAGTGAATATACGCCTTTCCCAAGAGCTGTACTCTAAAGAGGAGCAAAGGAACAGAGCTATGGAGAGAAACATGGGGTCAAGGACAGGACCAATCGTTTTAGGGACTGAAGCCTGGACTCACCTCAAAGAGAATGTTGATGTTATAAGAAGGAGATACTGGTTCTTAGGTAGAGTGGTTGGACCCTGGGAGACACAAATATAGATCAGCTAATGGAGGTACTAGAGGGACACTGAGGCAAGTTTCTTCACACTCTAATTTCTCAGTGAAAGCAACTAAATTACAGAAATCGAGCAAAGAGATACTGGGATAGTGAGCAAAGCCGAAAGGTGTGAAGTAGTTGTCCAGGTCTGGGACCCACTTGAGATCTGTGGTGTTAAACTTAAAATAAGAACCAGTGTTCTTCCCCAGCCATGATTAGCCTCTTAGATACAGGAATACAGTGGGTGGTCAGGTAGCTTTAGCCAACAGGAAATGCCAAGGTTCATCTAGGAAAGTATCATGAAAGCGAAAGAAGGCAAGGGTATATTCAAAAGAAAAATACAGTGGTGGACAGAAACTAGAAAGTTTACTATGGGCAAGAATAGTAGTGCTAAGTTGGGCAGAAGTGGTGGACTTAGAGCTGGAAAGCCCATCAGTCCAAATGGCTGAACTGAAGGTAGCAAAAGAAGCAATTTGGAAAGATAGAGTTGTCCAGAGTTTTCTGCCCTTGGAATTAAGACACTGTGGTTTCAGGAATTGTCTGGTGTTCCTGTAGGTGAGGGTGAGTAAAGTGGAGTGGGGGAAGGTGTCATTATGGAGGAGAGGTCAGTCACGAAGGAGGGTGAGTCATCTCCACAAATGCTGATGTTAGGTAGAAAAGATGATGGCAAATGCAGTGATCCAGGAACTCAAAGATTTGATGACTAATAGCTGAGAAAGAGTGAGTACAGGTCAGCATACGATCTCATCAGACAGGGTCGAGGGTGCTTGAGCCAACAGCTTGCAAGTTGACAAACTG
>OU015755.1:23659684-23681443 GCA_907169655.1 Acomys percivali | reverse complement strand
GCATTGATGGAAAGAAGCCTATCATGTGAGCTTAAATAAAATAGGAAGCATTATGGAGACTCTCACCAAATCGCAAAGCAGAATTAGGCAAAGGCTTCCCTCTACCATGCTCCTAATCAGCCTTTATGTTTCTAGGTCTTTGGTGGTCTCTCACAGTCTGATTCAGTGGTTCCAAGTACACTCTCTCTCTCTCTCTCTCTCTCTCTCTCTCTCTCTCTCTCTCTCTCTCTCTCTCTCTCTCTCCCTCTCCCTCTCCCTCTCCCTCTCCCTCTCCCTCTTTCTCTCCCTCTCTCTCTCTCTCTCTCTCTCTCTCTCTCTGTTCTCTCTCTCTAAGTTCTCTCCCCACCCCCACCCCACCCCCATCTCTCTATCTCTCTCCCGCTCCCTCTCTCTCTCTCCCGCCCCCTCTCTCTCTTTCCCCCCCTACCTTTATTTTGTGTGTATGTGCATATGTCTGTAGTGCAGGTACATATATGTGTGCAGATTCACATGCACATGTATGGACATGCATGAAGATGTTCTGTCATTGACTTGGCATTCATCCCATAGTTTAGGCTGGTTACCCAGCTTCCTTCAGTAACACACCTGTCTCCACTCCCATTTCTCACACTACAACTGCACATCAACACACCTGATATTTTTAACGAAGGGTCTGAACCTTGAACTCATGTCTTTCTGTTTCTGCAGCAAACAGTTTACCGATTGAGCTCCCCAGCCCTAAGCCTTCTCCTTTTACATTGTTTCAACCCCACATAGCTGCCCCATTCCACCTTCAATCTTCATAGTGTTTTCCAGTTCACCTGCCTACAAGATACTGATCAGCAATGCTGAGCCATAATTCCAAATTCCTTAAGAGAGAGGCTCAGTCTCTTCATGTATGGCTACTGTGGCTAGAAATGCACAAACCAAGAATAAGGAAATGCTAGAGAATTTAAACGTGATTATAGCTGGGTGGTGGCTCAGGTCTATAATCCCAGGACTGGGTGGGGCTTGGGGGTGTCAAAACAGAATCATTGCCATGGGTTTGAGGCTACCCTGATCTTCTCAGTGATTTAGAAGCTAGCCTAGGATACAGAGTGAGACCTTGTCTGAAAACAAACCAAAACCTCAGTGATTATAATTAATTGTATGGTACTGAGAGTGACAGGAGAACTTAAAAAACCTACTTAATACTTGGAAATGTCATAGACAGCTATAAATACCAGCAGAGTCAAGCAGAAGAATAAAATAAAAAGCCAGACAAAGCTGATGCATTGAAGAGGAACCTCAAAAATCATCTCTTTGCACTAGTAGTAATCAACTAGGAATTAAAAAAAAAAATTCGTAATAGTAAAAATATTATAAAATATACTGAATTTTAAAACTTCCATGGAGAAAACCTTAAAGTTCGAGTAAGTACAGGCATAAATGGTATTCTGGATAAGAGATTAGTGCCACAGTCCCAGACGGCACAACTAAATACTGTGAGAACACAGCACCTTTCATGTACTTATGAGCCATTTATACTCCATCCTTTGAGAACAGCCTGCTCATTTCATTAGCCCATTCATTGACTAAGCTGTTTGATTTATTAATATTTCATTTTTGTGTTCTTTAACTATTCTAGATACTAGTCTTCTGTGAGATATATAATTAACAAAGATTTTTCTCCCATTCTGTAGGCTGTCTCTTCACTCAACTGGACATGAAAATGAAGGTGAAACTGTCCGAGGGAACCGGAGAGACTAACCAGGGGTAAGGGTGGAACATGGGTCATAGAAGGTACTCCAAGTCTGTCTCATGATTGTATGAAAATATCCACATGGAACCCAGGACAATGTTGAATAAGCACATGCCAATAAAATATGAGAATGCCAGCTATCCCCAAACTAGTCTATAAAGTCAGTACAGTTCCAAGCAATTTTCTATGCTTAACGGAGCTTGATAGATGTGTCACACAGTTTACATGGAAGCACAAGAACAGAAAGAATTCCCTGTGAGATGCTCAGCGCTTACCCACGTGCAGGACTTGGAATCAGCGGGGAAGCTGCCCTTTGTTCCTCAGCTGACATGCAGCGGGGACGTGACCCAATCAAAATGTCCAGAAGACTTTTAATAAAGACATTGAAATGGTGACTGTAGACTATAAGTGGAAATATGAAGGGCCTGGAAAAGAAAAACAATATGGAACAATAAAGAAGGGCAAGTGCCCACACTATCAAACTCTACAATAACAGTTTAAAAAATCAGGGTGCTGTGCTTTTAGCATATAGATTAACAGTAAAGGAAATGCAAAATATGACCATCATGTGTTGATATTTTACCAAGATCTCACACTAATTCCATGGGACAAGAAATATTTTTCAAAGAACATTGACATTTCTGCAGAGGGGAAATTAACATTAAAACTTATGTCAAACTTAACACTCAGCTATTAAAAACAAAGAAATCATGAAATTTGCAGCAAATGGAAGAAACTGAAATAAGATTATGCAGAATGATTTAGCCTAGACACAGAAAGGCATACATGGTATGTACTCACTTTTAAGTGGACTTTAGCTATATAGTACAGGATAAGCACACTACAGTGCACAGACCCAAAGAAGAGAAGTAACAAGGAGGATCCAAGGGAGGATGTGTAAATCTCACTCAGAAACAGAAACAGAATAGACAGAGGTAGTGGTGGAAGAGAGGGAGCAGGGTAGGAGAGGGAGCACAGAGAGATATGAGGGTAGAGATCAGACCTGGGGAGACCATGGGGATGGGGGTTGAGGGATGAGAGATGGGGGTGGTGAGGACAGAGGGCCTGTAGAGAAAAGAGAAATTGTGGGCAGGGGGCATCTCTGTGAAAAGCTGGAGACCTGAGTCAGGGTAACTTCTTGGGAGGATATGAGGGGGGCTCTAGTAGAGACTCCTAGTAGCAGGGTCCGTAGACTGAAGAAAACACCCTCTAACTAACCAAATCTCCTAGTAGAGGGAGGGAACATCAACTCACCCACAAAAACTTTGACCCAAAATCTACTTTGCCTACCAGATGTGCAGGGATAAAGATAAAGAAAATAGAGCAGAGATTGAGGGAATGTCCAACCAGTGCCTGGCCCAACCCAAGACCCACCCCATAGAAGAGAGCCAACACCTGACACTATTAATGATACTCTGCTATGCACGCAGACAGGAGCCTAGAAAAGTTGTCTTCTGAGAGGCTCCACCCAGCAGTGGTTCGAAAATGATGCTGAGACTCAAAATCAAACACTGGGTGACGTGTAGGGAGCCTTGTAGAAAAGTGGGGAGAAGAAGAAAAGGACCTGGAAGTGATAGGAGCATCACAAGAAGACCAACAGAGCCAACTAGCAAGGACCAAGAGGGCCTTGCTGAGACTGAAGCACCAACCAAGGACCTTGCATGGACTGGACCTAGCCCCCCCCAACAAAGATGTAGTCAATGAGCAGCTCAGTCTTCATGTGGGTCCTCTAGTACGGGCAGCAGGGGCTGTCTCTGACATGGGCTCTGTGGCCAGCCTTCTGATCACTCCCCCTTGGCGAGACGGCCTTGCCAGGCCACAGAGGAAGAGTGCATACTCAGTCCTGATGTGACTAGATGGATGGGAAGGGGGGGCTCCCCTTTTCTGAGGAGTAGGGAAGGGGTGGGGGAGAGGGAGGGAGGGAGGTACTGGGGAGGTAAAGAGGGATTGGGCTTTGACCAGGATGTGAAGTGAAAAAACAAACAAACAAAACCCAAAATTTGAGATTATACACTTAAATGTAGAAGCTAGCATCATAAACTTTCTTAGTTGAACCAAAACTCATCTTTGTGATCATGAGTGGTCTGTGAGTTAGTTTCAGCTGTCAGCTTGACACAGCCTGAACAGCGGTTCCCAACCTTCCTGCTGCTACAACACTTCAATGCAGTTCCTCATGTTCTGGTAAGCTCCAAGCCCAACATTATTTCACTGCTACTCCATAGCTTTGATTTTGACATTGTTATGAATTGTAATGTAAATATCTGCTACGCAATGCCCTGAACGGCCTAGAGTAATTTGAGACGGAGCCTCAGTTGAGGGAATTTTCCAGATGGAATTGCCCTGTGGCCATGTGTGTGAGGAATTGTCTTGCTTTGTGACTGTCATAGGGAGGGCCCAGCTCACTGAGGGTGCACCACCCCTAGGCAGGAGGGCCCTTGCTCTATAAGAAAGCTAGCTGACCCAGTGAGCAAGGCAGAGCAGAGCCCTGATCCTCCATCATTTCCGAATTTGAGTTCCTGCCCTGACTTCTTTAATGATGGATCGTCACCTGGAAGTCTAAGCCAAATAAGTTCTTTCCTCCCCATGTTGCTTTTAGCCAGGAGTGTTTTATATCCCAGCAACAGAACGCCACTCAGAACAGGTGGGTAAGAGTCTTCTAATCAACTCAAACGTAATTAACTATAATTTTCATTTTTAACAACTCGGTAAATTGGAGACCCACAAAATTAAAACTTTCTACTAACCAAAAATAAGTGATGAAAAGGCAAGACAAATTGGAGAGACACTCACTATTTCTCTGGCGAAGCTTCGTACCCAACAAATTGAAAGGATGGGAAAAACCAAATGCTCCTATCAGCCATGGAAAACTAATCCAAGAAAAAAATGATAAAGTGTCTAAAAGAAATCACTCCAAAAGAAACTAGCTAATAAGGTGCTCAATATCATTAGCCATGAGGGAAATGGAAATTAAGGCACAGCAAGGCTCATCCCAGGCTCACTAGAATGGCTACTATCTGAAAGCATACTAACAATACTCAGTGCCAGTGGGACTGGGCAGCTATCACCCACGGCCTCCAGGTGAAGGTAACTACTATAATGATTTGGAAACGTGTTGGTCACTCTTCTAAAGTTAACTGTAAACCCACCCCTAAGAACCGGAGTTCTTTTTCTTGGATAGCTTACAAAGAGTAATGAAAAACATATCCACAAAAGATTTTTTTTAACTGTGGTATATATAATAACCTTTCACATAACATAAAAAAAAATTATGAGTAGCGCAAATGTCTATCAATAAGAAAATGAGAAATGTTTGCTTTGAAACAAAATGGATTGAATATTAATACCTGCAGCAACAGTAATTGATCTCACAGAAGACAGTGACTACCTGACTCTGTTTACATGAAGTTCTCAACCAGGTGAATGCAGTCTGTGGAAGTTGTAAATAGAAAATAATAGAGTGAGGCTGATAAAAGCATTTTCGACTTTAAGGTTGTTCCATATAATTACAGGTTTTTATACTTCTACATAAATCACTGAGCTATACCTTGAAATATAAACACGAGGAGATGATAAACACTCAGTTGAATGAACTTGAAACTGTAACTTTTGATGTATGCAAGTTATACCTCAATGACTTCTATGGAAGAAATAAAAAAAAAATCTATAGTTAAATTAAAACAACCCAGAGAAGAAAAATAAACAGGATAAACCCACTTTATCAGATAATAAAATATACTATAAAGCCAAAGCAATAAAGGCACTCAGGTATCAGCCTACAAACAAAATACAGATCAATAGCACACAGTGGACAGAGAGCCAGGGAAGACCTCGTCATATTTCTTATATGATAACAGCAGTACAAATCAAAGATAATACTGTTTAATAACAGTATTGGAGAAGCTAGAACACAAGAAAACTAAAGCTGGATCCTTACCTAATATATCACTGTATTCCAAATGGATGAAAAATCCAAATGCATAAAATAACCATCTGAAATGGTCAGAATTAAATACAGAAGAATGTGCTGCAGCACAGCAACAGAAAACCACCTTCTTAAATAGTACTTCAAAAGCACCCGCTGCCGTAGGTAGACTCAACTATGTCAAAATTATGTGTTTCCCAGTTCGATGAGAGATACTCAGTAAGTGCTCATAGGTGACAGAATGAAGGAATGTATCCGTGACATTCGACATCAACAAAGAATGTATTACTGAGAGGCTACAAGACAGTCCACTAAGTCAAAAGGCAAGTGGGCAAATTAAAATAGTCAAAGGCTGTGCCTTAACAGTTTGAAAAGGAAATTCAAAGGGCAGATGGAGCATATAAAAAGACATTCAACTGCTTTAGTAATCAAAAAATGTTAATTAAATAATAATTTGATCAGAGCTTATTAGGCTGATAAAACTAGAAAGCCAGATAATGCCGAGAGCTGGGGAAAAGGTTAGGGACATTACAAGTCGCATGTGCTACTGTGCAGCCATTCCAGAAACCAGCCTGGCGCTGCTCCATCAAAGTAGGTACGCAAGTGCCCGAAGCCCCCTGCTCGGCTGCTAGGGATGCACCTCAAGAAATTTCCACTGATGTCCAAGATGTTGAGCTGTGTCAGGTTTCAGAGGTGGAAGAATGCCTATGGAAAATGTAGTGGGTGTGGCATATGTGTACGGCTCAAATGTCTACCCGCCAACAGTCAGCAGCACAGACATCTACAAGGGTTGGTCTGGAAAGCAGAGCACAGGAAAACAAGGAAGGGAGCTTGGGAAGCAAGGCTATCCGGGTAAATTTACAATACAGATGGCAAAGAACAACCTGCCATTTGCAAATATTTGCAAGAGGGTACAAGGGGGGTAGATAGAGAAAGAGAAGGGGATAAAATAAGGGAGGGGCCCTGGGAGCCAGTGACAACCCTGAGCCACATGCAGATGAGGACTAATTGTTTTGTTCTTGTCTGTGTTTTTGTTGTTGTTGTTGTTTGTTTGGAGGTTTTTTGTTTTTTTTTTGGTTTTTTTTTTTTTGGTTTTTGGTTTTTTTGGTTGGTTGGTTGGTTGGTTGGGGTTTTTTTTTGTTTTTTTGTTTTTGTTTTTGTTTTTTGTTTTTTTGTTTTTGTTTTTTGTTTTTTTGTTTTGTTTTGTTTTGTTTTGTTTGCCAGGTAGGCATAAAAACTAGTTGTTGAAATTTCCTCTTGGGGAAGAGTGTGGATGGGTGTGAGTAAAGTGTCCTGACCGGAGAAGGTGATGCCCAGGAAAGTTATGTTCTTCCTCGGTTTTATTTTAAAACGTTTGAAGCTCGAAGGAACTAATAAGCAAGTCACCCAAGGTCACTGTATGCAAGAGGCAGTACCAGAATTCAGACTCGGTATCAAAATGAGTTATCCCTTTGCGGTCACCACCCCAGGCCAAGCCAATGTCCTCAGCTGGGTGGCCGCCATGGCTCCCCCACCACACCCCACCACCTGCCCCAGGGCCTTCTGAACCACCTTAATCTAGCCCTACAGACCATGTGCACAATCCCTGGAGTGATTGCTTACTGCGCGTACCCAATCCTGACACTGCAACAGCTCAAAGCCTTTCACACAGCTAGTCTGGTCCTATTATATTGAGGATGGAGTCCAAAGTGCTCAAGTACCCTGTAAACCCTGGAACTCAGCTCTCATCCCCATTCCTGTTCCATCTGGCTCTTTCTGCTCAGTCATACTGAACATTTCACTCTCCATTAAACAGCCCCAGAACATTCCAGCCCCAGGGTTTTCCCACTGGCCTTCTCCTTTTTTTTTTTTTTTCACCCCCTGCATCACTTTGTCTGGTCCAAACACAGAGAACAGCCTTTCTCAGAACAGCCTCTGATAACCACCATATCTAAAACATCACATCTTCCACTCTAATCAGTTTTCAGTCCTGTACCTTGCTTTGTGTTTTGGTTTTTGTTTTTGTTTTTCCCACTTAACCTTATCCTGTATTTTTGTTTGTCCCTTGGGTTTTGTCTCCCGTGTTAGGAAGGAGACAGACACCATGCTGACCTACAGACTGTACAAAGCCTCATTCTGTAGACACAGTTGAGTATGTGAGTGTCTGAACCCTAAATCTGTGTCTCTCTCCATGACGCCACTCACGCCTCACAAATTCAACTGAAGATTGCACAGGGCCAGTGGGGCCAGCAGTGAACATCACCTTAGCAGGAAAGCAAGCTGATGGTCTGTGAGCCAGAGAGGAGCCAGTTCCCCTGAGCTAGCTTGTAGTTAAGAAAGGGGACTGAAGCTCTGATGCCTTGGGGTCAAGACTCTCTGAGACACCTGTCTTGCAAAAGATGAAAACCAACTGGTCAATCTGACCTCCTACCCCAGACCAGCCATCTCTGAGGTTGTTCTCGTGAGCCCCAGGGGTGAAAGAGACTTCACAGAGGAGCTACAAAGTCCCTTTCCTATGTCTACTGGGCAACACAATAAGAAATGCATCCTTAATATGAGCATAAATTTCTTTGCTGCAATTTTATCCCATTTCCTCCCGGTAATGTAGTAGATAATCGAGAAATAGATAAAGGGATAACGTGCTATGGAAATACCACACATTTAACCAAATCAAACAGGAGATTTTATCCTGGATTGTAATGGCGCCTCTCTTGTTAATCCCAGCTGGCTCTTGGGGCTGAGTTTGGCAATCAGCCTCCATAAATATGCCACTTTCTGTTTTCTCTCCTAAAAGAAGTATTGAAAAGGACCATTAGGAGGAGAGCTTCCTCAGTAGGAAGGGGAACAAATCATTTCTCAACAACATAATGTCCTTCTTCTAAAAGCACATCCCTACCCATTTCCACTCCCATGAAATGTGACATTAGGAGACCCCAGGATCTCTAGCTGGGCCACTCTTCCTCCTACGCCTATTGAAGTGCCGTGTGCACAAGCATGGCTTCACTACTTGAGGTACACGCCAACGCTTCAGTCTTCGCACCTATGGTGTCACCAGCTGCAGGTGGAGACTACAGGTCATTCATGTACCAGGGCAGTGGGCATTCGTTGCTTCTGCAGGTGTGGCTCTCACTTCTGGGGTGCCCATCTGCCTGATTGCTAATTCAGGCTGGTCTCTTCTTATAAAGCTGGCTTGATTCTGTTGCATGTGTCTGTCACATGCTTAGCCATGTTCTAATAACATGTTAGAGGTGTAAAAGAGGATGGAGAACCATATAAACTCTCTGAGGTCTGAGCTCAGAAATGATCCTCTCTCCGCTTCTTCCTATTGGCTGACGTCACATGGCCTATGCAAAGGTAGGGTGGGGGAATTGTGCAATACAGCAGGCTTTCCGGCTGCCTCGGGGGGGGGGTCCTGCAATTCAGGACTAAGCAGGCAGACCTCAGTGCCCTCCCTCAAATGCAGCTCTCTCAGGTATCATTTCAGAGGTAGACTTGAATCTTCTGGTCCTTTTCTTCTCCAGAGACTACAGAAGGCATCCATGCCTTTTTGCAGTTCACTATGGACTGCAGATCCACCACTCCAGAAACAAAGGGAACTTAAGCCCTTCACCTTTTATAATGAAAGTCTACACATTCCAAACCTAAGCAGCAGCAGCAGCATCATTAGTCATATACAGTCATATGCAATGTATATCCTAATATATATTAGTTATCTATAATGGCCAATATGCATTTGCATTGGCTCTCACACTGATCTTGGTGGTTTGACTTGTACAAATGGTGTCAGTACAAATTTCATTTGGAGTCTTCAGTTTGGTTTTTCCCAGTCAACCACACAAGATTTAAAAAAAAAAAAGATATTCTACAGTGTTGAATGCATATTTTCACATCAATTTACCATAGGATTACTGGGACAAGACCCCACAATAAATTGAGAAGCATCTCTCTATTCATTAGTATTTCACTAATTTCTATTGCTTTGCCTTCATGATCATCCTTGCCACTTTGTTCTGTTAGGTTCATTTCAGTGGATTTCCTTTTTTCATATCACCTGTTGTGTCTTTTTCATTCTCAATTTTCTATTTTGTTCCTCCTTTTTAGTGGTTTCTCTTTTTCTATTACTATTTTTCTTTTGTTTATGGGATGCATGCTTTTATCTACCTTGTCAAGCCTGGCAACGGTAGTTTCTCTATCTTTCCTCAGCTCACTTTCCTCTTCTGCCTCTGGGTCCCATTGCTTTGTCTCCTCATGTTGAGAATTTTGAGTAGTCTCTGGACATTTGGTGTGCACACTCTGGAGTTGTTGCTTTCCTTGAAGAATGTGCTTACTTTTCTTTGAGCAAGGGACTTCCTTAGAATGAACCAGAAACTCTCATCTTTTAGGTGGCTCAAATTACACTTATGAATCTGATTTGGACTGGGATGATCCGAGTCCTACAGCAGTCTATTTCTTCATGTTTCAACCCTCTAAAATCTTCCTCCTTCCCTCTCTCCGTTCCTTCATTCCTTCCTTCTTTCCTTCCTTTGTTCCTTCCTTCCTTCTTACTACCAAGAGCCTGTAAGCATTTGAGTGAGTTTTTTGGATCGCTGTATCATTTAAACACGTTTACTGTGGTTGTTGAGTCTGTAGCAACTTATTAGCCCAGTCCCCGCATCTTTAACCTCCTGTTGTTCTTCACTCTTTCATCTCTCTGTTTTTATTCAGAATAATTTTCATGCTGCCTAAAAATTTTCCTTCAGTATCTTCCATAGCATATCCTTTCATATAATGGTTATTTTCCATTGGAGCTTATCTTAAAATTACTCCTTTTCAACATTTTTTGTGTCTATGAGTGTATGTAAATATGTATTCGTGTATGGAATGCAAGCATACGTGGCATAGCACATATGAAGGTCAGAAGAGGACTTCAAGTGTCACCATCATCCTCCTCTTCCGACATGTTTGAGATGGGGTCTCTTTGTTGTATTTTTGCTGTATACACCAGGCCAGCCCTCCCTGGTTCACTGATCTCTGCCTCTGAGTTTCCTGTAGGAGGACTGGAATTACAAACAATTGCCCTAAGCATGTAGCTTTTGTGTGAGTTTTGAGAATTAAAGCTGAGGTCTCTACTCTTGGGCGGCACGTTCTTTTACCCACTGAGCCATCTCCTCAACCTCTCATCTTTATTTTTGAAGATTATTTGTCAGGCTATTAGTCTAGATTTGCATTTATAATTTTTCATTGTCTAAAGACACCATTTCTGGGCTTAACAGTTTCTGTTTAGAAAGAAGTTTCTGGTGGAATTATTGTTTTTATGTGAATAACATCTTTCCCCCAACTCTCCCAGACACTTAGAAGATATTTCCTTTGGTCTTGCATTTCTAATATCTTGTTACAAGGTATCTAGGTGTAGTTTTCTTTGTGTGAGTCCTGCTTAGGTTCTGCAGAATTTCTTTGATGCGTTGCTTGGCACTCTTTAAAATCCTCAGCCACTTGAACTTCAGATAATTGCTTTTTCGTTTCTGTTCTCATGGTGCAGCCAGGTTAGACCTTTTCATTGTGTCTGCTATGTCTTTCTTTCCTGTGCCGAGACTGTAAAGGTTTTGTTCTTTTCCTTTGCTATGCTTCACCCTCACTCTCTATTCCCCTGATATTTATTTTACTGGTTTCTTTGCTTCTTTTCTGATCTAACCAAATGGTACAACTGATTATTAGGTTTCAAATTACCATATTATTAGTTTCAGAATTTTTATTTGATCCTTTTAAAATGTCGTTTTTGTCCTTTGCTGCAATTACTTCCTTCCCTTATACTTTTCTAAAACATACCAGTCATATTTTAATTTACCTTAACCTGATACCCTACAGGTATTTTATGTTATAAACTTGCTAATCTTGATCATTAGTCATTTAATTTTCATCTTTTTCTAGGCTCACTAATTTTACCATGTATCAGATGTTATGTATGAATAATTGAACTAATAATTCGAACCACGAGAAAATGTCATATTCTTCCCAAAATTATTTTCTCATTTCTACCAGAAATTCTGGTAGGTTAACTAAACCCTGACAAAAACTGAAATGACTCACAGCTGGACTTATAGTCATTTGTGTATAATATCCTGTCTCCAGTGTGACTCTATTCTTTGGTTGGATGCTTTTAGCCTTAACCAAGGGCTGTGGTTGTTCCAACCTTCCACATATCTTATATTCTGAATTTGTATTATTGTCCCCCAACAGCCATCCTCAAAAGATTCCCTTCTTCATTACCCCAGCCTCAGTTTAATCTCTCAAGTTGGAAAATACACCCAAAATATACCCAGGCTTTCTTTCAGCCTGACTCACTTTCAGTGTATATAGTTTTAGCTGCATCTTTTGTTTTGTTTTTTAACTTATTTCCAGTCTACCCTGGCAAAAGTAGATGTGTAAAGTCCTCCATTCTTACAACTTGAGATTTTGAGAACATAAATCTAGAGGCTTGGGCAACCATATTACCAGCCTGAGGGAGGAGCTGCCCAAGAATGAGACTCTCTATTTGTTATACTGCAAAATGATGGAGGTTAGGCACACATCAGACACATAATGGCTGATCTAAGCGTTCAGTTAATATATTTATGGATAGATAAGTGAAGATCAATTCAGCTTCTGTCCTCAGTGAACTTACAGGAGATAGGAGGGATGAGACAGGAGGGGGGAAATACACACAAAGCAAATGGGAGGCACAGAGCATCATGAGATGGGTGAGGGGTACCAGGAAAGTCTTGTGAAAGCGTGAGAAGGCAGCTTGGTGGCTGGTGTAGTTGACTTCCCTGTTTTCCTCTTTCCTCTCTGTCCTCCCTCAAGAAAGAATTGTACGTTGCACAGAGAGTAAGCAGGCCCATATCCCTCAGTTGATATATCATAACTAGATTCCATCAAACATTCCCACTGCTGCTAACGAATAAGCACCTGTTTCTCTTGAGATGCCCAGAGGGCAGCTAAGTCTAGGTCAGCAGTTTTTATTTGGTACCTGAACTAGGAAAACCAGGATCACTCAAGAACTTCAAAAGGTGTGACTTGCCGCTACTCACTCCAGAGTATCTAAACTGACAACTCTGCATCAGCGGGAACCTTCCAGATGTATCTGATGTACACAAAAGTTTGAGAGGCATGGCTGTTTGTTAAATTCTCTCCAGACTTTCTATTTTAGTTTCCTGCACATAGAATCTAGAGTTCTCTGTTGAATAGTGTATGAGGTTAAGAAAAACCACCAGTAACAATTATTCAGCTGGAGGTCATAGGATGGGAAAGGGTGAGGGCAGGGGTAGTGAATCGGTAGTGCGATTGTTCCTAGCAAAAGAAGGCTGAGACACATGTAGAGTGCTTGAGGAATGGAGTCTCTTCAATTCCTTCCTAATGTCTAAAATTGGAAGAATAAAATGCTAGATTATATTTGTCATTGGACCAAGTAAACAATTTTATACTCCCATTTCCCAATTTAAATCTAAATATAAATAAAATGTCAGGCCACACACAAAAGCCAGTAAAGCTAGAAGAAGAAGTCACCATTTCTCAAGAACTAGAGCAGGAATCTGGAAGACCCATGTTCCCTCTGAGAGACAAATCAATGACAAAACATCCCTTAGAGATCTTGTCTGTCCTGCCCCAGGGTCCAGAGCAGACCGGGCCCTACTGTTCTCTTCACCCTATCAGCACATCTCCGTGCCTTTCACACCCACCTACAGTGGGGCATGCTGAGTCACTCAGACGAGTGCACGACTGTTTCCTGAGGCCTGAGCAACAGCTCAGTGGGGCCTGAGAGTGGGAATAGGACCTGCATTCTGGTTCTGTTTTGGTGTTCCCCTGTGGAGAGAGGTTTCTTGATCTTAACTTATAGTCTTTGCACCTGCTTCATATGAGTGCCAAGCTCAGATTTTATTTATATTCAGAAAATAGAGAAGGATGGATTTCTGCTCTGTGTGACGTTTATATGCAGCTGGACTCAGTCTTGTATTATAACATATCCATGAACCCTTTTTTGTTTTGTTTTGTTTTGTTTTGTTTTGTTTTGTTTTTTGTCTTGTTTTTAATTTTTATTAATTTATTCATATTACATCTCAATTGTTAGCCCATCCCTTGTATCCTCCCTTTCTTTCCTCCCACCCGCTTACCCCCCCCACTCCCTTCTCCTATGTCTGTGACTGAGGGGGACTTCCTCCCCCTGTATATGCTCATAGGGTATCGAGTCTCTTCTTGGTGACCTATTATCCTTCCTCTGAGTGCCACCAGGCCTCCCCATCCAAGGGACATGGTCCAATATGGGGCACCAGAGTTTGTGTGAAAGGCAGATCTCCTTCTCCACTTAATGGTGGAGAATGTCCTGTCCATCGGCTAGACTGGGAAGGGGTTCGAAGTTTACTGCCTATATTTTCCTTGGCTGGTGCCATAGTTTGAGGAGGACCCCAGGGCCCAGACTCGCCTGTATTTTTCCAGGACCCTCTGGATCCTTCTATTTCCTCATTCTCCCAGGCTTCTCACACCTGAAGTCTCAATAGGATGTCCTCCCCTCTGACCCACTTTCCTGGTAGGTAAAGTTTTTCATGGGGGTGTACCCCTTGGACTAGTGTCTCGATATAAGTGAGTATATACCATTTGACTCTTTTTGCTTCTGGGTGAACTCACTCATTATGATAATTTCTAGTTCAATCCATTTGTCCACAAATTTTGGAAATTCCTTGTTTTTAATAGCTGAGTAGTATTCCATAGTGTAAATATACCACAGTTTCTTCTACTGAGGGACACGTAAGCTGTTTCCATGTTCTGGCTATTATGAATAAGGCAGCTTGATCTAATCTTGGGTATAGACTCACCCAGAGACAATCTCAGGGCTTTTCCCCAAACCAGATGTGGCCTGTCTTCAGGGCTATTCTTCTAATGCTCTCTTGTCTCCTCATCAAGTTTCATGTCTCCCACATGTCGCCATGGCTCTCAGTTGGGAGTCAATATGATAATGATGAAGTTTGGGCCTTATGGATACAGGGTTCCCAATCTGTTCTAGACTGATCCCCAGGTCTCAGTTTCCTGGTGTCTAAAGGAAGCCTAAGGTCCCGTGATGGTTAACCAAATGTAGTATAAAAAGATGTTGAGAACTGTCCTGTTTTTTCTACAGCTGTGATGAAGATTATGACTGAAGGCAACTTGGGGAGGAAATGGTTTATTTGGCTTATATATCTCAGGCCACCGTCCATTGAGGGAAGCCAAAACAGAAGCTCAAGGTAGGAACCTATAGGCTGGAGCTGGTGCTGAAGCCAGGGGAGAATGCAGCTTACTGAACATCAAAAATAAGGGGTGTGTGTGTGTGTGTGTGTGTGTGTGTGTGTGTGTATGTGTGTGTGTGTGTGTTTTCTACAAGATGAAAAAACTGGGACACGGTCACAGTCAAGTCAAAGAAAAACTAAAATTAAATAGTGTAAAAAGTTTAGTGCCTGATCTCTGGAACCCACTCACAATCTAGGCTCCAAAGGGCCCATACAGTGATATTTCCCCAGCCCTGTCATTCATGGCACATGTAGCTCATCTCACTGGGTTGGGCTAGCTGTGCTAGAGAGCTGCTGCTGTCATTAATAATCACCCATGGCCCTGGCACCTCCAAACTTCTCAAGTCTCCACAGGCTGCACCTTGAACAATGGACTCTCAGCTTCTCTTCAGGGACTCCAACTTTGCCACAGGGTGTCAAGCTTCATGCTTAGCCTCTCTCCAAAGCCTTGTAAATCCGGGTGTTGCCATAGCAACTGAAGCTATGCCTTTGCCAATGGCCTTTCCTACCCTTTCCCATGGTTCTAAACCTCAGCTGCTCTCAATGAAGACTTCATGCCTTCAAAACCAGTACTATGTGGGAGACTCTTACCTATTAACAAGCTCATCTATCAATACAAGGACCAAAAATTCTGTAAACAAACAAACAAACACAAAAACAAAATGAAACACTTCCCTGAACATTTTACCTCAGTAATGCTGGTATCTTAGTCACAGCTGATTCTTTAGCCTCGGCTAACCAGCTCAATTGCTCCAGTAATGCAAAGGTTTGCCTTCAGTGGTTCTTGCCTCTTGTTAATCATAGTTACCCAGCTCCAGATGACCATAACCATAGTTCTTAACTGAAATTATCACACAGCAGCCCCAATCAAATCCTTACTTCCATCTGAGACTTCATAAGCTAAGTCATCAACTCTTTCATCATTATCTTCTATGTTGTCACAACAGCTTGTTAATTTCTGAACACTTTTCCAGACCAAAGCTCCAAAATCCTTCACAAGCTTTTCATAACTAAATGGTCAGGTCTATCACAACAATACCCCACTCCTGGTACCAATTTCTACCTTGATTTTTTTTTCTGTTGCTGTTATAAAATGCTGACCAAAATCAGCTAGGGGAGTAAGGATTTATTTCTTCTTATAACACACGGGCCACATTTATCATTAAGGGAAGTCTGGGAAGGAATTGAGCAAGAATCTGGAGGCTGGAACAAGAACAGAGACCATAAAGAAACACTGCTTACTGGCCTGCTCTTCCTGGCTTTTGCAGTATATATATATATATATGCCCAAGGACCACATGCCTAGAGATGGTACCACCTACAGTGGAATGGCTTCTTCCACAACAATCATCAATAAAGAAAATGCCACACAAGGTTGCCTACAGACCAATCTGATAGGGGCATTTTCTCCATTAAGGTTTCCTCTTCTTAGATGACTCAAGGTTGTGTCAAGCTGACAAAAAAAAAAAAAAAAAAACAGCTAGCATAAGGACTGGAAACTCAATCAGTATGTATTACTGGCTTTAATTATCAACTTGGCATAGCCTAGAGTCCCCTGAGGGGATAGTCTGGACTGAGGGATTGCTTAGATCAGATTGGCCTGTGGGAATGTCTGTGGGGTATTGCCTTATTAATCAATGTAGGAAGGCCCAGGCCATGATGGATATATGAAAAAGCTAGCCAAACTGGAGTAAGACATAGCATAAGCCAGTAAGCAGAGTTCTCAGTTTCTGCTTCAGTCTCCTTCCGTAACTTCCTTCCTGTTAGGCTGAGACCTGAAAGTATAAGCCAAATAAACCCTTCCCTCTCTAAGCTGCTTTTGGCCAGAGTGTTTTATCACATTCACAGAGGCACAGACTAGAACAACGACTTTAGCAAGCATTTTTATTCTGCTCTTTCCTACTAGGTATTATCTTAAGTACTTTATAAATAGTACTTATTTATTTGATCTTCATAAAACTCCGAGGCACAAATGCTGTTATTATTCCCTGATGTCGTTTTGTCTTATATATGAGGAAATGAAGGCAGAGAGACTATGTGACTTGCCCAAGATCACATGCTAGTGAGCTGCAGAACAGGACCCATGGCTTTCCTCTTAGCCCCTGTGGGAGACTGCTCCCACGTACTATCCTACTGTCCATCTCACAGGCTCTTTCTCTGTCTAATGTCTTCATTCACCCTTCTCCTTTCATCTTCCTTGTCTTGGCCAAATCCTACTTGGGTTCTGATCTCAGATTCCCCATCACTTTCTGAACTTAGCCTTCCTTAAATCATACGATCAGAAGTCACTTCCATCTGCATCCCTAAATCACCTGCACTTGTCCTTTTCATGCTTTGTATGGAAATTGATCATAGGCTAAGTGCACAGTCGGGCCAGTTACCAAACACTGCAAATGCAAACAATTGTAAGGCACCCTTTATAATCATCAAGCTGGAACGACTAAGCAAATATGGAAGCTCGGGTTGGTGAAGTGGAATCAGCTAATCTTGGTGGAAAGATAATCAACTGTTAAATCCAGTGCTGATCAGTCAGTCTGTCTGAGGTAGACACACAAAGTCATGGGGTTTATCCTGAGCAAACAGTCAAAAAAAGCCTGCCAGGTTATACACGTGTATCTAGTGTGATCAGAGTTAAATATGCAACATTAGAAATGAAGAAGCCACCCACTTATGAATATATCTGTGCTAGTGTGGGTACATGTGCTTTTGTGGACATGTGTGCATGTGTGCATACATGTGTTTACAAGTATTTGTGTCTGTGAGTTTATGTGTGCTGGTGTGTATATAAATGCTTACATGTACACAACTGCAAGCATATGTACATGTATATATGTGCTTGTTTGTATACAAGTACTTAAATGTATACATGTGCTTGCAGTTTATATGTGTGTAAACATGTGCTTGCATTTATACATGCTTGTGTGTACATAAGTACTTGAATGTATTCATGTGCTTGAGGTATATACACATCCTTGCATCTATCTATACATGTGCTTGTGTGTATATGTGTGCTTGTGAATATATTATTCGTTTCACTGTGGATACCAGAATCTATTGTAAGCTGTGTTGATTAGAGAACATAGACAAGAAAGATTTATATGTGTTCAATACAGACATGATGTGCATTTTCAAATATTTTAATCCATAGTTTGTTAAGAACGTGAGCTAAGTATATGCATTTATATACACATATGTGCCACATGCATTTATTTATTTATTTATTTATTTATTTATTTATTTATAACTTCTTGTCATTTCTGGTCTCTATGTTATTTTTCTACAGGAGTTGCATTATTCAAGGCAAACCCTATTATTTTGTGGCCAGTAGTGCAGCTTGCTCCATCCTGCTTAATGTCTCTTTACCTTCCTGCTTTCTTCAGAGTGTCTCTCCACAGTGGACTCTAACATCTCTTTTATTTATTTAACTATGTAGTTTTATGTATACATTTATATTATTACACATATATAATAAACTACACACAGCAAGAAGAACCACAAAAACAATCAGGAATTATATTGATGTTACACCCATAGTGGTTTGGCTATTTGTATTTGGCAACCTTGAAGAAAACGTCTTTCCTATCTTGGTGAGCCTAAGATTCTGAATGTAAATCAATATCTATCATATCTCATCTCTATCAATTTAATACATCTATCTAGACCTAAAACCATCTTAACCCCTAGACAACTGAGCTCAACTGTAAAACTAAACTATCTGGTCTTCAACACCATCAGAGTCTAGAGAAGGAATAAAATTAATTACCTGTGTAAACAAAAAGTGCAAGTTAGCAGTTTACGAAGTGAAAAAAAAAGATGACCGAGACAGTTTGCTGTTGGAGAACCATCTTCAGCCTTCTGGCCCAGTATGTCTGATAAACACATTTGTGAGGCAGGAACTATTGAGAACTTCCTTACCCTGTCTTGGCAGAGTTTGGCCATAGACTCTTCCTGCATCCAAGTTTGCCTTTTTTTTTTTTTTTTTTTTTTTTTTTTGGCAGAATTCTGTCTGTGGCCAAAACAAGGACATCTTTTACCCCTAACCTGGCATAGCTGGCCAAGCTGGCATCATGACGACAGTTCTGTTCAGTTTCATTACTGCTAATGTCTGACAATGGGTTTGAAACCAGTTAACTCAAAGAAGAGAACAGGAGAGCCAGTGAGCCTCCCCCCACCCCGCCCCACCTCATATGCTCAGCCTAGAAGCTGCATCTTAGCACACATTTGCATCTGGGTTATAGTTCATTCCTAGTTTGAGGACATGAGCACAACCCACTAGGCAAGTGGTTCTCAGCCTGTGGGTGTTGACCCCTCTAGGGAATGCACATCAGATATTTACATTATGATTCATAACAGTAGCAAAGTTATAGTTACGAAGTAGCAACAAAAATAATTTTATGGTTGGGGTCACCATGATATGAGGAACTGTATGAAAGGGCCGCAGCATTAGGAAGGTTGAGAAACACTGCTGCACTAAGCTAAGAGAGTTCTTCTTTGGAGGCATCCTGACCCCAGGACTGCTGTCAGTCACACCTTGGAAATGGGTTTTCTGCACAGAATGCACCACAGAGACCATTACTCAAAGGCTCCCCGCGGCAAACCATTTTGCAAAGGAGCAAGCTCTTTGTAGAGTGAGTAAATCATTCTCCTGTTTGAGTTTCACTCATAAGGATTGTAAACATCACTCATGCTAATAGTGGAGGTTTTCAATCCTTCGTTTTGAGAATAAAACATTACTCATAAACCCCTGGTATATGCACTTGAAAAAAAATTTACCTGGTTAGCAAATGTTTTCAGTTTATACTTCAAGTCTAAGTTAGCTTTGATTTGGCTTTTAAAACTTGGATGACCTCCTAGGACTACAGGAAATTTTTTGTGACATGGAAGAGAATGGAATTATGGGAAAATTCAAAATTGGGTCTTGTGTGAGCACTAGTGAGTTCCTGAGGATGAATGCCACTTGGTACAGACCGGGAAGCAAGAGTGTAGCCATCAAAGGTGGGGGAGGTCTCAAAAGGAAGGGACATAAAGCACCTGAGGTCTGAGAGTATGATGGGGAAAATGCTAGGACTGGAAAGGTTTAACTAGGGATGGGGGAAGGGCTAGTCAACACCCAGGATATAGAAAACAGTCATGTAGAAGCAAGCACCCTATAACACAGGGTAGTTAGAAGATTTCATTAATTTTGAAAAGTTTGAATGAAAGTGCTCTGCACAAATGAATAATACTAGTTCCAGATTCCATGCTTCTTTAACCAAAAGTCTTAATGCCAGATATGAGGTGTCTTCCTATAAACGGTTGACCAAGGAGCTCCCAGAAGCTCTCAAAACATGCAGTCTATTGCAAGTATTCTTGATACCACGCTACAACTAGGTAGTATAACCCTATCACTAAAGACCAGCCAGATAAATCAAACTGGAGGTTAGATAGAAATTTCTACTACACTGACTAACATTAGTAGTGCCAGAAGACTCTATGCCTGGGGAGGGTTCATCAAACTCCCCCACCTATGGTTCCTAAATTCTGCTGCCTTGACCTGCCAACTAAGATGTTCCTACTGGTACAACAGTGGCACAATTGTTGGTAGCAACCAACTAATTTCTGATTGGATCTGCAGACTGCTTCATGAGAAGTTACACTCACCTGTTTCTATAAACCTGGACAAAAACCTATGGCTCAGGGTGTCACAGGCCCTGGAGCAGAACTTACTACTGATATTAAGCCAAATAATATACGTAGCCAAGCTTTCTATTAAACATTTATATTTATATCCTTAGTCTAGCAATGTTAAGACCCTACGAACAGAGATGGGGAGGTTTTAAGGGCTGGATGATGGGATGGGCCCTATGACACACTGTATTCTGGGTGTGGTATGGGCAATGTCACCACGACTACACAGTAGTTATGGCTAACTGGACAAAAACTCTGACCTAAAAATTGGAGGGGGAGTATTTGGGAAGAAAGGGGTCTATAGGCAGAGGAAGGGGGTGAAAGAGTGAATCAGTTCACAGTGCATTGCACACATGTGCAAAGTACAAAAAAATTAAATAACAAAAAGATTTTTAAAATAAGAGAATAGATGGTCAAGTAAGCAAAATAATCCCTGTTTGTTTTATAAAATTGGAACTACATTAACAATTTTCCTCTGAACTTTACTTTCCTATACTCTAATTCATTATCTGAATTGTTTGTAGTGGTCTATAATGTACTTAACTCGTTCTTTGTAGATTTTTAAGATGGGACTTTTGACACATATTCAAAATAAATAAGAGAAGTGTGATTGCCTCCAGCTTCAACATTATCAATGTTTACACTTCACAAATCTTGGCTTATGAATCCTTTCTGATGTAAGCAGATTGATGCCTGTCTTACCCTTACCCTCACTCCTGAAGTCTGCATCCTAGCCCTCTGTGAATATATCATGTTGTGTGGCAAAGGGACCGTTCAGGTGCTTAAACGTGAATGCCCTGAGATGGGGAGCTTGCCCAGGATTATCCAGAGGCGCCCAATATAATCATGTAAATACTAAAACTTTTCCTAAACGCACTCAAAGAAGATGAAACTACAGACAAATGACCCAGAAATTAAACCTTGCTGTCACTGGAGAAAGTAGGCCTGTGAACCACAGCCTTGGAGACGGGAAAGAACCAGAAAATAGACTTGAAAAAAACTTCCTCAGAGAGGTGCACAGCCCTGCCAAGCCCTGATCTTATCTCAGTAAGACCCATGTCTCAAATTTTTTAACTCACAGTACTACGAGATAATAAATGTGCAGTTTTTTTAGGCTAGTGTGTTTATGACTTTCTTAAAACAGCAGCAACATCTCTCTCTCTCTCTCTCTCTCTCTCTCTCTCTCTCTCTCTCTCTCT
>OU015755.1:23631826-23644915 GCA_907169655.1 Acomys percivali | reverse complement strand
CTCTCTCTCTCTCTCTCTCCACCCCCCTCCGTCCCTCCCTCCCCCACCCCACCCCTCTCACTCTGCACTGCTCTAAAGTTCTTAAGTCGCCTCTCTTTCCTGTGCTGTTCTCATGAGAGTTGGTCGTATCTTATCTCTAACTCATTCTTTCTCTGATACATCGCTTTGTCTGCCCCTCAACTAGGTGTCACTTTCAAACATGGCTACTTCCTTCTGTAAGTTAACCGTACCTTCATTGTTTGAGATTAAAGGTGTGTACTAAGAGCATGTCTGTGTTCAAGACAGATCATACTGTAATTCAGCATGTGTCTGCATTCCAGATGGATCACACAGAACTAGAAGTTCTCTGAATGTGATCCCTTGCCAAAGCAGTCATGCTGCTGGACTAAAAGTCCTCTGCAAGCTTTAAAATGTCAAATAGAAATTGTGTACTACTAATCTTTCAGTAGCTTGATCTAGAAATTCAGGTGATCCATGTGTGTGCGTGTGCACACACATGTGCATATCTGGGTACATTCCCATGTGCATGCAAAGACGCCAGAGGAGGAACACAAGTGTCCTGCTGTATTTTTCTCTCCCTTATTCCCTTGAGACAGAGTTCCTCACTAAACCTGGTGCTAGGCTGGTGGCCAGCAAGCCCCAACAATACTTTTTATTCATCACTCACCTAAAGCCAGGGTTACAGGCACCCCAATTACACCTGCCTTTTTACATGGGTTCTGGGGATTTGAACTCGGCTCTGCATGTTTGTGCAGCAAAGCCCTTTTACCCCCATCATCTTCCTCAGTCTGTTAGCATGCTTCTGCCTTATCAACCACCAGTCTCTGCTACTTCCCAGTGAGGATCAACCCCATGTCTTCCTTGTATCTACATACCCCACCATGGAATAAACTTCCTGTGCCGTGAATATCACCCTGTCTTTCTTTCTCATAAAGTCATTCAATGAACCCCTGTTTCCTTCATATTAAACTCTTGGCTTCCGCCCTTACACAACTGTTCTCCCTTCTGGTATGTGTGATCCTTCTCCTTTAGCATTCACAACCCTTGCACGCACCTGCCCTGCAACTGTTACAAATGAACTGCGGCTTTTCAGACTCACCGCCCCGTCTCTACCTCTTTAAATCTGAACATGTCTGTCCCTCCCAGGGATAGCTTCATTCCTTCTTCACTGGGGACATTTCTATCTACAGCCCAGAAACTTGTCTTTCAGGAGAACCTCTGATCCCTCAGGATCTTGTTAGGCTCCTCCAAAAACAGCAACTCCTCACAGAACATTTACAATGCTCCCTCCCTGACCAGGAACTTGGTGAGGGCAGGGATGATGGCTCTCCAAAAGTCTGAATCACTTACATATTGCAGAAGCGTTTCAAGACTGGTGGCTAGGCAGTGAGACTGTGGTTAAGTCCTTGGGATAGAAATGGCATTTTGGAAAGAGGATTCCATCAACCTTGGACCTACCCACTGTATGGTGCTGACTAAGGTTTGTCCCCACTGGCGTGTGCCTCTGGTGTAAAAAGCCAGCTCCAGGGAGGCAGGTAATTACAGGCATCCGGGAAGTTCCCTGTCACAGCAGTCCAGAGTCAGCAATTCAGGGTCAGCAATCCATTTCTAGACCGTCAAAGGGCAAGTGTGCAAAGACCAGATTTCCAAGTGCTCTTCGGAAATCCAGAGGCAAAAGGCACATGGGCTGTGTCTGCATGCAAGTACTTTCAAATAGTCCATGACAGACTCCATTCCTCCCCCACATGGTCTTCCTCTTTACACCTGTATAGTAAGCAGCACTGTTCTTCTCAAAGGCCTGGGTGAGGAGAGGCTTGGAAAGGCCATGCAAACAGTGGGACAGATTGGCACAGGGCAGGCATTATCTAGACTACAGGAGGCAGCATCCTACCACAGGAGCCTGAGGTGGTCCCCACGCCCTGTCTCCCAGAGCTTGGCTGCACCAGTTCTCCTGTACTACCACAGGCTCCCATGTGCCTCCATAGAACTCAGGGGCTTCGGAGATAGGCAAAATATTTTCACTGCCAGTCAAGCCAGCTATGGAAGCAACTGTGGGACCCACTTTTTCATCTTCAGTGGCTCTTAGCATCATCCATTTCAGAGATAAGGTGAGGCCAAGTTACTTCTCAAGTAACTCCTGAAACCTACTTTAACCGATGTGCCTCAACTTATAAACTTATAAACTCTAACCTGCAAATTGCAACCTCTGAAAAAGTCAAGAAGTGAAGCCATTTACACTCCGGGGAGCTGCAGTTGAAAAGCTAAGGGCCATCTGCTCCATCCTTGTGACAGCTCTCTTCTTAACAACATCCTTCTAGTTCAGATAGGCATTTGTGTAGAGCAATCACCCCTATATGAAAGGCACAGGGCTCCCCTGGGACTATTAAACTAAACGTCTGTGTGGCTGAAATCTCCTTCCAAAGGAACACCGCCCCCTGCCCCCCCCCTCCCCGGTCCTCTGATCACACTTGATGACACAAGATAAAGTGGGAAAGAAAGCTCTGTAATGATGATGCAGGACTTCCTGCTGTGGCTGTGGGAGTGGGAGATCTGCCACAGCCAAACTCACAACGTAGAGCGGCCTGATTCACTTCAAGGCAGAGTCATTATTAGCTTGTGACCTAACCCCAGAGCCTGTGAAATAATGTTTCAATTAAATACAGAAAAAGAAAAGAAAAGTCTCCAAAATAGATTGCTGATAAAAAGGTTTACACTCAATTTAACTCATTTTATAGTAATGGTATTTTTAAAAATGTGTTTTTCCCATGAATGGCTCTGCAACACAGAATGCAAATAAAGAAAATTGGCACAATTGGCATTGCAGAAAAGATGACCTCTTTCCTGGAGCTGATGGCTTTGGTACATATTACCTGCTCCTGCCAAGTCCATAGGTACCGATAGGTCACCTCATGACTGTCTTGGTACGTATTGTCAATACCCACAATCAGGCCACTGGAAAGTGCCAGATGGTTGTAGGCATCATGGCAGCAGACCAGAGTCCTCTAAACACTTACTCAAGGAAACACAACTCAAAACATCCCTGGGCACCATGGAAACAATAGAAACTAAGGACATGATGTAGCTCTTTGACCAGTCTCCAAATGTTTGGCAGGAGACAAATCTAAACTGAGAGAGAGAATCATGGGCTCCCTATAGAGGGAAGAGAGATGCCAGTCTAATTTGGAAAAACAATGTGACTTCTAAGCATGGTGGATGTCCCAAATCATCCTTTTAGATAGGACCCTGCAGACAAAAGTAAACACTAGCCTGTTTCTCTGCTAATGAATCACAAGGGGGTGTCATTTATCTGCTATAACTCCTTGTTCCCACCCAAACTCCATCCCATAAATGGGGGAGGACGGGAAGGTGAAATCAGGGTCACATCCTGGCAAGTGGAGATTTGTCATTGGTCACAGCCACTGGAGTGATAGAAGGATCAGTCATTCAGTACAGCAACGAGTATAGCTTAGCTTTCCCCAAATTTTCCTAGACATGGTGTCCTAGGAGACCCCTCAGTCCCAGGCACAAGCTAGCATAGGCGCTCTGTTCAGAGAGGGGAACATGAAGCCTCAGCAGCTTCCTGAATAAATAAACCCATAAGTACCAGGCAATGCAGGACTTAGAGGAGGTACCAGAATCCCTCCCAAGGCTAAACTAGCAAGGAAACCATCAAAGACACATCACTGAGCATCTGAAGGGAAAACATGGATGTCTTAGCCAGGCTACTCTGGGCCACATGGACACAGCTATGCAAACCCGAGAAGCAATAAAGGACACTCTGACACACTAGTTCTCCCAAGTTCTTGCAGGAACCGGACTTGGAGACCAAAACCCACTACAAATCTCTTACGGTTTACAGAGAACTATGCCAAGAGAACCAGTGTCTTCTCTCTCTGGGTGTGGGCTGGGTTGCTCAAGTTCAATGAAGCTGTGTCTGCTCACCAAGTCCTTGATTAGGGAACCCTGCTTGCTCATGATTCTGTCACAGCTGGGCATCTCTACAGAGCAGGCTTGGCCATTCTACTGAGGTAGTGTTTTGACTTAAATTGTACTTCAATTACCTTTGCTTCACCCCTTCCTGCTCCAAAGACACTAGAACATGGGGGTGAAGGGGTGAAGGCTTTGTGTAGACACAAGCTTGGCTTCTCCATGGTCAATGAGTTGTGTGGGAGTTGTCCTCAGCAATGGGACCCCACTGTCAATTTGCAGAGAGCATCCCTTTGTCTTAGCAATGGCTTGTATTGTTTGGGGAATTCCATGAGACTCCCGTAATCAACAACTCAATTGAATGTGTCCTAGTCCCAGTACTAGAAGCCTCTCCTGGCTACAAGAGATGGCCAGTTGAGACTCTTATTTTCCATTATTAGGGGTCCTCATTAGGCCTTCATAAATTCCAGAAAGTTTCCTAAGTTTCCACACAATTCCCCAAATGCTACCTAATTCCAGCCATCTCTCCCCATAGTTTCTCCTTCCACCCCCACCAACCCCCTTCCCTGCCCCCATGTGCCCATAAAATGCATCCTATTTTTCCTTCCCAGGGAGATCTCTGCTTCCCTTCTAGACCCTCCTCTTTACCTGACCTCTCTGGGTCTATGAATGATAGCCTGATTTTCATTTACTTAACTGCTAATATCCTCTTATAAGGGAGTATATGCCATATTTATGTTTCTGGGTCTGGATTACCTCACTCAGGATGATATTTTCCAGCTTTTTTTCATTTGCCTGCACATTTCATGGTGTCATATTTTAAACAGCTGACTAATATTGCATTGTGTATATATACCACATTTTCTTTATCTATTCTTCTGCTGAGGGACAACTGGTTGTTTCCAGTTTCTGGCTATTGTAACTAAAGCTACAAGAAACATAGTTCAGCAAGTATCCTTGTAATAGGATGGAGCATCCTTTGGGTATATATTCAAGAGTGGTATAGCTGGGTCTTGAGGTAGATTGATTCTCAATTTTCTGATTAATCACCATATTGATTTCCATAGTGGTTGTGCAAGTTTGCATTCCCACCAGCAATGGAGAAGTGTTCCCCTTGCTCCACATTATTTTCCAGAATGTGCTGTCACTTGTATTTTTGATCTTTGCCATTCTAATGGGTGTAATATGGAATCTCAGAGTTGTTTTGACTTGCATTTCCTTGATGGCTAAGGATGTGGAACTTTTTAAAAACAGTTTCTCAGCCATTTGAGATTTCTTTATTGAAAATTCTGTTTAGATTTGTTTCTCAATTTTTAATTGAATTATTTTGTTTTGATATCTAGCTTCTTGAGTTCTTTATATATTTTGGGTCATAGTCATCTATTGGATATGGAGCTGGTAAAAATCTTTCCTTATTCTGTAAGTTGTTGCTTTGTCTAATTTAAGGTGGAAAGCTTATAAAGATCTTTTCAGTTTCATGAAGTTCCATTTATTAATAATTGATCTTAGTGCCTGCACTAAAGGTATTTGGTTCAGAAAGTTGTCTGTGCCAATTTTTACTCTGTTAATCCTATCTATCCATGAGCATGGGTGGTCTTTCTGTTCTGAAATTTTCCATTTCTTTCTTCAAAGACTTGAAGTTTTTATCATATGAGTCTTTCATTTGCTTGTTTTGAACTACCTCAATATATTTTATATTGTCTGTGGCTATTGTAGAAGGTATTGTTTCCATGGTTTCTTTCTCAGTAAATTGTCTTAATTCTGTTTAAGTATGCCCCTTGTATCCCTGATCTCTAAAGGACTTTTATCATGAAATAGTGTTGGATTTTGTCAAAGGCCTTTTCGGTATCTAATAAGATGGTCATGTGTGGTTTTTTTTCTTTCAGTTTGTTTATATGGTGGATTGAAATGGTGATTTTCATGTATTGAACCATCCTTACCTCTCTAGGATGAAGCCTACTTGATTACAGTGGATCATCTTTTTTATGTGTCCTTGGACTCATTTTGAAAGTATTTTATTAAATATTTTTGTATCTATGTTCATAAGGAAAATTGGTCTGCAAGTCTTTCTTTGTTGAGTCTTTATGTCGTTTGTGTATCGGGGTAACTATATCCTCATAAAAATGAATTGGGAAATGATCTTTCTGTTTCTATTTTAGGGAATAGTTTGAGGAGTATTAGCATTAGCTCTTCTTTGAAAGCATGGTAGAATTCTGTGCTAAAACTGTCTGGGGTTTTTTGCAAGGTAGATAGGAAAATTTTAACGACTGCTTTTATTTCCTTTAGGATCATTTATCTGATATCAATTTATTTTTGATAAGTAGTACCTATCACGAAAATTATCTATTTCTTTTGATTCTATTGGTAGACTCCATTTGATGGAGTACAGGTTTTTAATGTATATCCTTACTTGGTGCCTCTGGTTATGTCCTCTTTTTTTTTCTAATTTTGTTAATTTGGATACTATTTCTGTATATTTTAGTTAGTTTTGATAAGGGCTTGTCTAGCTTGTTTATTTTCTCAAAGAATCAACTCTTTGTTTCATTGATTCTTTGTATTGTTTACTTTGTTTCTGTTTTACTGATTTCATCTCTCATCTTTATTATCTTTTGCTGCCTACTCCTCTTGGGTGTGATCACTTTTTTGTTCTAGAGCTTCAAGTTGTGCTGTTAAGTTGCTAGTAAAAGATCTCAAAAAAATCTCTCCAAAATTTTTTTATGTAGGCACATAGTGCTAAGAACTTTCCCATTAGCACCACTTTCATCATGTTCCATAAGTTTAGATATGCTGTGTGTTTGTTTTTATTGAATTCTAGAAACTCTTTACTTTATATTTCTCTCTTGACCCATTTTTAACTGAACAGATAGTTGTTTGGTTTCCATGAGTTTGTAATCTTTCTGTTGTTTCTGCAGTTGATATCCAGCTTTAATCTGTGGTGTTCTGATAGGAGCAAGGGTTTATTTCAATTATTTTTATATCTACTGAAACTCGATTTGTATCTGAGTATATTATCAATTTTGGAGAAAATTCCATGAGGTGCAGAGTAGAAGGTATATTCTTTTGTGTTTGGGTGAAATGTTCTGTAAATATATGTTAGGTACATTTGGCTTATGACATCTCTTAGCTCTAATATTTCTCTGTTTATTTTTTGCCTGAATGGCCTGTCTGTTGATATATTCAAGTCTCCCACTATCAGTGTGTGAGGGTCAACATGTAATTTAAGGTGTGGTGGCATTTGTTTTATAAAGTGGGTGCCCTTGTGTTTAGGGCATAGACATTAAAATTTCAAATATCATCTTGGTGGATTTTTCCTTGGAGGAGTATGGAGTGTCCTTTCTCATCTCTTTTGATTAGGTTTGGTTTGAAGTCTATTTTGTTAAGCATGAAAATGGCTGCACCAACTTACTACTTAGGTCCATTGGCTTAAAATATCTTTTTGAGATTCCTAAATTTTTTGTTTCTAGAATTTCCTTGGTTTGTGGGTTTGTGTTTTCCTTATCACTTCTATTTCTGTTTTCAGGTCTTAAATAGTTTTATTCATTTCCTTCAACTGTTTGTTTGTGTTTTCTGGTCTTTCTTTAAGGGATTTAGTCGTTTCTGTTAGTTGTTTGTGATTTCCTGGGTTTTTTTTTAAAGGGATTTATTAATTTCCTCTTTAAGGACCTTCATATAGTTGGTTTTAAGGTCATTTTCTTGTGCTTCAGCTATGTGGGAATATTCAGGACCTGTTGTGGTTGGATAGCACATGTCTCTAGTGGAGACATACTTCTCTGGCTATTATTGACTATTTTTTTATGCTGGTGTCTTGGCATCTAAGATTGGGAAGATTATAGGTCTAGATACTGATCTCTGGACTTGTCTTTGTTGGGTGGTGTGCTGGATAAACTTATGGCAATTTGACACAAAATATAATCATCCAAAAAGAGGGAACCTCAGATAAGAAAATACCTCCTTAAGATTAGACTGTGTGCCAGGCTGTAGATGTAAGTCATTTTCTTAATTAGTGATTGACAAGGGAAAGCTTAGACCATTGTGAGTGGGGCCATTGCAGGACTGGTGGTTGTGGGTTCTATAAGAAAGTTGGCTGAGCCAGCCATGTGGAGCAAGCCAGTAAGCAGCACCCCACCCCCACCCCCATGGCCTCTGCATCAGCTTCTGCCTCCAGGCTCTGCCCTGTTCCTACTCTGGCTTCCTTCGGTGATGGACTACAACTTGCTTTTTCAGTCATGGTGTTTTGTAGCAGCAATAGAAATCCTACTAAGACGGGTGGTTGTTTTGTTTCTTAGTTTCTGTTTCCTCCTCAGGTTTTCAGCGAGTGTGGTAGCTGTTTGTTGCCTGCTGTCCTTGCCTGTCCAGCTGGTGTGTTCACAGGGAATGCCTGCTAGTATTGGAGGCTGGATGAGTCGGAGGAAGGAATGTTGGAGGAGAATGCCTTTGTGATCCATTGGGAACTGAGTCCGAGAGGAAGTGGAGACCACAGCAGGTCTCCAGCTGCAGAACTGGGGATGACACTGGACCACAAATGTCTGGGCCTGAACTGAGGAAGATAGGGGAGAGCACCGAGGTATAGCACCCTAGTCAAGGACCACGACAGACAAGGACCAGCCTCAGTACACGGTATAATACATACACCTTACAGCTGAGCCTGGTGGAAGTCAAGGAGGCACCAAGAGGTAAACAAGCCATAGGGCAGTCAAGAGCAATGGGACTTGGAATGAGCCATGGAGATGGGATTGTGAGAAGCCTCTGGTGTGGAGTGGTGGTACCCTGCAGAACAAGAACAGATGCTGAACTTGCCTGAGTTCCTCTGGACTAAGGCAAGAACAGCAGAGAAAGAAAATGGTCTTAACAAAGCTCCCAAAACCTGACCAGGAAGCAGAGTGGCAGTCACTGTGGCACAGGGCAGGACATATGTGTGCATGTGGATGGTCACAGGGGAACGTGGGGATGTGAGAAGAGAGGATGGTGGTGTGGGGCATGCCCCGTTCCCAAGTGGAAGGGCAGGGGACACTGGTAACAGGAAATACCCTCAGGTTGCAGAAGGCTCAAAGGAGACGTGTAAATTCAAAGGTTTAATAAACAGGGGTTGGGCTTGGTTAAGATGGAACTTCAAGTAAGACGGATGGGCCTGGAATTACACCGATGAATATGCCAGTCAGTTTTATTGGCAATTCTGCTGAGCCTGAGAGGACGAATATTTTCCTTCTGTGTCTCGCATTTGTTTTCTCTGTCTCCCTTCCCCAGATGTCACCAGGCGTCTGTTGTATCCCCATGGCTGGCAGTAGAAACATGGGCTCCGAGAATATACTGTTGCTATGCTAAATTTGGTAGGTTTGGGGCTGTGGCTGGGATATTCTCGTACATCCTGACTTTCAGATTTCACAAAGCAGGCCCACGAGGGCCATGGGGAAGAATAAATATGACCTCCTTCTGCTCCCGGAGACACACCCACCTGGCGTAGACAACAGAGGGCAGGAGAACAGCTGTTCCCAGACACACGTCCATCAGAGGGGCTGGGCCCTCTCTGTGAGAAATGCAAACTTCAGGGCAAGCTTTGATTTCTTTGAGTTTTAAATTTTGTGAAAGGAAGTGAGCTCTGGCATTGAGCCTTGATTTCTCCTCTGGAAATCAATAATGGAGGGCTCCACTGGGTTCAGGCTCCGGGTATTTTGGGTGGCTCGTGTACTGGGTAGATATTTTTGTACTGCCATGTGGTGTTTGCAGTACAGCTTCCTCAGCTGAGAATATACTTGACTCTGTGGCTTGAAATCTGAGATGGGAAATACAATCTGGATGAATTTTTGACCCAGGGTTCAGCAGGGGACTTGGTATGATAGTGCTGAATGCATTGTTTGGGCAATCTCAGGGGTTTCTGGAGGCAACAGCTGAACTCCCCAACCATGCTTGCTGGTCCCCAAGGGAAGCATGTCTGGCAATGGGGAGGATAGACCCGCTGGACTCCATCTCTTGAAAGGACCATAAGCTTGACATATTAACCTAGTCGGACAAGTGGAGAATAGCAGTTGGGATCAGGGCAGGCGGCTCCCCCACCCCCCACCCCTGATGTCTCTGCAAATTGAAGACTTCTGCGTGTATGCACCTGCTGCCTTAGTCTCCCCAAGCACAGAGCTGTTCTGGCAAGAGAGCCCATCCAAAGACCTTCTAGGCCTGTGTGGTCTGGCTGGAATACAAACACGCCTTTAATCCAGGAGACAGGCAAGCAGATCTGAGTTCAAGGCCAGCCTAGTATAGAGCAATTTTTAGGTAAAGAAAAGCTTAGATCCAGCCGGGTGCGGTGGCGCACGCCTTTAATCCCAGCACTTGGGAGGCAGAGGCAGGCGGATCGCTGTGAGTTCAAGGCCAGCCTGGTCTACAGTGTGAGTCTAGGACAAACAAGGCTACACAGAGAAACCCTGTCTCAAAAAACCAAAAAGTAAAATAAAATAAAATAAAGAAAAGCTTAGATCCAGGTTTGGGGGTACACATCTTTAATCACAAACAATGAAGGTAGTTAGTTTGTGAAGGAAGCACCTGTGTTTGAAAGTGATGTCTAATTAATCTGACAAATCAGAGAAATATTTGACAGAATAGGATACGCCCAACTCTCATGAGAAGAGAGAGGGAAAGGAAGCTACTTAAAGGGGCAATGCAGAGGCTAGGAGAGGAGGCAGTTTTACCATACAGAATTTTACAGACAGAAGTGAAGGCAGAGCATACCAGAGAATGAGAAGGAGCCAGGAGATTAGAAAAGATTGATGGAATTAGTTTGAAGCTAAGCAGAGAAATTCAGAGGCTGAGAGAGAAGCCAGGTTAAATAAGTCAGCTGGGAGAAGAGTTTGAGCCAGAACAGCTGAGTTGAACCAGCCAGCCCAGAACTCAGTAAGAACAAGAAAGGGTGAGCTTAATAATCAGTAATGCTCAGAGGCTGAAAACATTCTAGCCCTAGGTCAGATTGTACGGAGGCTAGAAGCTTCCAGGACTAGCCTAGGTTAGCACATGGAGCAACAATCTTCCAAGAAAGCAACTGAAGCAGGTGAATAAAAGTTCTTTCTACAGTCCATAGATGTCCTACTGTGTCCTCAGAGCTGTCCTAGATGTTGTGACAACCGGAGCATACAAGACAAGTTTCCTGACATCTTGGGGTTCATGTTTAGGAGTAGATTCACCCCACATCTAACCTGCACCTCACTCAGTCATGATTTCCCTGTCAGCACCCACCTTCCCTTCCTAACAACACCATGCTACATTTCAGAACTTGCACCACAAGTGCAAAACTGCACCACAGTTTCCATTCCCAGGTGTCACACCTTGGAGTTTGTCTTTACGTGAGTATTTGTTAACTTTCTGTTGCTGTGAGAAAATAACCATGTCTAAAAGTAATTCAAGGAAGAAAAAGTTTATTCTAGCTTACAGTACCAGAGGGCTACAGTCCATTGCAGCAGGAGCAGAAAACTGGGTGGACGTGTTTCAATCCACACTCAGGAAGCAGAGCAAGAACAGGAAGTCAGACAAGACTCTAACACCACCCCCCAGAGACACACTTCCTCCAGCAAGGCTGTACCTCCTAATGGTGCCATCACTTCCTCCAATACTGCCACCAGCTGGGGACCAAGTGGTTGGCAAGCGTATGGGGACATTTCTCTTCCAAACCACAACAATACACTTGAAATATTCTCTTTGTTTCAATCAGATCTTCCCTTACCTAGTCTGTGGAAATGCACTTCGACCACTACACAGGCAACTCAGCAGTCAAGCCCAGGTATGCCTTCACTTCTACCACCAACTCCTACCAAGAGCTTTTGAATCCCATGGGAGACACAGCATGGCACTAATGTCAGACAATTCAATCCATGAAAATGAAATATACTTTGCCTAGCCAGAATCGCCATGTCTGTTTTTGTACTGATGAACTTAAATCTACTAGTACTCTGAGGTAAACTCCATGACTCAAGTTCTTGAACACACCATAGTTTGGAGGCTGTACATAAAAACAAAACAAAACAAAACAAAACAAAACAAAAAAACACCTCAGGGTCAGTTTGAGAACATAAAGCAAAAAGGACTTTTAGGGGCCTGTGACACAGGTGTAGGATCCCAGGCGAGTACCTTTTTTGGTCCTAGAAGTGATATAAAGCCAGATGAAAAAAGTAGTATCTGAGATAGGTGAGCCCATGCCAACAATATATGCCTGGTGCTAAAATAAAATTTATAATTCCAAAGCCTCTAGTTCTCAATTCTACATGGAACACAAACATTTCTAGCAAGTAAGAGTCCCCCATCAGCTTTGGTCTGCAACACCAGCAGCCACTATGCCTGAGTTTCTGAAGCCACGTCAGTCACTGCCATGCGTTACCCATCGTCACATAGAATAGACGATCTTGCAGAGAGCAGAATCCTCTACATCTCAATAACCAGATGGGCTGATTTTTTTTTTCATTGATTCTACATTCATGTCACAGGACATCTGGAGGAAAGACAAGCCTTGCCCAGAGTCTCTTTGTTTGGGACATTGACAGAAGGCAGGCCTAGGCCCTTCCATAGTCATATTGTTTTCAACCATCATCATCATCATTTTTATTTCTAGAAGAAATATGAATTTCACACAGTCCACCAGTCAATAACTATGTCATCTAATATTACAAATGCTCATCTCTCGGCCTCAGTCTCCTTATCTATCGAATGGCAAGATGAAGTCACAAGGAATTCCTAAGGGCATTCACATTTCTTTTTTTTCTTTTCTTTTCTTTTTTTTTTTTTTTTTTTTTTTTTTTTTTTTTTTGGTTTTTCGAGACAGGGTTTCTCTGTGTAGCCTTGGCTGTCCTGGACCTGCTTTGTAGACCAGCCTGGCCTAGAACTCACAGCTATCCACCTGCCTCTGCCTCCTGAGTGCTGGGATTATAGGCGTGCGCCACCACGCCCGGCTGGCATTCACATTTCACAACATGTACATTTCCCAAAAGGGAAAGGGAATTGCCGAGTGTTGAATATGGGCTCTCTGCAGTCCTCTGGAAAGCAAAAGTATCCTCACCACTCAGAAAGCTTGCTTAGAGAAGCTAGCTTACTCAAGATCACAAACGATTGCCAGTGGATGTAGGATTTGAACCCAGGACTGATGACTGATGTATTAAAAACTCTCCTCTCTCTCTCTCTCTCTCTCTCTCT
>OU015755.1:23611915-23631816 GCA_907169655.1 Acomys percivali | reverse complement strand
GTGTGTGTGTGTGTGTGTGTGTGTGTGTGTGTGTGTGTGTGTGATCCCATTTGTGATCTGGCACTGTACAGAGAAAGAAATGGAGAGAAACAGACAGCGTTGTGGCATGAGACAAGGACCAGGCACTGTGGGGCAACCTTAGAAATTAAACAAGAACTGTGATTTCATTTTTTTCTTCTTCTTCTTCCTTTTTGATGATCCAATTGACATTGGTAACTGCAATATTTATCACACACTAGACCCTGGACAAGGTGCGGGATGCACAAATACTAATTACACCTGGGAAGGGAAGAACAACACATTAATTATGGAAATAGAAACCACTTTACAGATTTTAAGAGGCAAAGATTTATTACAACAAATAAAAACTACTCCCAAAACTAACAAGAGGGCTGGGAAAGAATAGCTGGGGCCATCTGATGCAGGCTTTCAAGGAAGGAGAAAATAAAGAAAATGCCAGCATGGGCTTAGTCAGCTCCCCTCTCTGCCACTCTTGAGATAATGACTCTAATCTTTTGCCTTCAAAATCTCCTACCCTGGGTTCTAATTTAAAGATCGAAACTGGAGCTCCTAACCAGCCTTGCCTCATGGCAGCCCTTGCTTGAAAAGGACAGAGGTGATGCCACATTCTGCTGGCAAATAGATCCGGATAGTCTCAGGACTTACGGTGTCTAAGACATGGGATAAGCTTCAAAAGTCAGGAGAGCTATTGAGTCTTGGGCCCCAACAGCCAGCACAGCACCCTCGTTTCAAACAAAGGGTCAGGACTGTCTCCTGAGTGTGGTGTGAGCTGTCTTAAAGTGATCAAGTAGAACAGCCTCCTTCAGATGGAGGAAAAACTAGAAAGGAGATCACCTCCTGTGGAACACAGGTTACAAGGATGCAGCCCAGAAAGGTGGGCTGTGCCAAGGAGTCAACTACTCAAAGTCTTTGAAGGCAGGTGGTCATAGAATTGGATGAGTGTTATGTTAAAGACTCCATTGTGGACATTCAAAAAAAACAGAGGAGAGAAATAGAGACCAGTGAGATGAATCCATCGTCATTCAAAGGCCAGACAATGAGAACTTGGCAGAGCAGTGGTCATGAGGACAAAGATGAGGAGAACACGATTGGCATACAGTGAGCAATTGGGTGTGAGAGTGAAAGGAACCCACCATGCTTGAAGCCTGGCCGGCTGTCTAACAGGGTGGCTGGACATTCACTGGAACGGGCACTTGGAGAGAGGAGTGTGTTTGTAGGGGGGGTGGGGTGAGGGTGGGGGTAAGGGACATGAAAATTGTTGCATCTGACTGCTCACAAGGTAAGTCTAATGTATCCAGGTATGAAAAGAGCTTGGGACACTGATGAGGTGCATTGGTACCCTACACCAGAGGGGAGGATGGTGTTCAGGATCGGGAGCTAAATATGGAGATCTGTGTCTCAGAGGGGCTGCAGTTTCATCTGGTCTCTGAATGCCTGGTTCCAGGGGAGCCTGACAACAGAAACCTATTGGGAATGCTCAAATCTCACTTGAAGTGAATGTTTCAGTTCTAAAGTGTCCCCAAGCAAAATTTCCCTGGAGACTCTCAGAAGCACACTGGAAATTGATGTTTATTTCCTTTTTCTCCAGGTCCCAAAGTTGAGGAGAAAAATCACAAAAATTGATGGGAACCTTTTCTCTGTTCTTTGAGTGTATTGAAATCCTAGTGATAGGGTTTTGGACAAGAATGTGTTTACTAGGACTTTGGAGACTATTTTAGCCATGTGAAACCAGGCTGCAGCTTTGTCCAGCCAGAGGACACTCTGCAGAACGGAGATGAAATTTCTCTGACACCCAATGAGGAGTAATAATCTACTGAGGAGCAGGTATGGGGACAAGGTATCATTGTTTCATGTGCTTGTGCTATCTAGGATTTGGGAATTCAATCTCCCCTAGCCCCAAATTTGGATAGCTGCCTAGCCAAGGATCTTCATGGAAGCTTCCATATAGATCGGTGATGACTCAAGACACCCCCAGCAGTTCCTGCAGCTCCAACCAGACTTGCCTACTAAGCACTAGTCCAAGTTCAATATGAAATGCTTACCTGGTCCTAACAGATGCAAGGCCCTGAGTTCTATCCCAAGCACTGTGGGGAGAGGGAGAGAAAGGGGGAGGGAGAGAGAAGAGGAAAGAAGGAATGAAAAACTAAGAGCTTCCTGGTTTCATATTTATCAGCTAAAAACCCCAGCTCTTTCTCCTGTGTGATTTTCTTCTTGTAATTTAATACTTGCAAACAGTGCATCTTTATCGCATTCACTTTCTATGATGCCTTTTTACTCTTCCACTCTTGATGACTTCACTGTAGTAATTCAACTAGTCCACATCTACTTTTGTGTTCTTCCTTCCTTCCTTCCTTCCTTCCTTCCTTCCTCCCTTCCTCCCTCCCTTCCTTCCTTCCTTGTTGATGTTGTGTAGGTAGTCATGGCTGCTGGCTGTGTGTTTGTATTAGCAACAGTCATGTCGTATTCAGAAGACAGGATACTCACAGCATTCCTCTTCTTCATCCCCTGACTCCTACAGTCTCTCCACTCCCTCCACTCACCATGTTTCCTGAACCTCAGAGCAGCTGCTTGAATTCTGGATTTGGTCCATGGTATTTCTCAGTTTCCAGCATGGGGTGCACGCCATCACTGTGCTTAGATTTTGTTGTTGTTGTTGTTGTTGTTGTTTTGGATTGTTTGTTTATCTGGATGATAGTGAGGATTGAACCTAGGACCTCATGCATATGAGGCAATCACTCTACCACTGAGCTATAGCTCCAGTCCTCGTTGTATTGTCTGTCCTGTTCTACTAGAACAGAGACTCTATGTAGGATAAAATATTTAGCTGTGTCTGGTTCCTATGTTTCACATTCAAGTGGTCCATCCTAAGCCCTCAATATACACTGCTTAAATAGATAGCCAACAGTCAATCTATAGTGTTTTAGAAGGAATATGACCAATCCTGACAATTTTTTTATTCAAATGAGACTAAGGAGACATTTGCATTGTTTCATATTCAAAACCTACTGTTGACACATTTAATCTTGCTAAACTCACCAAGTGTGGCGGCTTTCTCCTGCCAGCGGGGTTGCATAATCTTCCAAGCACACATTTGAAGTACCAAGCTAACGTTGGCGCATGGCAGCTATGGAGCGGTAATTGCGAGGGGGTGTCTCTGAAGGGCTGGAGGAGACAGGCCATCTGCTACATCGTCAGGGACAGCCAGGGGCGAGGAGGCAGGGACTCCTGTAATGGCTCATCTGCCAATTTGCTCTCTCCATACCAGCTGAGTAGGCGCCAGGCTTGGCAGGCAGGAGCTGTGACTTGAATAGAAAGGTCACCAGCATAGTGACCAGACAGCCCTGTGCTGAAATGGTAAGATGCAGGCTTTCTTATAAGAAGGAGAATTAAAGACAATGGACATGGAAATATTCACAGGGAAGGCCATATTTTGTGTCCATATTTGGTGGCAGGCTGGGGCTGGCACAGCTCCTGTGTCACAGCGTACCCAGAGTCACCTCTGTGTTCTCCCACACGCTGACTTCAGCACAGCAGTGCCCTTTCTCCCTCTTAATGGCTTGCTGACTGCATTTTGCCACTCAATGTGGGTACTGAATTCGGGTCCTCTGGAAGAGAAGCAAGTGTTCTGAATTGCTGAGCCATCTCTCCAGTCCTAGTTTTTTGTTTTTGTTTTTATTTTGTTTGTTTGTTTGTTTGTTTGTTTGTTTTTGAGGAGTAATGATCTTCAGTCTGCTTCCAGATGTCTGGTGTAGCACAGGGTGTGGGAAGGAGCTGATGAGGACATGAGTCCAGTGGGCAGCCCAGCAGAAGCTTGGCCAGCCACAGGGGTGCACAGTCCTGCCCGGGCTCTCTGAAAGATAATGGTGTCCTTTAGGAGTCTTCAGGGCTGCCATCTTTCTGCTCTAAGACCAGCGGCAAACAGACAGAATTACCCTACCTCAGCAGCCATGGGGGAACCGACACATCAATCCCAGACAAAGGATGACTTCTCTGCTCCCATCACCTCCAAGGCCTGGAGTGATGCTCTGTCCCTTGAGATGTGTTCTGCCCAAAATACATGTTGACCAGAGGCTAGAAAGAAGGTGGATCTACTAAAAAGCATCAGCTCCTTATTAGTTAAGACCCCGAAGTAGGAGCCAGGAATGAGAAAACACCTATCAAGCACCTCACTTGTCATGATTGCTGCCACTGCAAATAAAAAACTAACCAAAACAGAAAACAACCCCTGTGCTCAGAGAACTTAATGTCCTGCCTGATACTGTACCTGCTCTTGCATCTCTGTCTGTCTCCAGGGCATTTTTTTTCTCTCTCTCCAGTATGGTGCAGTGGTTTGCCAGATGTTTGCATCTGCACAGCTTGCCTTTCTTCAGGTGTGAAAGGACTGAGCAGATACACGTGCTTCCTCTTCTTTACAAGGATGCCATGAGCCATGAGCTAAATGGAGAGATCACTTACGCTTCTCCCGGTTTCCTCTTCTCTTTTATGTAGGTTTAGTAAGTAAGCCCTTTTCAAATCTTTGTCTCTCCTTCCCTAATTCATGGGTAAGCTGCCTCTAATCCACTTGAGGGAAAGAGAATGAGTAACAAAATTTAAATACTTGATGTGGACAGTACTGTTTGACTATGGAGTGTGTGGGGTGTGTGTGTGTGTGTGTGTGGGTGTGTGTGTGTGGGTGTGTGGGTGTGTGGGTGTGTGTTCAGAGAGTGAGGTCCACTGGTTAAGGAAGTATTCTGTTGAGTAGATAGATGAACAGGCTCCATCCTCAAAGGGAGTATGAGACTGATAGTTCACATGACATGATCTGAGGGACTGGCTAGCAGGAGCCTAACATGTGTGAACGGGCTTTCCACCTCCTTTGGCACCTGGAACACCACAGTTAGTTCCGTTCTTTACTTTTTCTTACCTATTAAACTTCAAACCTCTCAGCAAATGTGCAAAGTAGAAGGGAAAAGGTGTCATCCGAGCTGGTCTCAGAGATGGCTGCTTGATAATAAGCCCCCTTCCTGCAGGCAGGCATGACAGAGACGGAGATACCATGTGTGCAGCATGCTGCCTGCTAGCACCAAGCCAAAGGGCGTTATCTTGGTGCGGGTTGTTGTTCGTCAACTTGACATAAGCTAGAGTTATCTGGGAAGAGGAATCTTAATTGAGAAAATGCCTTCGTAAGATTGACCTGTAGGCAAGTCTGCAGGCCATTGTCTTGAGTGATAATTGATATAGGAGGACACAGCCTATTATTGTGTTTAGTGTGGTCCTGGGGTGTATAAGAAGGCAGTCTGAACAAGCTAGGAGGCGCAATCAAGTAAGCAGCACTCATCCGTGACCTCTACTTCAGTTCCTGACTCCAGATTCTTGCCTGGAATTCCTGGCCTGACTTCCTTCAGTGATAGAGTGTGGCCTGAAGGTTATAATCTGAAATAAACCCTTTCCTCTCCCAGTTGCTTTTGGTCATGGTGTTTTATCCCAGGAATAGAGAAGTAACTAAGGTAGACACCATCCTTTCTTCCAGTGGCCATGTTAATATCTAGCCCTTCCTCTCACCACCCACTACCTCTTCTTGGGCTTTTTTTTTTTTTTTACCTCATTCTGCTATATTTTTATTATTTAACACATATTACCTCCAGTCTTATGTGCCTTTTGCCTGACTCTTCACCTATAGTGTATGGTCTCCATCATAGAGCTTAGTCTCCCACTGCCTCTCAGTGCCCAGTGTTCACTCAAAGTCACTGTGTGCTTTACACTGTCAGAACTCTTCGCTCCTGCAGGCCTCCTGTGTGTGTCTCTCTCTAGAAAGATGATGACAATATTACATCATGATGTTGAGGGATTAAGTAATGTGGGTGTGGAACAGAGGACCCAATAAGTGTTCAACAGGTGTCACTTCTCCTTTTCCTCTTGTTCCTTTGTAGGATGTGGAGCTGTTGTTTGCAAACCTGGCTTTCATTTAAAAGTATTGCCCAGATAAAAAGGGACAGAAACCAAACCCAGTTCATGGAATGACAGAACTGTAAAGAAGCAAATTGGTCCTCCCAACTGCACATCCACCTGGAACCTAGAATGTGGCCTTATTGTGAAAGAAAAAAAGATCTTTCTCAGTACAATGAATTAAGCATCAAGAAGACTCATATTTTTGCAATTTGGCAGCTCATACTAATCCTAGTGCTCAGGAGGAGGAGGCAGGAGAATCTTGAGTTCAAGGCCAGCCAAGACTACATACTAGGTTCTAGGCTGCAGGAAACCCTGGGGGAATGGGGGCCAAGAAAGAGGAGAGAGAAAGAGAAATAACACTGGATTGGAGTGGTCCCTGACTCTAATGAGTGTCTTTATGACAGATAATATAGGGCTATGGAGATGGTTTAGTGGCTAAGAGCAATGTTTGGTCTTCTAGAGAATCTGTGTTTGAGTCCCTGCCTTTATATAGATTTTCTCAACTGTTTATAACTCCAGTTCCAGGGTATCTGAATTCCTTTTCTGGGGTTCACAGGCAACAGGTATGCACATGGTGTGCAGAAATGCATGCAGGAAAAACACTCATATACACTAAACAAATTTAAAATGAGATAAAGAAACAACATGGAGCGTAGAAAGAGAGGAGAGAGAGAGAGAGAGAGAGAGAGAGAGAGAGAGAGAGGCATGTTTATAATCCCATGGCTTGGGAAGCTAAGGCAGAAAGATTGCTGTGAGTTTGTTTTGTGACTAGCCTCATTTTAAAAGCAAAAGGAAAAAAAAAGAAGCAGTAGAGACCCAGAGAAGAAACTGATGCTCTCATGGAGGGATGTCTACACCCCCAGGGAACACCAACAGGAGTAGTCACCACCAGAAGCTAGGTCCCATTGCAGAAAGCAAAGAAAGACAAATGCTCATGCTCAGACAGCTTTTTCCTATGTAATTCGGTCCAGGACTCCAATCCAGGAGATGGTGCCTCCCATACTCAGGATGAGCCTGGCTTTGTTAAATCTGTCTGCAGAAGGCCTCTCAGATACAGCAGCAGTGTGTCTCCTGGGTGATTCTAGATGAAATAAGACTGAAAAGTCACCACTGCAGTGCTGTTGGAGTGCCAGCACACAGTTGAACCTCAATTCCCTGGAATCGCCCCGCCCCCGGGGTGTGAATGTTCCCCGGTTCTCTGTTGTTCCTATATGTTTGCTGGTGATAGGCTTGAGGCATTTGTTCCTCCAGATGACAGAGTTGTTCTCCCCTGCTCCCAGAGCTCATGTGGCAACGTATTTATCTGTAGGAAGCTCACAAGGCCCACAAGACCCAGAGCTATAGGACCCATATTTGAAGAATTTCCATGCATGGAAACTAAGTTTCAGATCCCAAGGGATCTGAGGGTTAATCCTCACCCCTGCCCAGTTAGACTGAAATCCTGAAGCCCATCCCTCAGCAGTCTCTCTTAAAAGCCTAGGCAGCTCCCCGTCCCCTCCCTGGTTGGTTCCCTATATGAAAGAGGCAGATGTCTGGTCTGAAGATGAGGAGAAGAATGCACTTCTCCTGGCTTTAAGTGTGCCCTCCATCTGCATCTCAGGAGCAGCAGCCTCCAGCTTGCGATACACATCATTCATGGACCAGGTGCTCTGTCAGGCCACGGAGGTTGCGAGCAGGTGCAAAGGAAAAGTGTTACTGATACAGACACTTTCTGCGCTCCTGAGATGCATCACACACACTGATCATCCTACCCCTGCCTCTACCAGCGGGAAACCCTGGAGCAGAATCCACATAGGCCCCCTTTGCCAAGAGGTTAGGGAGTACAGCAGAGGGGAGGTCTTTGCTGCCTAGGGCATGGCAACCACTCTGGGTATCAAGACTTGGGACACTTTGGCTGGCCCATGGAGAGGTCCCCTCTGTTTTTGCATCCACACTGATGAACTCACAGACACTTCTGGGGGAATCTTTATCTACATCTTAGAAAGTAACTGACATGGTTCCTCAGTCAGACAATGTTCTCTGTTCATGTATAAATGGACTAGAGTTTTTTGCAGGCTCTCTGATCTCAGTAGGCACCCCCCTTGCCCTTTGTTGGATCTTTGCCTAATGCTATGTGGAACTCTGTGTGTGTGTGCACGCACACACACACACACACACACACACACACACACACATTTATAAAAATTAAGAGAAATAAGAAGAGAAATGAAATTTCACTGGGCTACCGAATTTGACTTTTTTTTTTCCCCAAGACAAGGTTTCTCTGTGTAGCCTTGGCTGTCCCGGACTCACTTGGTAGACCAGGCTGGCCTCAAACTCACAGCAATCTGCCTGCTTCTGATTCCTGAGTGCTGGGATTAAAGGCATGTACCACCATGCCCGGCCCAAGTTTGACTTTTAATTCTTGACTTGAATGTGTAATTCCAAAGGTGAAAATTTGACATCTCCATGCTCTGTTGCATTCTGAGGCTCCTCTGTCCTCTGTCCAACAAGGCTCCAATTAATTTGTTGATGGTTAAAATAAAATACTATTCTACCACACAATCTAGCTTGAATTTAATACACAAAATTCACACACTGAAAGTCATGACTAATTACCCCAGAAATATTATTGAGCATCTACTACATAGTTTACGGTAGGTAATATGCTGGGGTCTTGGTGGGGAAAGGAAGAGAGATAACATAAAGATGAACAAGACAATTTCTATTCTCACACACTCTCCTAAAAGCAGTAAGATGTGGCGGCATTACTATAATTCAGCACTGACTATAAAGGCAATGAGATAAATTATAGAGTGCTTCTAGAAGAATACACGCATTAAAAGAGGAATAGCTGAGATACAGTGGAAAGGATAGACAACCCAATCCCCTACCTAGAAAACCCAGGATAGTGTACCAAAGAGCCATTAAAACCAACAGGCAAGTTTAGGAAGGCGATTGAACATAATGCACAAGGCAGCCAGGAGGCTTTCCCCGTGCCAGCAACAGTCAATTACCAAATGTCCTCGGAAGGAAACGCTTCGCTCCTGTCTGCAACCAAAATTGTAATAAGCCTAACAACAAATGTTACAAGAAATATTCAAGACGTGTTCAGAGAAAGCCATAAAACTGTATCAAAGGATATAAAAAAAGGTATTGAATAAATGAAAAGATGCCTCCTATTGTTATCCTGAAAGATGCGATATTGCAAAGACCGACAACTCTCTCTGAGTTAACTTACTGTTCGGTGTAATTCCAATCAAAGGGCCAAGAGACTTATTTTGGATTTCAAAAGTGAATTCCAGCTTTGTTCTGGAAAATAAAGTGTATAGTAAGAATCAAGAAAATGGGTTGGAGGGAAATAGTGTGAAGATAGAAAATAGGAGAGTAGGGTATTGGGGGGCGTTGTTTGTTTTATAATGTATTATAATCTGAAGTTTAAAAATCTTAGCCAGTATGATATTCATGCAAAACTAGATAAAGGCGAGGAGCATAGAATAGTCCTGAAATGAACTCTATACGCTGCACCCTTGCACAGCTCCATGGTCTTGGACCTGACTGGGAATTAAGAAAAGACAGACAGATGGACACACAGACAGAATACTGGGATCGGGTGGTCTGGGCTCTAGGCTGGAGAAGTCACTGCATCCCAAGGGCAGTGTGCACCTCGGAGCTTAGTGTCTTTGCTATATAGAGTTGAACAGCGAGTTGGGTCATTGCCTGGTTCTTACAGACAGATAAGGAAGGAGGCAGGGTGCATAGTATACAGCTGGACCAAGGAGACGGTTTTGTTAGTCTCTAGAGGAGCAGCTTGTAAACTCCGCCCCGCCCTCTCCCCCAGATGGGTGGGTTGGGGAAGCTATGGTGGGCATTTTCTACACACACTGCCAACACTTGGTCTTCTCAGGAAGGTTTTGCCAGTTCTCTGAGCCTGAGACTATGGGAAAGTTGGCATGATGGGGCCTATGTCAGCAGCATACATTCACTAGGGACTTCAGTCACTCAGCGCTTTCCACTCCCCACATCCATACACACACACACACACACACACACACACACACACACACACACACACGCCAATGTAATATGTCAAAAAAGAAAGAACTGCAGCCCCTATAAATGGCATTGTCCTTGGACACATTCTTCTTTTCCAGTGCTGGATAAAGTCTTCTCCCTTTAGAGGCAGAGAAAACTGGATCTTAATCCCACCGTTATTAACAATACTTCTGAATGTTATTTTTAAGGGGGCTAGAATGGAATCCCTGTCCAGTTACCTCATGGGACTCTGATCACAAATAAAACTATCTGTATATAACCAGCGCGTGAGTTATAATTTCTCAGGATATGAGGCATGAAGATTCTCAGGCTCAAAATAAACAAATGCTTGTGTACCCAGGGGCCAGTGTCACCACTAAAAAAACCTGCCCAAGTGTTCTCATGTGCTCGTCCAATAGGATACCACAGTGGAGGATGATGGGAGGGATGAGGGTGTCCAGGACTTTCTTCCTGGGTTCATTATGCACAGTGGTGTCTCAGTAAGGGACAGGGGCACTGGCTACTTTCCTCAATAAACCTGAAGTAGCAGCTCCTTCCTGCCTGGACAGGCCCTGCATTGTGAGCCTTCTAAGTTCTTCTGTTATTTGCCTGTCAATTCTCTGTGTTAAACTTCATTATTTGAAAGACCAAGAGTCAGTTCCTTTCTCCTGACTGATGTGTAGCCTCCCATGGAAAACAAACACTTAAAACTAGCATAATATGCATTTTTCGGATCGTCCCTGGGCACCAAAGCTTGTGATGAGGGCTTTTGACTGTTTCTCTTTTTTTCCACTCAGTCAACCTCATGAAGTATGATATAATTAAAGCCTTTCTCTGAAAAGAGTTCTTAGTAGGACCTAAATAGCTGGTTCTGGAGAAGAGAGAGAGAGAGAGAGGAACAGAGACCGAGACAGAGAGACAGAGACAGAGAGACAGAGACCGAGACAGAGACAGAGACAGAGACAGAGAGAACACCAAGGCAACCTCAAACCCCTGGGCTCATGTTTCAGTAGGCTGTGTGGTGACACACACCCTGTGTTGGCAAGTACATTACCCCTGGGACCTCAGTATGACTATACCATCTTCTGCCATCTCATCTTGTTGGTGACCCCTGTGCTGGACTCTGAGTGAGAAAGCACAGCCTGACGAACACGCAGCCATCTGTCTGTCTGTAGACTGTCAGAATGTCTCTGTGGTGACTTTGATGAGGAGTGCTGGGGCTGCTCACCACAACCATTTCTAGTCCTGGAGTCTTTTCTTTACCAGCCTAGACCTTTGCTGAGGTTTAGGGCAGTGGGGTTTTTTCCCATCACAATCTTGCCTTTGATCATTTTGCTGAGAAAATACGAGGTGTTACTCAGATGACAGAAAAGCCTGCAAAGTGCCCCTCTCTGTCCTAACGCAGCTCTAAAGCACTACTTTGCCAGCACTCCCACAACTTAAGCCAATTTTCTTAACATCCTTGCAAGGTAACTGCTATCAAAACCCCATAAAGGGTAATTCTAGGAGGTCCTCTGTCTATCCCACTGTCTCTTCCAAGGCTGAGAAACATGGTTACTGTCATCTCGTGTGTTTTTCACACACATCTCTCTGGCACATCTTGGGGTCTGAAGCTCTTGGGCTCAAAACACACACACACACACACACACACACACACACACACACACACACTCAATATAATATTTTCCTAATTTGCTTGTCTGATACTTTCTAGAGAGACTTGTACTACACTTTCTGAGTGGAAACACACTTAATTCACTTCATTTGATTAAAGATGAGGTAAAGGAGGAGGAAGGCAAGAGGTGAGAGGAAGAGACGAGAGAGGTGGGGGTGGGGTGACATGAGGGTCAGTTTCTCTCATATTCCAGCTCCAGGGAATATGGAGACCAACAGAACAGCAGGGAGATGTCTGCATTCTGATGGAGGGAGCTGTCCATGCCTAGTTCTTTAAGGCCTGATTCCTAATAGAAGAGAAAAGAGAATGGAACTACAGTTCTCTGGTAGAGCACCAGCCTCACATATGCAAGGCCTTGGGTTGAATCCTCAGCGAGAGAGACAGAGATGGAAAAAGAGTCAGAGAGAGACAGAGACAGAAACATACAAACAGACAGAGAGAGAGAGAGAGAGAGAGAGAGAGAGAGAGAGACAGACAGACAGACAGACAGACAGACAGACAGACAGACAGACAGACAGAGGCAGAGGCAGAGGCAAAGGCAGAGACAGACAGACAGACAGACAGACAGGCAGGCAGGCAGGCAGGCAGGCAGGCAGAGGCAGAGGCAGAGACAGACAGACAGACAGAGGCAGAGAGAGAGAGACAGAGAGACAGAGACAGAGATATCTTACAAGGTATGGTGTTGCACTCATACCATCCCAGAACTTGGGAGGTAGCTGCAGGAGTGTTAGGCATTGAAGGCCCGCCTAGGCTATATACTCAGTTTGAGATAAGCTTGACTGTGAGGAGAGACTTTTCCTCACAATAGAGGCCATGCAACCAAAAGTCTACCATGTCTCAGAACAGACACTGCCCTCCTCCCATTACCTCAGCGTGAGTGATGTGGGCTCTGGCTTATTCCCTCCCTGGCTTCTTCGGACAGTTGAGCCATCTATGTCTCCACACAGGAGGGACCAGCAAAGACGGATTCAGCCTGTTCCTCCCCTCTTGAGTTCTACTCACTTTTAAACGCAATTAAGCAGAGTAATTTGAACAATGTAAGCAATTACTTTAAACTAACACAGCTTCTCACCATGTCGGGGGATCTGCTTTGTGAAGGAAGCGGCTGCCACAAGGAGAGGGAACGGGGAGCTGCCTTTTCTGTCAGCCTTCAGCCTGCCGCTCTCTAAGGGCAGCTGCAGCAGTGACCCTGCGCTGCCTGTAGGAGAGCAGCAGAGGCTGACTGAGCCCTTAGACCTGGAGTTTTCCGTGGGACGTTAGGAGACATGATTCACGAAGCCGTGCCTTCGTTCTGAATTTCTCTCCCCTCAAATTTGTTAGGCGTGCCTTTAGGCTCCCAACAGACGCACGTTTAGAGAAGGGCGTGGGAAGCCAGCTAAGGACACGGCCCACCTAAAGGCAAGGTCCATTAAAAGCCCGGGAATGTGGCTTTAGACAGACAGACAGGTTGACACTGAGGGGACCTGGGGTATGATTCTGAGCCTAGCCTGGCTCCACGGGCTACTTCTTCTCTCGAGGGGAGAGAAACAGCAAACTCACTCCGAAACCTACGCTAGGAAAAACTACAGAAACAAGCATGAATCAAGAGAGCGCGGCTATTTGTTGGGACTCGGCTTACAAATAATGGAAAGCGGTGGAGGTTAGATTAAACAGGAAATGCGAATTTAAGAATACGCTCTGGATGGCAGTGCCCAAGGCTAAGAATGTAGCCAGAGATGAGAAAAGGGTAACCTAGGAACAGGAAAATAGCAGGAGGTGCCAGGGAGCCGCTTTCTCTCTGCGACCCGTCTCCATCTCTCCAAACGTGAGAGACGTGTTTTTTGTTTGTTTGGTTGGTTGGTTTGTTTTGTTTTGTGTTTTGTTTTGTTTTTTCGTGAAACTGGTCATTTCTGCTGCTGCCTCAACTGGCTTTGGGTCTAATGGCTGAGGTCAGATGTGCAAGAACCTCCGAGACTCTTTCTTTTAACCGTTACACCTGCGTGGACGCTGTAAGCTGAGGTTAGCTAAGGTTAGCTAAGGGGCTTCCTTTGCTCCGGTTGACCATGGCCGGAGACCATGGTCACCCTGCAGCCTCACGAGACAGATTACACTCGCGTGACACAGCCAAGGCATTGTAGCAACCTGAGCAAGCTCCTGTTCTGCTTCTCAACACGGCCCAGGCCGCCATGGGCAAAGGCGTGGGAGACACCGGGGCAGTGCTGAGTTTGGGCAGGGTCTGGAGGCATGCTGCCCGCTGCGGCTGTGGACCACCCACTAGGAACAGGCTATCTCCTGGACACACATAGTGTGGGTGGCACAGTGGGGACAGCCACCGCGGGTAAAGGATATGCTGTATCAGTGAGTTCTAATCCAGCAGGAGGGAGGGGAGTGTGGAAGGACATGGAGGGGCTGAAGATTCTGCAGAGCGGGTTGGTTAGAGGAGAAGAAACCAATGCTTTCTGCCTTCGGGCTAGCATGACCTCAGATACACACACACACTGGATATACACGGGAAATAGTTACCGGCACAAGCTTAGAGAACAGAAGGCTTTTGGAAAAGCAGCAAGGGCTGGCAGGGCCACTCACAGAACTTTTAAATATTTTATTACAGAGAATGTAAACCATGCCCAAAGGACGGGGGAATAATAACCCTCTTCACAAGGCCAACACCCAGACCCAACAATTGGCAACTCACGGCTAGACATGCCCTATGCCCACTCCAACCACTTCCCCTTCCTTCTTATTGAAAAAGAAATGCTTGATTTCACAGCCTTTATTAAACATTTCAGCATTAATTTCAAAAATATTAAACATAAAATATAGCTAAAATTCTGCTATTACACGTAGATCTTAAAAAACATTGCAACATTAGCAAATATCTAATTCATGTTTTTAAAAGAATCAATTGTGTCACAGATTCTATCCTACTTTTATGTATTATTTACTTGAATCAAGGCCCAAGCAAGATCCATACATTGCAACTTGATGATATGTTTTTACATTATCTGTTACTCAATAGACGGTTCCTTCATTTTTTTTTTCTTTCAATTTCTCTTTTTGAAATCCTTAATGACCCGGGGTCATTTCTGCCTAGCCTTGACTATGGTCTATATTTTGCTAACTGTATCTATCTGGTATAATTTCATTGCTCCCCTTGCTTCTTCAAATGTATCAAATAAGACAAGTTTACCCTTATATTCTGTCTGACTTGTCAGTTCACAAGCGCAAGGCAGGCGCATGCTTCTTTCTTGTTGTTTTCAAAATGATAATTGAGCGATGGGGAACTCAGCTTTCTATCCTTAGGAAGCCATCCCAGAACAATCAGCTTGCCTTATTCCTCACATTCTGCACTGTGAGCTGGCCCAGCCCAGTGTTGTATTATGTCGTGTCTGCTGGGACTAGATCACTCATGGTGGCTCCGTCACTCATGGTGGCTCCATCACTCGTTTGTCTGCCATTCAGCTGAAAGAGCATGGGGCTTTGGGGTTAATGTCCCCACTTGAGCCACAGTGTGCTTCCTCATAGCATGGTGGCCTACCCAGACTTTTGAGATGACAGCCAGGCTCAGAGAGAATGTGAGGAATATGCAGACACCACAGGTCTACGTCTCAGAAGACACATGTGTCACTGTCACCACTCACTTGATGGACACAGGGACATGACACTGCTCAGTCTTAAGAAAGGGAAACACAGGTGCCACCTCTCTGGAGGAGTGATAAAACTTCCAACCATTTTACATCTAGCACCTTTCAAGAGTCATCTTCTTTCCTTTCTTTAGTGTTCTTTTCTTAATGCTATTATAAATATGTATACACACATATATGTAACACAAATATATAATCATATATATGATTCTTTACGGTTTTCTTTTTTTTTAATTGTGTGCATATGTGTATGCGGCTATGTGCATGTGAGTGTAGCACTCTCAGAGGCCAGAAGAGGGAGTCAGATCCCCTGAAACTCAAGTTACAGACAGTTGTGAGCTGCCAGATGAGGGTTCTGGCAATCAAACTCAGGTCCTCTACAAGAACAGAATACACTCTTAACCATTGAGCCATCTCTCCCTGCCTATATGTTTGGGGCATAAACAAATGCCTATAAACAATGGATGTTTTCATTCATTGTGGCTACTTCTTTTTTTTAAATTAATTTTAATTTTATTATTTTATTCAGATTACAACTCAATTGTTATCCCATCACTTGTATCCTCCTGCTCCTCCCTCCCTCCTGCTTTCACCCTATTCCCCTCCCCTAGGTCTATGACCGAGGGGGACCTCCTCCCTTACTATATGGTCATAGGCTTTCAAGTCTCATTTTGGTAGCCTGCTTATTCTTCCTTTGAGTGCCACCAGGCCTCCCCACCAAGGGGAGGTGGTCAAATATGGGGCACCAGAGTTCATGTCAGAGTCAGTCCCTGCTCTCCATCTAACTGTGGAGAATGTCCTGTCCATTGAGTAGATCAGAGTAGGGGTTCAATGTTTAGTACTTGTATTGTCCTTGGTTAGTGCAATAGTTTGAGCAGACACCCCCCCCCCCAGGCCCTGATCCACCCGTCAAGATGTTCTTCTCGTAGGTTTCTAGGACCCTCTGGGTCCTTCTATTTCCCCATCTCCTATATTTCTCTTACCTAGGGTCTCAGTAGGATGTCCTCACATCTATCCCAATCTCCTGGTAAGTGAGGACTTTTGTGGGACATGCCTTTTGGGCTAGTGTCTAACTATAAGTGAGTCTATACCATGTGAGTCTTTCTGCTTCTGGGTTAATTCACTCATGGCTGCTTCTTTTGTAGGTGCTCAGATTATTTCCCATTTGGCCAGTAGAGTATTGGTTACTTAAGTTTTCTTACAAATCTTTTTAGCATTGCTAGGTTGATTCACTGTTCCCTTGATTTCTGTGTTGCAGTGTTTCCGGCTCCTCTGATAGATTTCCTGCCCCAGACATAGAACCACCTATTCCCACCCCACCCCCCCAAGAATCCCTGAGTCCTTTAGTGGAAAGTGTATCTGGAGAGCACAACTGAGTGCCAGATATACTCACTGAGATTTGGTTAGCCATTTCTTCTAGGTGTTCTCTAAGGAGAAGGCTAAGAAAGATGACTTACATAGTTTATCCTCACTCCTCTCTTGTATTCGATTCACTATGACACCTGCACCATCTACTCTGTGGCTTCAAGAACATCAGATATTTTTCCATGTTGAGAATAATATACGAGCTGGGTTTAGTGGTACTAGCCTGTCATCCCAGACATTTAGGAGCCTGAAGCAGAAAGATGGCACATTCAACACCTGCCTGGGTGACAGAGCTAGTTCAAGCATAGGCAGGATTGCTTAGTGAACCCTGTCTAAAAAATTCAAAATGTGGTAAAAAGACTGGGAATATGCATCATTAGTAAATTACCTGTCTTATACTACAAAGGACAATCCCTAGTGTAGAAAGAAAAAAAATGATGTGATGTTGGGCAGTGCCTCAGTAACCATCAGAAGATGACCTGGAGACTGTTGCACGCTGACACTTCATGTACACTCTACAGAACCATTCCGCTTTAATGACTGTAGCATAGCCTGAAAATCCTGGCTTCCCTACAGGCATGTCCAACCTGTGGCCCAAAGGGTGCATGACTGAATATAATATGGCCAAGAAGAGCTATGAAAGCAACCCAACAGAAAAGTATAAACTATAGACGTATTTGAAGCATTAGGAAAACACATTGTTCTGTGTGAACTCTGTAGATGACAATATTGTGTCACAATGTCAAAAAGTTGGACATGCCTGGAAGGCTTACACAGCTGTATCAGTGTTTGCGATATGTTTCTCAAATTCTTTTTTTTTTTTTTCCCACTTTCTAGAACTCAGTAACGCCTTATCCTTTCTGCAGTTGGTTTGTGCCAGTCAAGGGAGTCCTAAATTGTCCCAGTTAGAAGAAATCCTCTGGTTACTGATGGACAAGAAGTATTTCCTCTGGTTGATATAGTGCTTGAGCGTGAACTGTGCAGTAGTCGCCACCATTTTGCTACAGAGGGTCACCTAGCAATGACATGATTGTTTTCTACCTTGTCATTCATTGGGTTGAGTTTCATGCTTTGCTGGGTTGACTCTCCTTAGCATGTCTCTATCAGTATCACTACTCTAGGTGCCTCCCATTTGTGAAACTACACGATGTGTCACTGTACGTAATACTCCATTGTATAAATAACCATATTTTGTCTACTCTAGGCATTGTAGTCACTTCTTTTGGATATGTGCCCAGAAGTGAAGTTACTGAATCCTATGGAAAACATATTTTGGGGGGAAGATGTCATATTGTTTTCCATAACAGCTGCACCATTTCATAACCCAGCAACTGCAGGTCTTCTGGTTTCTCTACATCATCCCTAATACTGATTATATTCTGGGTTTTGTGGCAGTTGCCTTTTATTATTATTATTATTATTATTATTATTATTATTATTATTATTATTATTATTATTATTATAAGCATCCTCACAGTGTGATTCATGTAAATCCTTTCCGTCTTTGATAAGCTGCTCCCTGCCCAGGCAAAGGTACCAGGAGGTCAGACCTTAATAACAGCTGGTGAAACACTGGGGGCCTAAAATCGGCCCCCAATGAACATGGAGTTGACAGGATTATTCATTAAGTGTTAAAAGAATGAATTAATGCGCAATTTATTCAAAGTGAGGCTCTCTCCTCACCAGAAAAGTAAATAAATAAAAATAATCCACTCAGAAAACTCAGCCCATGTGGGATGAGTGGGATTCTGAAATCAGGTGGGTTATAGGGTGGGCAAATAGCACAGGGAGGTGGCAAATAGGAAGGATGGCTGGTGGGATAGCTCCCTAACGAGTCTCACAGGACACCTGATGAAAGCCCGCTGTATTAATTGTTTTCTATTGCAGTGATAAAACATTGACCAAAAGCCAACTCAGGAGGAAAAGGTTTAGTTCACCTAGCACTTTCTGAGGCCTAAGGAAGAGACCACAGAGGAACAATGCTTCTTGCTTGCATCCTCTGGCTTCCTTCCTCTCAGTTGCTTAGCTGGCTTTCTTCCATGGCTGGGCCCACCTACATCAATTAACAACTTTAAAACTGTCTCATAGATGGGACCACAGGCCAGCATGATGGAGGCAATTCCGCAACTGAGGTCCCCTTTTTGGGGGGAGATGTATCAAGATGTCACCTGAAGCTAACTATGACACACCCTAAATCCCTCCTACATTATTTTACCAGTTGGCCTCCCCCCCCCCTCTCTCCAGAACCATCCTTGATGTTTTTTTTTAAGGTCCCAGCCTTCTGAAATTATACATTATAATCAGATCGCCAATAATAGCCATACTTTAGCCTGCCTTGGCAACACAGCAGTGTGAACACCCAGGTGGAAAACCCCTACAAGGTCTGCATGCTCTTGGGCATTAGCAGGAGAAGGTCTTCTCAGAGGATGAATCACACACGCCTGAAAGCAGAAACAGAGCTTTCCTGAGGACAGGAGACTAGGAAAGACCCAACTGGTGTGAAGACCCTGAAGATTAAATTCAGAGTCTTTTTACTGGCACCAAAACTCATCAAAACATCTGAAAGTTTTGCCTCCTTAGGATGGGAAGGCAACCAGATGTTTATCTGAAGCTTATCCAAACCTCTTTAGTCTAGACACAAGGCTGGAAATCTCCACAGAAGACTGCCCCTTCTGAGGTTCACTCAGGAACAATGCAATCTTGGTTCTGTGGTTTCCTTACAATTGATCTGGACATTTGAAATCCATCCATAAGCAACCAAGGGAGTTTCCAGAGGTGAGCAGACACCTCATTCCTTCTGATGATAAGAAAAGAAGAACCTTTGAGACCCAGGATCTCAAATACGCAGGAATTATTTTTTCTAGAATGTCCTTGTTATAGCTAGATGGCTCCCTTGGTGACTGCTATCAAATGCTTTCAAAGAAAACACTATTGCTGATGCTAAGAGAAGAAGTAGCAGTGAAAAGGAGCGACCACATGAGTCAGCATGTAGCAGCACATGTGCATCTCTTTCCTTTTGTAGTACTTAGGAGAGAACCCAGTTTCATATATACCCTTGGCCATAGGCCTACATCATCTTCCAGCTCTATGTGCATGAAGTTCAAAAGCATTATGTTGCGTCGTGGATATAAATGGCTCTATCTACTGGTTCTTATATTTTTCTTATATATAATATATTATATATTTATTTATAATTCTTATATTATATAATATATTAAAATCAATGGAGTGTGTGTGTGTGTGTGTGTGTGTGTGTGTGTGTGTGTGTGTGTGTG
>OU015755.1:23566881-23585187 GCA_907169655.1 Acomys percivali | reverse complement strand
CACACACACACACACACACACACACACACACACACACACACACACACCTGCCAGCCTGGAATAGCAGAAGTATGTAAAGTTTAAATGTCCGGCAGGAGCAGTGAAGCTAAGTAAACAAAAACATACAGGCAAAAAGACTGTTCATTACAGCAAAATCAGTGAAGAAACTGTTCATATCCATTGACGTTCTCTGGAGTGTGTTAATACGTGTGTGTGTGTGTGTGTGTGTGTGTGTGTGTGTACATACGCATCTGAATATGTGTTTGTAGATACACATGCATAGACACGTGGCATGAAATAGCTCTGGGTGATAGGAGAAGGAAGGTTCCTTTTCCCATTTCACTTTAGTTTTCTGCCTATAGATTCATCTTGGGCTCCTCACTCAACATGTGGTCTCATTGTCTGAGGCTTTCTCCTCTAGGAAAGGAGTCATTGTCACTTTGTCATCCCCTGGTCATGAGGATGTTTGGTGGGAAAGGCAGACCACATGGGATCAAGGTTGGCTGTCTTGGTACAGATGACAGACACAGCCTCAATGGTACTGTCAACTTAGTTGTTGATGGTTCCTCATCTCATAGCCTTCTTCAGGGACTCCCTGGGTGGCTCTCTCCATCATCTTTAATGGTTATGCCTAATAATTCATCTCTGACTGAGCTTTCTTTCTGAAGTGGACATGTCCATGGATATAAATTCATTTCCCTGTCCCCCCTTCCAAATGTATATGAGCACAACAAATGACAGAGAACCCAGATCAAAAGATTGGGTGTCGTTATGAACAGCCTCCTTCCATTGTTGGTCCAAAGTCTTACGGCTCCCACCTCACTCAGAATCTCAAGTGTTTCCTTGCACCGCAGGCTGCTGTCCCAGTGCCTGCCTTCTGCTCTACCATCTCACAGCCTCTTCAGCTCTTCCTTCCTCCTGCTCAAGCCATGCTACACATTGCTACCAGGTGTTGAGCCTAAGGCCCCAAGCTAACTAAATGAAACCTTCTCATAAGTTCTTTCTGTGGTTCCATATGCCCTTGAAATTGAAGTGAATTAACATAAATGCCTTTCCAGGCACCTTGCAATGGGACTTCCCACCATCTCTCCAACAGAAACACATATACATTCATGTGTGTGCATACATATATGTGCACATGTGCACAGACATACACACACACACACACACACACACACCATCTCTTCTCTGCAACAGTGCCTTTTGAGGCCTTCTTGATGCTGGTTACTGTTTTTAGCCAGTGATTCAGTAGTGAACAAAATGGACCAATTCCTCTCTCTTAATGTGCAAGAGGTACAATTCAAAATAAACCATCATAAAAACAAACAGGTTAATATCAGATTTGGCCAATGTTATAATAAAATCTTAGGTCTATATTGCACAGGAGAAATGAGGGGAAGCCATACTGAGATGCTCCTTAGGTGTGCTATAGGGAAGGCCTCTCTGAAATGGTGCCTGTGAACTGACCACACAGGGACCACCAACAATATCAAGTGTCACAAATGCCACTGCTTTGTGGTCACCTGGCTGGGGACCCCCCCCCTCTTTCTTCTCCTCCCTAATCCTCCAAGACCCAAAGCTCTCTGCCAGGAAGTCTTTCTTAATTCCAACTTGGTCTGGGCCCCTGTCCGCCACTTGCTATAGCTGCTCTGCCTCCTTGTGTCACCCTTTTGGACCCCTGTTGCATAATTTTCTATCCACCATGTATTTGCCCACACTGATGGAAACTGCTCCAAGACCAAGTAAGATTGTGGAAAGCTAGGAGCCCTAACCAGAAGACTCGGCCCTGCTCACCACAAAAGCTAGAGCCACAGAGTAGCAAATTGGAAAAAAACTAGGCTGCTTCTTCCACCAGCTCATTTAATGGCTAAAAAGAAACATTCACTTGATAAACTTTGGGCCTGAAGAGGCTTGAAAGATAAATATCTTTTGAAATGAAGAAACATGTCACCATACCTCCCTTTGGATTTGAAAATAAAGTCAAAGGTCTTCTTTCATGTCAGTTTAAAAGACTCCCGAGGCTTTCTCGCTGCCTCGGCTCTGGGTGGATGCTCCCCCACAGATACTCATGGCTGGTGGATGCTCCCCCACAGATACTCATGGCTGGTGGATGCTCCCCCACAGATACTCATGGCTGGTGGAGAATTCTCGTAGCAGCATGGTAAATATGTGCCGCTTGGACCAGAGCTGTCTGGGGCTGGAGGCTAATTCTTAGGCAACTACACACAAAATCACCATATTGAAACTCTTCCACAAGCCCATATGAGCAGCATCTTGCTATAAATCAGCCCTGAACTTGGACATGAGTGAGATCTGAACAGGAGAGCTTCAATGCACCTGAAACCCCAGATGTGTCATCATCCATTTGGACACAAGTCCTAGGAGCCCAGTTCAGATTGGCTGATGCTAGAAGGACTTGATGCAAAGCCCAACCCAGCAGTGTGTCTGCCCACAGACCTGAACTGACTCTGCAGCTGACTCAGGCCTGCTGGGACTCTGGTGCTCACCCTCAGCTCTGCCAGGGTCCAACCACCTTGACTTTCCCTGGGGCTCTGTATATAAGTCAATTGGCCCAGCAATTCCACTGGCCTCATCCCTGAGACTTTCAGTGCCAGAGACTCACTCTGATTGGCTAGACTGGGTCATATAAGAAACTAGAGAGATGGCTCTCAGCAGTTAAGAGCGTTGGCTGTTCTTCCTGAGGTCCCAGGTTCGATTCCAAGCACCCACATGGCATCTTACAACTGTCCATAACTCCAGTTCCAGGGGCTCAGACACCCTCACACAGACATATATGCAGGCAAAACACCAATCAATGTACATAAAATATGGTGAAATAAAATGAATCATTAAAAACAAAAAGAAAGAAACTCTAACATGGAAAGCTGAATCTGTTCAAACTCACCCCACGGCTTTAGAATATGGATCTTCCGTTAAGAAATTCACAATATGACTTTACAAAAGGAAACTAGGAATTAAACCCCAAAAAGCAAGAATGGCCACTGCACTGGACAAGTCATTGCACCCGCCTGGGCCTCGATTTTCATACTCTACTATTCAGGAAATTCGCTTAGCCCAGGCAATTTCTAAAAACAGTCTAACAGTGGTATAAGCTGAAACATTTTTTAAAAGAGAAATTTGAGTGAGTCAGACCTGACCCTCTACTGAGGTGTGCTGATGTTTCAAGGATGAGGTAGTAAGATGTCCGGAGGGGAAAGTGGACCCTCCTCCTTAGAGCTGAAGCCAGCCTGGGACTGATTGAAAACTGAGGGTATGCAGCTCCCTCCTCCTCTGCTCCCCATGGCACCCCATGGGTCTGCCTCCACATACTGCCTCTGGTCCTACATTGAGGTTTTTTATTTGAAAATGGTTTTGTTTCCATAAGACATTTGAAAATGTCTGGAGGCATTTCTGGTCAGCACAAAGAGTAGAAGCCATTGGCATCTGGCAAGTAGAGGCCAGGGAAGCTATCAAAAGCCCTAAAGGACACAGCAGAGGCCTGCAGCAGAGTGATCCTGTTCCAAGTGTCAACAGTGTTAAGGGAAAGAAACCTCATGCAGGAGGGACTGTTAGGCTCACTCAGGCCTCTGTTCTGCACAGCTGAGGACCAGAACATCAATTTATACAGGATCACAGCAAGGAAGTCACTGTGGTTGCAGCACGGAAAAGTGGCTTCAATGAATTCAGGAGAAGAGGTGAGGGTACTTGTCAAGGTATGGGTGAGAGCACACCTGGCTTCATGGGTGTGTGACCTGTACACTCACACAGGGCTCTGCACTTAGGAACACCTGCTCTTGCCTTAACTCTCTCTTCTCACTCCCTTGAGATTCTTAGTACCCTTTGATCCAAGGCCACTTCTTCTCACACTTTCCCTGGGCCTTGCAAGTTAGGTGGCCACCAGGGACTTGAATCCAAGCGGTCACAATAAGAACACAGCTTTGTCTTTTTCTCAGAAGTCTTTTAGGTCTCCAGAGTCCTGGCCACCAACCTATTTAGGAACGGAGCATGGGCATGTAGGAAGTTGATTGGTGCAGGTGATTGGATTTACTAAAAAGGTCCATAGGCCAGAGAAAGTTGGGAGAGAGAAGAAACACAAGTGAGCAATGGAAAAGGATTTGGAGTTTTAAGATGGAGAAATGAAAACAACATTGTTCCCAAGAGCCATAGGCTAAATGTTAGGCAGCTTCCTACAGGTGGGCTGGAGGCCAGGACTCTGCAGGGCATCCAATCATGGTCATTCGAGTATACAGCCCATAGCCAAAAGCAGAAGTGCCCACTCACCCCACCACTTTAGCTCTGTGACTCTCTTTTAGCTCTCTGAGTCTATTTCTATCAAAAAAAAAAAAAAAAAAAAAAACAATAGCACCACCAGCAAGATACACGGGGTGAGTCAAACGGCGGGTAGCTCAGTGCCATTGAATCTTCCGACATCTCAGTGCACTCTAGTCCCCGTCATGGGGACATGTCACAGGACTGAAGGACTAAAGCAGACAGTTCACAGAGCAAGGCTCCCATGTCCGTGTTGTTGTTGTTGTTGTTGTTGTTGTTGTTGTTGTTGTGTTGTTGTTTACCATTGCCTAGGCTCTCCAACTCAGAATCATTTGCCCCAAGACTGCTCACCCCGATGAAGCTGCTGCCATTAGGAGATGTCAGAGGAAGGAGGAGCTCTGTCCTCAGTGGGAACATCCCCAGCCAAAGACCCCGGAATGACCTGTGTCCTTCTCTTTATACTTCCCATAAAGATTCTTATGTTTCCTCAACAGCCCCCTAAGTGATGCTCAAAGAAACCTTCAGTCCATATTCATAGCCTTTTCTTTATCCTGCAGCCCACACTCTTAACTCTGGTATTTGGGGGCTGGAGTATGTGATGGCTTTCATGTAATTACACTGGGCTGAGGAGACATTTCCTTTGCATGGCTGAGGGTGACTGTCCAGGTTCCCTGGAAGCTTCTGTCCCTAGCAGAAAATTACCCAGGAGACATGAATTCTGCTTCTTCCTCCCCACCCACCAGGGACCAGCTTGGACCAGTGGCAGTTTTCGTACTTTTGGACACGGATCATCTCGAATCTATTTCTGAGACCCGGGCTGAGTAGTGTGAAATAACAAACTGCCCTCTGGCAGCTGCTGAGGTCATTTAATAGAGAAAGCATTCTTTCAAAACACTTTCAAATACTTTTCACTGGCAAACTAGGTAAAGATCTGAATCACCAGACATAAGGTGACAGAGAAGGAAGGAGCTGTCTCGGAGGCCCCCCTCTGCTGTTCTACAAAAGGGTTCTGCCCCTGCCTCGGAGGATGGACGGGGAAGTGCACTGGTGACGTCATCGCTGACATACTTTCAGCAGCAGCTGCCATTTTGAGCATTTACTATTTGACGAGCACTGAGTCACATCAAAAGTGCCCTGGTTAGCCAGGCACGACAGCACTGGCTTGGAATCCAAGCATTTGGAAGGCTGAGGGAGGAGGGTTTGTCACAAATGGTGAACCTTATCTCAAAAGGGGGTGGGGGGGACTAAGAACATGGCTAAGGGGGTAAAGCACTTGCAATGACAGCATTCAGATGAGAGTGGGATCCCCAGCAGGTGTGACCATCCACCTGTTATCCTAGCGTTTGGGAGGCAGACATGGGGGTGAGGGAGGTGCCCCTGGAGCACAAGCTGGCCAGCTAGGCTAGCTGAAGCAGTGATCTGTAGGTTCAAACGAAGAGAGTCTGCTTCAGCACCTAAAGTGAGACACCATGAAGAAACACACACCACATCAACCTCTGGCCTCCACATGCACGCGTGCATACTGCGTGTATGCCCATTCATGTGTGTGTGTGCCCATATCCATGTGAACACTCATACACACGTGCATGTATGCAAACAGAACAAAAAAAAAAAACCTGCCATGGTCATTTGTGATTCTTCTAACAGTCCCATAGCAGAGTGAGGCTAAAAGGCCACCATTCTGGACAGTCTGAGTCAGAGGGATGGCCTGTCCTCAGTACCTATGTGAGCAAGGTTGGCCCCTGAGGCCTCTGAGGGTGAGCCTCGTGTTATGAACACAATACAAGTAACTGATAGCCCTTCCCTCCCTCCCTCACTCCACAGATATGCTAGGTGCCAGCTCCCCTGGCTTGGGGAATTGACTATACACCTCCCTCTCTTTCAGTGTTTAACTGCACCAAGTTGATAGATTGAAATCAGCCACAGTGAAACTGCATAGAAATCGGCAAACTGCGAAGCAAGGCTTGCTTTTGCAGAATCAGTTGATAAAATTTTCCAGCACACTGTCCACCTCACACACATAAAGTCTAGGGGGAAACAGCGCCTTTACAGCTCTTTAAACAACGTGTGGGGTGGAAGTGCTCGAAAGCTGGTACCCAGCATTCTGATTTACATCCAGTGATGAGAGACTTCATCACTGGTCCTCAGCCACACAATGGGTACCCTGGCCGAACCTATCATGCCCCATGTAGTACCACTGTGGTCCATATACTTTTATACCAGCTCCGAGACAGAGCGACGGGGGATTACAGAAAGTGGAAAGGTGTTGACCAACATGGTGACCCCTGGATGAAGGGGCAGGTGTGACAGCCAGAGAAGTTTTGAGTAGATCAAAAACCGTTAGGGCTCAAGGAGGCCCACAAGCGTGTGCCTTGGAGGCAGAGGAATGGAATGGGTGTGGCTCCTGCACGCAAGTGTCTGCACCAAGTTCAGCCAAACACCACCCTCCAACCCATCCTCACTTTTACAGTTCTCTTACGTTGCCAAAGTCCTGGGTCTTGAACCAGTCTGTCCCTTTCTCCACACTTAGCCATACTAGCCTCCTAAAAGCCACGTGCCCATCCTTCTTGAAATCTCTCAAACAGCTCCAATTATTCCAAACTGCTCCTCCATGTCCCATAATGTGCCGTTTGGTTAGAACATGTTTATGAATTAAATAAAATATGACCCAATTATATTCAATGGAAAGTCGTAAAGCTTTTAAAATAAAGTCATCATTTTTATTAGTCATAGCAGCACCTTTATAGAACATCACTGTCGCGCTGCTCAGCTCTCCCTGTGAGGCAGGTGCCACCTTGCCCACTGGACAGATAAAGAAAACAAGGCTCAGTGGCCACGCTGTAGTACCTCCCATGGAGGTGAATGTGGCAGGACTCAGACCCATGTCTGTCTGACACCAACACTCCTGTTTCTTGTCCCCAGGCCACCTTCTTTTTTCCTTTAGACTGTTTTGCAAGACATTTGGTCCCTGACAACAGTTCTGGCTGTTTTCTTCCAGGACACCTGCAAAGAACCCAGAACGCACCTCTCCACAAGCCTTGCTCCACCAAATCGATTTTGAGACTACAAAGTCCCTCCCGCTATGCAGCACTGCAGAGCAGAGCCTGTGGAAAGGTGGTCTTTGCGAACTGGACAGGACGGAAGCTGGCTCCCTGGTGCTGCCAGCCTCAAGCAGCTGTCCCGGAGATTCGATGCAGTGGCCGCTAAGACACAGGAGAGAAAAGCAAAGCAACCTGCCAAGGCCAGGTGTCTCAGGCTTGCTTGTGCAGTCTTTCCAGACAAGCAGTCAGATGACAAGGGCTGAAAGACAATAAGCAGATGCCCATAAGTGGCTTTGGTTACCAGGCAGCAGCGTCCAATGAAAAGCCCACGTGTCAGGAAGTGGGAGTCTGGGATCTCCTCCTCAGTTCTAATGTTGGGTGCCTGACTTTAAGCAAAGCCTTCACTCTGGGGCCTGAGCCGCCTCCTGCCAAATGGGACTAGCAGGACCCCACTGCCTTTGCTTCCTACAGCAGCACTGCTCATGTGATATGGGGCCTATAGTGGCTCAGTTCATCCAGAAGCATCTCTAGATTATTCCAAAACAATAAGGCTTCAGTCTCTGGGGGTCTAAAGAATTTACTCACATGTTCTAATTCTAAGCATAATGCTTGAAAAAGAGAAAACAAATGTAGGTAGGTGAGTAGGGCAAGGGGGCAGGAGTTGGTGAGGGCTAACAACGATCCAAATACACTGTAAACACAAGTTTCAAAGAACTACTTTTAAAAAAAAGAAAAATAGGCATAATGTATGTTATTGGAGAAAATTAGAAAGCACATAAATGAAAAGTGAAAGTATTCATAAATACATATTTTAACACTTATTATATTTAATGTGTATATATATAGGAATTAGCACAGTTGCAAAAACGTTTTCCTCATCAAATGTTTTAGAAGAATTTCGTGGTTTTAGTCTAAAGCTATTCTATTGTCTCCAGAAGCACATCTGTTTAATCTTCCCTCTATTGCTGAACATTTAAAGGTTCTGGTGTTACGAGGTTGTAAAATACATCACATGGGCATCTTTGCTCATGAAGACTCTTCCTTTTCCACCTCTAATGATTCCTTTAGATTGCCAGGAAAATGAAATCATCTGCTCAGAGGGCAGCAACATGCTAAGGCTCTTGTGGCATACAGACATGTCACCGTAATGTGCGTGTCAATCAGCAGTGCAGGACACGCCAGTCTCCTGCCGCCTTTCCAGCATCTATCTAATTATTTCCACTCTTAAAAGGCTTGCTATTCTGGTTCAGTTAAAAGAATCTCGCTGCTACTTCATTCAGTTTTTAAAATTACTTGTCGGGTACTCCACTCATTTTCGCAGTGGGTTTAATTCTGCTTCATGGATTGATTTATTTACTTTGCACTGTATAAGCCTGTGTCTTCTCTCTAATCTCTTTTCAGGCCAGACGTGAGCCCTCAGAGTTGAACCATATGCTAATCCCTCCTCTGGCCTATTCTCTTATGTTCCGGTACATTCTTATTACTTTCCCATTCTTGTCTACCTGCCTGGTCTTTCTTTGGCTGTCTTGGAACCCAAAGGGCTACTATGATGGTTCTCAGACAGCAGGGCCAGCAACCAGGATGTAGTGTGGTGATGGATTGCTTATTCATCTTCCTCCCTACAGGAAGGAGGGAGAGAGGAAGTTACTCACCAACTCTACCTTCAGAGCCTCTTCCTGTGGGAGACACAGAGTCTCTAACCTCCTTGAGTTAGTGAACTTTAGCCAAAGCAAGAACAACCAATTTGGAATTCTCGTCAGCACTACCAAGTAACAGTTGCCCTTCCTCCATCTCCCAGACACCCATGCCAATGTATGAGGCACTTCCAAGGGGGACACATCTTCTCAATCTCTAGTACCAACATCAGCAGAGCTGAGGGGAGACAAGGAACAGGAGGCCCCCAACACCTTGTACAGGACCCCTTTGCTGTTTGACCTCATTATCTATAATGCAGGTGTTCAGGCCCCTTCCCAGCTCTGCCTGAGTGTCATTAAGAGCAAAAGAACTCTTGGTATCCTAGATTCTGAAACATACACAAAGTAGCTTTGTACAACAAAAGGTGGTACCCATCCATGATCTAGCTGCACAGTTCATTCTAGAATGTTCTAGAACTAGAAAATAATCCTTAAAAGCCGTGGAATTGACTTTTTCTCCTAGACTACTGTTTCTAAAATCTGTCTCTACTCAACTTTTGTAGGTTGTGGCTGCAATTCACATGTACAGGATAGCTCCATGTCCAGTTTTTACTAGAAAAACTGTTCAAGTAAGTAAGTAAGCGTATTAGCCACACTTCTTAAGGATTTTGAAAAGGATATATTGTGACTCCTCAAGAGAAGGCTGAGGAATGCATTTCTCACCTTTGACTTCTTAACTATTCAGGGACATCTTATGGTGCAAAGGTTCAACAGAATACCCACATCATGTAGCCTTTATCTCCATCTTTATACATTTGAGAAAAATAGATTTGGGGAGGAAGAGAATCTCTGACTGTAAGTCCCTAACCCAGCTACCTTTCTATCCAAGGCCCATTACAGAAAATGGTTCTAAGCCTGTGAGACAATATGTAAACAAACAGACATGGCTATATTCTAATAAAATTTTATTAAACTTTGGGACACAGTGGGTTTATGAGCCATGACTGGGTGGTCTTTGCTGTAGTTCATCTCACCCCAGGAAGGTAGAACCTCTAGGCCCCGTGTATAAAGAAGTAAATACTGAAAAGGCCAAGTCACTAATGAGAAGGCTTCACTCATAGATGCCAATCCAACTGATGGAGAAATAGTCCTGTACCTTCCCAGTTCTGAGGATCAGGAAGCATGGCTCCCGCCCCATGCCTAGCACTGCTGGGATACAACCCTAGGAGGTCAACAACCAGAGCCCCAAAAGAAGACACATGAGGCCTGTGTGACATCTCAGTATTATGAAAGAAATGGACTTCTTTGGGTGAACTGAGTGTCAGTGCCTTTGTATGAACTAGGATGCTTTAAACAGGAAGCAGCAGCTACAGACAAAAGGGAAGAGAGTAGAACTGAATGTCTACACACCCTCAATATGGTAGTCTTCTCTCCTGACACGACTATAGCAGGGTGCCCATGGAGTGTGAAGACTGTCAGCAATATGAATCCCAGCGCTGAGCCACGTGGACTGTACAGGCTTCCAAGCTAATAAAACAAGCACTCATTCTCTTCATCCCTCAATTTATAATGGGGCGGGATGTGGGGGATAGGCAATAAATTCCTATCAGAATCAAAAACAATTCATCTGTGGGAGGGGTGACTGCAGATGAATCTAGTCTAGAGAACCTCTTGAGGGACACAGAGGACCTGCACCTCCAGCGTCCGACTCCCGCAGCTGCCACATTGATGGACAGCCATCGCTTCCTTAGAGGCTCTTCAGCACAACCCATCTGACCACTGGCTTACCTGCAGCCCAGAGCAGACCTTATCATGTTGGTATGCCCTGGATTTCCTTGAACATTCCTGGTTTTCCTTTCCTCATGTTTACCATGAATTATGATTTGTAACTTGGAAATGCACAATACTGACAATCTCTGTGAGGATAACCATGGTAACCTAAGGTCTGGTGAATTTGGAAGCCCTTTCTACAGAGAGACAGATGCCTAGGAGACTCAAATGGGAAGATGCAAAGATATTGAACTTCCTGGGTCATCTCAGGAATCAAGAGACACTCCGGTAACTATGGTGCAAGACGTCTGGAAAAAGACGCAGCTGAAAAGGCTTTTGTGTGGGTAGACAGCAGGATTTGGGCAGAGCCCCAAAAACACCCATGATAATTGTCTAAACTATAAATCAAGCCAGCACCAACTAGATGCCAAGGATTTCACAAAGAGCCACAGACAAAATTTAAAAAAAAAAAAAAGGCGAAAAGAAAAAGGAATCTAAATCAAGTCAAAGAGGCCTTCCCATATTCCCTCATCAGGCATTTATAGCAGCCATATACAGAAAGCCTGTGTGGGACGAGGGACCAGGGCACTTACCTTGAGGAGTTTATGATCTGTCTAAGTCATTAAGACATTAAGAAAATCACCTAATAATAAAACATATCCAACAAAATATCCAAATAAAAATATCACTATTGGGTTATGTTTTATAACAATGGGGCTGAATAGGATAAGGAAGTCTTTAAAGAACGTCAGGGAAAGTTTTATGGCAACTTTCCCACATTTCTTAGCTGGAGACCTTCAAGACAGTCCATCCAAGGATATAATCACTAGACAAGAACCTTCTCCCTCAGCCATGGTCAGCACCACTAATCAGCCATGGAGTTCTTTTCAGCTGATCCCAGTTGTGCATGGCTCCGAAAAGGCACAGCTAATTGACCGAAACATGGTGCATGGAGCAAAAACTGCCACCCTGGGAGGAGGCAGGCAAAGGCAGTCAATCATCTAAAAGGTTAAGAAGACAATCCAGACAAGAGCTCAATCCCCAAGCCAAATCCTGGGTGTTTTCTTGATCCTGAAACAGAGGTATCAGATTCCCCAGTGTGGGTCACATGTTGGAAACCCCAACTGCCTCAAAAAAAATCTAATTTTTTCTGACCACTAAAACTCCTCAACAGAAACCAATTCTGATAGCAGTCCTTAGGACAAACTCTTCCCAGAGATGACAAATCTCTTCCCAGAACTATTCCACCAGAAGAGTGCGAGCTTCCAAAAGAAAGGGGTCGTCTCTTCTGAAGAGACAGGGACATGGAATACAAAGAAACAGCAGCACAGCCCTGTGCTAGAAAGAGCTACCGGAGCTTGAGGGTACGGCCAATCCCCAGCAGCTGTACATGGCATTCAATGGCTTATGCTGTCCCTTTCCTCAGAAGTGATTACCCTTGGCCCTGTCAAGGGGCCTATGCCAGCTGCCACCTGGCCTACTAGAAGTGACCTATTCTCCTTTTGACAGTTTGAAACATGGGAGAGAAATAGAAATCAACTAGAATGAATCTGCCTAATTTTGCAGCTTCTTTTATTGTGCTAAAACTTCTGGTTTCAGCTATAAATGTCCCCTTATTGTCCCTATGTTGAAGGCTTGATCTCTAATTCAGCAATGTTCAAAGAGAGAGCCTCTGAGAAGGGCTTAGATCATGAGGGTTCGGGCACCATAAATAAGTCAACTCACAGGTAGTACTCATAACTGGATGGGCCACGTAGAGGTGGTAGTGTAGCCTCAATTTTCTTAATGTATTTTATTACAACTTGTTAACCAAGTATACATCACTTATAACCTGACTAACCAAAGCAATAGGAAAAGAGGATTAAAGAATAGCAAAACCGTAAGGATATCAGTTCCGAGGAGCGATTCTCCTGGCATAATCAGCAGGATTTCTTCTGCTGGAACCTGGAGTAACCAGAACCAGGAACCTCAGCAGGAGCCGGAGCCCCAAAGCCTTCCCTCCAGGAGTTCTCTCTAGGAGCTTCTCGAAGTGGAGCAATGAACAGCCAAAACTATCCAAAGTCTCCAATAAGCTCCGCCTCCAGTTTTTGGCTCATTTATATATCTCCTCCCAGAATCTGTTCACGGAATCTTTTCAGCTGACAACAATCAAGCTCCTGCACAAGGTGGTTGGTCTTCTAGTGGATTGCCCTCACCTGTTCTCTCACAAGACTGTTCCGATCTCATACTTGGGATCCTAAAAAACAGGTTTATCTCTCCTTCATGGTAGAAACTTTAAGAACTGGGACCTAGTTGGAGGAAGTGGGTCATTGGAGGGTGCTGTTGAAGGGTTTGTATTTTCCCTAGCCCTATCCTGTGTCTGTACCCTGGCCACCATGAGGTGAGCAGCTTTGCTATACCACAGACTTTGCTCCATGGTGTTCTGTTCTGCCACACACCCACAGAAATAAGACCAAGACACTGTGAGCTAAAATGTCCGAAATGGTTTACTCAAGTGTTACATCTAAGAAATGCTGACTAACAACTTGAGAGTGCACAAGACTTCAGCCAAAGGAGAGGGATCTACTTCTAAATATTCACAAGCTTTATGCTCAAGATGACTGAAGGGCAGATGTGAAGGCAAACTGTGGAGCCCTGCACAAGAATGCCTGAGTGACGGGCAAGGCTGCCAGTAACTTCTGTGATAAACATCAAACTCCGTTCCCTGTGCATAGAAAAGTCCAATACCACTCTAGGCCCAGTCAATCCCACCTCATGGGCCTTCCATAATACCCTCTCTCTATTGAGAACTATACCTTGTCCCAAACACTAGACTTCTGTGGTCACATGATTTGCTCACAATTTACCTTCTTCTTCTTAACTATAAGATGCCTAGAGACATAGACTCAGTCTGGTTTGGTTCCTGAGCTAAGTAATAATAGTTTGCTCAAGTGGCCTTACTACATGCCATGTACATGGCCTTACTACATGGACATGTAGTCCAGACTACATGTATGTCTAGAGCTTCCTATGCAAGGTTTCACTGACTATGTACAGTTTACAGCATTCCAAGCCAGGCAACAGGCTCTGGATACATCAGAATGAAACATCTGCCTCACACTTTTCTCACACATGAAGAATTGTGTGTGTAGGGGGGGGTTACAATCACCAAAGCCTTCTCTAACATTATCTTTGGATTTTCAAGCGCAAACACAATGCTCAACCTTTGAATCGACTCAGGAATGGAGGAGAATTTCCATTCTTAAGTAAAATAATAGAGTGTGCCCATAATGCTCATCATTCAGTCTTCCATTACACACACACACACACACACACACACACACACACACACACACACCTGCCTTGACAGAAATGTAGCCTACAGAGGTTGCGGCTGCACTGGAAGTTTGCCTCTGCTCTGTCCTTGCATGTCATCTTTGGACAAGGACTTGTTAAAGACCCATTAAAAAGCCAAATGCCAAGTACCAAAAAGAATCCTCCTCTTTGGCAATGCCTTGTTTTTCTGTTGAGGTATCCTAGATCTACCCCCAAATACTTCCCGTGGCATCATGGTGCTGATACTGTCCAAGTCATTTTATAAATGGGAGGAGGTGTCTTGATCACTACTCTTCCTCAAGTCACCTCAAAGCTCTTAACCCCTTAGTCTAAACTAGATCAGCCTTCTACAACAGAGATGGCATACTTTCATGGCTGCCTTTAGCTAAAGGTTTGAAGTAAAGATGTGTTGGTTTGAATAGGAATGGCCCCCATAGACTCGTGTGTTTGAATACTTGGTCCATACAGAATGTCACTATGAAGAAGTGTGGCTTTCTGTTAATGATATTCAGCTATGCTTGCAGACAGGAGCCTAGCTGAGTTGTCCTCTGAGAGGCTCCACCCAGCAGCGCCTTGAAACAAATGCTGAGACTCACAGCCAAACATTGGGTGATGTGTAGGAAGTCTTGCAGAAAAGTGGAGGGGAAGAAGAAAAGGACCTGGAGGTGACATGAGCTCCACAAGAAGACCAACAGAGCCAACTAACTAGGGCCCAGTGGGGCTTGTGGAGACTGAAGCACCAACCAAGGACCATGCCTGGACTGGACCTAGGCCTCCTACACAGATTTAGCCAATAGGCAGCTCAGGCTTCATATGGGTCCTCTGGTAAGGAATGTGGGGGTTATCTCTGACATGGACTCTGTTGCCTGGTTTTTGCTCACTTCCCCTAGGCAGGAGTGCCTTGCCAGGCCACAGGGGGAAAGGACATGCTCAGTCTTGAGGTGACTTGATGAGCTGGGGTAGATGGGATGGGAGGCTCCCCTTTTCTGAAGAATAGGGGAGGGGAGATGGAGGAAGAGGGAGGGGGTGGGACTGGGAGGAGAAGATGGAAGGGGCTACAACCAGGATGTAAAGTAACTAAATTAATTGTTGGTTTTTTTTTTTTTAAAGACATCTGAAAAGAAAAAAGAGGCATGGCCTTGCTGGAGGAGGTGTGGCTTTGTTGGAGGAACTGAGTCACTAAGAGATGGGTTTTCAGGTTTCAAAATCAGGCCTAGTGGCTCCCAGTTTCTCTTTTGCTACCTGCAGGTCAAGATATTCAACTTTCAGCTCCTTCTCCAGCACTATGTCTGCCTGCACACCACCGTGCTTCCAGCCATGATGATAATGGACGGCACCTCTGAACTGTAAGCCAGCCCCGATTAAATGTTTTCCTTTATTTAGAATGGTTGTGGACATGGTGTCTCTTCACAGCAATGAAGCCCTAAGACACCGGAGAAATCTAGGGCTGAGTCTCTGCAAGGAGGAGACCTGGCGAGGCTACAGATGTGCAGGCGTCCTTCACCCACTGTGAACAACACTCAAAGAGCTAGCTGCTGACACTGCCAGGAAGACAAATCTGTGGCAGCTGAGACATGTGTGGGTTAGGCAGGGAGTCGGGCATGAGACTAGACATGATGCCTGGGCCAAAGTTGGCTTTGTGGAAAGGCAGAAAACGTAGCTGCCTTTAGGGTTGGAGAAGGGGCACTGTAGAAGGTTCCTGGGTGTCAACTGTCTGTATTTCTAGCCTGCACCAGAGCTAAAAAATCTTCTTTATGCCTCCCTCTAGGCTAAGGCTATATCCTCTTTTTTTCAGGCATACTGGCACATCCCACAGAGAGCCATTATATTGTGGTAACCCAATGGTGCGCTGATGATGACAGAAGAGTAAAACACTCAGGAAGATTTCCTTTTGTAATCTGGGACCCAGACCATCCAAGACCAATGACTTCAGAATCTCTGGAGTAATAACTCACAAGTCATTTTTAACTTCCTAAATGTTTCCAACATGCAGTGGAAACATCCATCCACACCTCGGCAAGGAAACTGAGTCTGAGAGCAGTGGCACAACACAAGACCATGTGGAGAAACCAGCTAGGGGCAGGTACCGCAAAGATAGGCGACTCCTGATCCTCACGTTCATCTTGATGACAGATCGTGAAGGGCTTTATCACCCTAGCTTCCAGAACCAGACTGCAGGTCAAGGGTGGAGGGAGGTGCAGCGTGTGAGTAAGAATCAAGAGACATTAGTACACCCCAGCACCCTGGGTCTGACAAAGGATAAGAGCACTGTTATTGGGGACACTTTGGACTCAACTGGAGCTAACCTACTAGAGTTGTTGCAACTGCGCCCTGAGTGGCAGGCTCTGCCCCACGGAGAGAGTGGACACCAGTGTCTTTGCAATCTTCTGAGGAACGTTTCTAGTTTCTGTCCCTTAAAGGTTCAGGTGAACTGGGCTTTCTTAAAGAGATCTCTTATCAAATTGAGATGGTTCCTTCCCGTCCCCAGCTTAACGTGTTCGTGAATGGGAGTTGAATTCTGTCAAATGCTTCTTTGGTAGCTATTGGTACTGCCTGTTGATATAAGGTATCATAAGCTTAAATTTTTTAAAGCTAGATTTGCATGCCTAGGACAGATCCCACTACGTCGTGGTGTGCAGTTTTGCTTGTATCTTGCAGAACTGAAACTGCTAATGTTTTCTTGAGGATTTTTGCAGCTATGCTCATGAGTGACATGTGTGCTCTATTATTTTTCTTTTTAGCATATCGCCGATCCCATCTGATCTTCGGATAAAGCAAAGGAGGAATTATTATGGCTTCTTTCTTAACTATTTGGTGTAATTCATACAATGTGCCGGTGAACCACCTGGGCCTGAGCCTTTCTGCTTAGGTTATTAACTATTGATTCAACTATTTTAATAGCTACAGACCTATTCTTCTTGTCATGTCTTTCTTGTAAACGTACTGACAAAATGAATGTTCTGAGATATTGGTCCACTTCTAAGTTACCATATCTGTGGCCATAGAGTTGCTCATGGTATCTCTCTGATATCTTTTCAACGCCCAGGGGATGTGTAGTTATAATCCTGCATTCATTCCTGATGTTCATAATTTAATTAGTCTGTCTAGAAACTTATTGATGTTGTTGGTTCATTCACAGAGCCAACTTTTAGTTTATTGATTTAATTTTCTGTTTTAAATGTAATTGGCTTCTGATCTCAGTTGTATTATTTTCTTCTGTTTAATTTGGGCTCCATTTGCAGTTCTTCCCTGCTATGGAAGGCCAGGCTTCTGAGTTTTAGGGCTTCTTGTGCCTCTTCTCTTCACTAACATGTGCCTTCCACACTTTCAGTTTCCCTCCAACGGCTGCTTCCACTCCAGCTCACACATTTTGCTAAGTTCCACTTTTGTTTCTATCTGCTACACACCTTACCTTTAAATTTCTCTCAAGATTCTTCTTTGAACTCCATGCGGTCTCCAATTGTGTTGTTTATAATCTGCAAGGATGCTGGTATACCCTGGGTGTCTTTCTAGCTTCATTCCATAGTAAGCCAACATCAGGCACCGTGAGATTTATGATCTTTTTAGTTTCACAGAATGGTCTAGGTTCCATATGAACTTGAGAACAATAGGAATATCTCATTGGATGATTTCTTCTCTATATGTCCAGTAGGAAGTCCCAGTTCCTCGTGGTGGCCAAGGTCAGTGGTGTCTGTGTCCATTGTCTGCCTACTATCTCTGTTTGTGTGTGATAAAGGGTTGCTGAAATTCCCAACTGTAGCTGTGGATTCATCTATTGCCTTTAATAGTTCTTTAGCTCTATGTCTCATGTGTTTTAATGCTCTTTTGTCAGGCATACATATGCCGAAGAGTGTTGTGTCTTCCAGAGAATTGAACCCCTTTACCGTTTTCTCATACTCCTTTTTATACCGTTATTCAAGTGTGCCCTTTCTAAGGACAGCGACACTTGTTTTCTTGTCATTAGCATGGGATACTTCTTTAAAGCGTCTACCATTTGGTTGATTTTTCAGTCTTTGTATTTCAAGTAGCTTCTCATACACAAAAATATAATTTTACTCTTGTTTTTGGATCCACTGAGATGTCCTTTTAATTTTTCATATTTATTGTTTCTGTCTGTGTGAATGCACACGCACATGTTCCATAGTGTGTGTGTGTGTGTGTGCGTGTGTGTTCGTGTGCGTGTGTGTTCGTGTGCGTGCGTGCGCGCGCGCGTGCGCGCGCGCGTGTGTGTGTGTGTGTGTGTGTGTGTGTGTGTGTGTGTGTGTGTGTGTGTGTGT
>OU015755.1:23524149-23566871 GCA_907169655.1 Acomys percivali | reverse complement strand
TGTGTGTGTGTGTGTGTGTGTGTGTGTGTGTGTGTGTGTGTGTGTGTAGAAGCCAGAGGAGTTGGTAGAATCCCATGTGGATTCCAGGGATCAAACTCAGGTCTTCAGGTGTGGCATTAAGCACTTTTCTCAAGGAACCATCTCAACTGACCTGACAATGGCTTTTAACTGATGCATTTAGATCACTGACATTCAAAGTAGAATCATGGTTGAATTAATATCTACCATATTTATTGCTGTTTTTATTCGCTTTACTCCCACCTTTGTAGGTTAAATTAAGCACTTTATATAATTCCATCTATAAGCTGTACAATTCCATTTTCTAGTTTTTATTCCTTTTAATCGTTGGAACATACATTTAAACCAGTTCATGTCTGCTCTCTCCCTCCCTCCCCCTGTCTCTCTCTCCCTCCCCCCTCTCCCCTCTCTCTCTCTCTCTCTCTCTCTCTCTCTCTCTCTCTCTCTCTCTCTCTCTCTCTCTCTTTCTCTCTCTCTCTCCCCCACCTCTCTCTCGGTTTTGGTTTTGGTTTTGGTTTGTGTAGGTTGCCTTCAAACTCTCAATCCTCCGGTCTTAGCCTCCTGGATGCTGGGATCATACTACTTCCTTCCCCTGCTGCCCATCCTTGTTCCCTCCCCCTCCTCCTTCTACCCTTCTCTTCTCCTTTCCCTCTGTTTTCATGCAGGGAAGTCAATCCAGGTCTGACACTTGCCAAGCAGGTGCCCTCTCACTTGTCTATGCATCCTGCCCTAGGAGAAACTTCTTGACATTGGTCTTGGCAATGATTTATTGGATATGACACAAAAGGGATAGCGACAAAAGCAAAAACAGACAAGCGGATCATCTTAAAATGTTTCTGCATAATAATCTACCAAGTAAGATGGTCACCTTTAGAATTCTCATCCTTTGTGAGTGGATACATACATATATTAAAATTCACTAAATCTTGTACATAACTATGCAATTTTCTGTCAAAAGGAAACATTTTTGTAAGAGTGCTGTTAGGACAGAAGTAGGTAATTTTTATAAGAACATTAAATGCATCACTTTAAAGAGAAAACAACATGAACTTAAGACAGAAACTTGAATCTATGTAGAAAAAGTAAGAATATTGGAGAAAAAATATAGTATAATGAAACTTTTGAGTTACTGACTTCACAACTGGTCTAATAGGTAACAATTTGTTCAAAATAATAGCAATGCCATATATATATATATTCATATGCTTATGTATAAGTAAAATGAATGGCAGTAATGACACAAGAAATAAGAGAAAGAAATAGGACAATTACACTAGACAAGTTATTTCCACTATGCGTGAAGAAGTACACAGTTGTTTGAAAGTAGACTTAGGGACCTATGAGATGACTCCATGGGTGAAGGATGTTTGCTGCACAGACTAATGACCTGGTTTCACCCATGGAACGCACATGGTGACAGGGAAGAGCTGGTTCTGAAAAGCCACTAGCCAAGAACACTCCTCTAGGAAAAATTGCCCTCCAAAAGTGAAAATAAAAATACAATGCTTTTTATGTGTAACTTTTTAATACTAAATTTTTAAATAATTCTAATTAAAATAAAAGTGATAAGGATATAGCCACACAAATAATGACAGAGGGTTGCTAACAGACCTACCTTCCAAGAAATGTTGAAGTTCTTCAAGTCCAAACAAAGGAATTAAATAGGACACAAAAGCATATGAAAATACAAAACTCGCTAGTGATGGGGCTTGCATAGACAGAGTGCCATAGTAATCTAATGGTAGCACACAAATTGCTTTTAATTTAAGAATAAAAGCCAAAAGACAAGCTTACTAAAAATAGGAGTTACAAAAATTTGTTAATGAAGACAATATAAAAAGACATGAGTGGTGACATAAATAACATAAAGTTTGAGGGGAGCAGAAATATAGAGTTTTTACATGATTGAAGTTGAGCTGTTGTCAGGTTATATTACTATAATTACTATAATTATGATATGTTTTATGTAACCCTCATAGTAACCACAAAGAAAATATTTACATAAAAATTAAAAAATGGCATATCAAAGCATTAAAAAAAGAAAAGAAGAGAAGAACAGGATAGCCAGAAAACAGTTAACAAAATAGAACTGGAATGTTCTTTCTTATGAATAATTAGTTTAGTGTAAATGGGCTAAATGCCTCAGTGAGAATACACAGAATGACTCAATGGAAAAACTAAAGCCAAATTGTTTGCCATCTTTGGGAAACTAATTTACATGTAAGAATTAGCATGCTTCACACCTTTAATCTCAGCACTGGGAGGCAGAGGCAGGTAGATTTCTAAGTTCTCAACTAACCTAGTCTACAGAGCAAATTCCAGGACAGCCAATGCTACACAGAGAAGCCCTGTTTTTGAAAAACCAGAGCTGCAGAACTAAACAGAGAATTCTCAATAGAGGAATATCAAATGGTGGAGAAACACTTAAAGAAATGCTCGACCTCCTTAGTCATCAGAGAAATGCAAATCAAAACGACACTGAGATTCCATCTTACACCCATCAGAATGGCTAAGATCAATAACTCAACTGACACCACATGCTGGCGAGGATGTGGAGAGAGAGGAACACTCCTTCATTGCTGGTGGGAATGCAAACTAGTACAACCACTTTGGAAATCTATCTGGCGCTTTCTCAGAAAAATGGGAATAGGGCTTCCTCAAGACCCAGCTATTCCACTCCTTGGAATATACCCAGAAGATGCACTACCACACAACAGGGACATATGCTCAATCATGTTCATAGCTGCCTTATTCATAATAGCCAGAACATGGAAACAACCTACGTGTCCATCAGTAGAAGAATGGATAAAGAAACTGTGGTATATTTACACTATGGAATACTACTCAGCTATTAAAAACAAGGAATTTCCCAAATTTGTGGACAAATGGATTGAACTAGAAATTATCATAATGAGTGAGTTCACCCAGAAGCAAAAAGAGTCAAATGGTATATACTCACTTATATCGAGACACTAGGCCAAGGGGTACGCCCCCATGATAAACTTTACCTACCAAGAAAGTGGGTCAGAGGGGAGAAAATCCTATTGAGACTTTAGGGGTGAGAAGCCTGGGAGAATGAGGAAATAGAAGGATCCAGTGGGTCCTGGAAAACTACAGGCGGGTCTGGGCCCTCTAGTCCTCCTCAAACTATGGCACCAGCCAAGGAAAATATAGCAGTAAACTTCGAACCCCTACCCAGTCTAGCCGATGGACAGGACATTCTCCACCGTTAAGTGGAGAAGGGGATCTGACTTTCACACAAACTCTGGTGCCCCATATCGGACCATGTCCCTTGGATGGGGAGGCCTGGTGGCACTCAGAGGAAAGATAATAAGTCACCAAGAAGAGACTTGATACCCTAGGAGCATATACAGGGGGAGGAGGTCCCCCTCAGTCACAGACATAGGGGAAGGGAGTAGAGGGGGAAACGGGAGGAAGGAAAGAAAGGGAGGATACAAGGGATGGACTAACAATTGAGATGTAATATGAATAAATTAATAAATAAATTTAAAAGAAAAGAAAAGAAAAACCAGAGCTGGGGAAAAAAAGAATACATTTGGGCTAAAAATGAATAGATGATTATATCTAGTCAAAATGATGAGCGAAAGTGAGAATTTTGGCTCTGCTTCATTGGGCAACGTAGATTTTGAGTAAGAAACTTTCTCAGGAAACCATGAATATCCTAATATAACAATTAAGCATCAACTCATTAGTAAGATGCAGAAATTACAAGCAGTATGTACCCTATTGAATATCTAACTATATAAAGCAAATCTAGACAGCACTATACACATATACACATAAACATACATATATACAGAGAGATCATAGCAGACTTCAATAATTCAGTTTCAGTGCTAGAACATTCTGGCAGAAGGCCAAAGAGGAAACAGGAGACTTACACAGCGCTGTAGACCAATGCACCTCCCAGACATGCAGAACATTCCACCCAACGAGACACATTTAACATCCACTCTCACACACGGCGTTCCCCAGGACATAGCACATAATAGCTGACAAAACAAATTCTAACCACTTTAAGAACACTGAGTCTACACGAAATATCTTTTTCCAGCCACAATGAAACAAAACCATAGATCAACAACAGGAGGAAAATCAGAAAGTTCACACATGCAAACTAAACAGCACACTGTTAACAAATGGGACAAAGAAGTCAACAGAGGAATGGAATAATGCATGGACACAAATACAATGAAAACACAACATATCAAACCTTACAGTATTCAGAATAAGCAGCCAGAGAATTCACAGTAATAAATTCCCCACCACAGAAGAAGAAAGGTCTCGACTCAAAAACTTTAGACCTGGAGAAGCTGAAAAGAAGAAAACATGAAGATCAGAAGAAGGAAAAAAATCAAGATTATATCAAAAATAAATGAGAAAAAAAAAACAGAGGACAATAGAAAAAAATCAATGGAACAAAAGGTGCTTGGTCTTTGTTGCTGTTTTCATTTCAAAGATAAATGAAATCAACAAATCTTTTGCTAGAGTCAACTAAAAAATAGAGAACACTCAAATAAATAAAATCAGATTGAAAGAGGAGGCATTACAACTGAGGCCAAACATATAAACAAAATCATAAATTCTGCTAGCAACTGCACACCAACCAACTGGATAACATTGAAATGAACAAATGCCTAGAAATATACAAACCAGCCCAAACTGAATCAAGAAGAAACCAACACTCTGAACAGACCAAAGATGAGGAATAAAATCTTTTCAATTTGTGTTTGCCTCTTGCAGGATATTTGATCCCATTGTGAACCCCCCGAGATTATGAACTGTAAAAAAAAACTGTCTTTTGTTTGGTGTGACTGAGCCCTAACACATACCTTTAAGAACTTTCTGTTTATTGTATACAGGTGGTTAAGATGTGGCTCAGCCCTAGCACACACTTTTAATCCAAGAGCTTTCTGTACACAGGATTTAATAAAGTTAACCCTAGGTCAAGGGTTGGAGCAAGAAACCAGCTGACAGGGATTAAGGGTAGGCGGGACTTTGAGTTGAAGGGCATTTAAGACAGTGTGGAGAAGAAGAAAGGACTTCTGAGCTTTGAACTAACAAGCCTTTGGCCTTGGGGTTGTTTGTTTGTTTGGCCTTTTCTTCCTGGTCTGTCAGCTGAGCTAGTGAGTTTTTCAGCTTTTTCCTCTGAGATGCGAGCTGAGTAGGAAGGTCAATCGGATGCTCTCTCTGCCTCTCTGAGCTAGCAAGTTTTCACCCCAGCATCTGGCGCCTGAGTCTTTATTGATAAAATTGAAAGATTGGGGTTTTCATTTTTAATAACAACATTTGCCCTAGAAATTCTCCATTTGTCTTTCACTTTTGAAAAATCATTTCACATAACACACACTTCCAGGTTGGCAGAGTTTCCTCTAAACTCAACCTTCTTCTAACCTGGCTATTTTCCTTTGGTCTTGCACACAGCTAAGTAGGACAACACGATGTCTTAGAAATCAACATGATGAAGTGGTTAAGAGAACTCAGTATATCCATTACATTTCATAGATATTCTTAGTGGGAAAAGGAGCTAATGACTTCCAAATGCAATCTTCTAATAAACCAGTAAATAGTATAATATGGTAATCTTAGTGCTGCCTTATACATTAGCAGTCTAGCTTATTCATGCACTTGCCTCTAAGTTTGTTTCCTTTAACCACACCCACCATTTCTTACGTCGCTCTTCTCCATTTTTTCCTTGGTTTCTGTCATTTTGTTCAGATCATGGGGTTTGGGAGGCTACATGTGTATTGTCCTCTGGCTTCATTCACCTTTTAATTTCTTACAGTTTGAAGTGTCTACCTGGATGCCAGTGTGCGTCACTTTATATGGCTTTCAACTTTCTTTCTCTCTCTCTCTCTAGGTCTCCTGCATCTATGGCGTGGTGTCTGACCTTAATTTGGGGAAATCATCAGTCATAATTGTACCCATATTTCTTCATCTCTTCTTCCCTTCATTGTCTTTCTGGTGTTCTTATTGTATGTAAGTATGATATTTGTAGCCATATCACAGTGTTTGGGGGATTTTTTTTAATACTCTGTCTCATATTTTTTTTTCCTAGTCTTTTTAGTCTATCAGTCTGGGAGGATTCAACTGACTCTGAAAATTCATTTGTCAGGCTGCTAATAAGCCATCAAAGTAATCCCCAATGTCTGTTGCAATGTATTATCCCTAGCATTTTCTGTTGTTGTGTTATCTCTGGCATTTCCTTTGCAGCATGTTCTGGTTAGTTTTTTGCCAACTTGACGCAAACTGAGGGTCATTGGGGAAGAAAGCACCTCAACTGAAGAATCATCTCCATAGGACGAGCCTGTGAGCAAGTTTATGGGGGCATTTTCCTGATAAATGACTGATGGGAGGTGACACCCCTGGTCAGGTGGTCCTGAGTTGTAGAAGAAACCAAACTGAGCAAGCAACCCAGTAAGCAACATTCCTCCATGGTCTCTGCTTTTGTTTCTGCCCCCAGTTTCCTGCTCTGACTTCCCTAAAGATGGACTGTAAGCTGTAAGCCGATTTCCTCCCAAGTTGCTTTTGGTCATTCATGATGTTTATCACAGTAACAAAAGAAGCTAACCGGGACAGAAATTGGTGTCAGTGATGAGGGGTATTGCTTTGACTAGACATGACCATGGGGTTTTTCTTCTGAGGGAGGATTGTGGAAAGAAACACTTTAACTTTAGGGTTGGAAAAGCCATTGAGTGCTGAGCACTTAGTGGACTGTTCTGTGGGAGTGTGGTAGATAAGAATGTGGAGGGAAAAAAAGCAGATGACAGAGGCCTGGCTTGTGAAGTTCCAGAAGGAAGTTTGAGAGTCCTTCAAAGACTCGATCAGAGCAATTTGTGCAATATTTTATATTAGGATGGTTTCTGCTCATCTGAGGCTGAAGAATCAGTGAGCTTAACACATCAGCACCACTGAAGCAAAGCCTTTGCTTTATTGAGACAGTCTATGCTGGTTAGATGGGCATACAAAGCAATCTGTGATGAATAAGAAGAGATCACCATCATTGTATGAAATCGACTGGGAAGTATTTCCTCAGGAGCATCACATAGAAACTATGTGGTCCAGAGAGGGCCAAGGCTACTCAACAAGCTGATAGCAGAACTTGGAAAATAATTTATAGAAGTTTCCCAAGTGGCACTGGTTCTGAAGGCATGAAGGTCATGGGAAAAGGACTGAGGTTGTGGCCGGTGGGTAGTATTCTTTGTGGCCTCTGTTTCAATTCCTGCCTCCCACTTCCTGTTTGAGGTCCTGACTTGGCTTGCCTTAAGATGGGTTATAACTTGTAAGCTAAATAAACCCTTTGTCCTCAAGTTTCTTTTGGTCCCAGTGTTTATCACAGGAAAAGCTAACCAGACACAGTGTTTTATCTCTGCCTTTGTGTTCCAGCATGTTCTCCTCTCATTTATATTGAGGTTTTGTCTCTCACATGTCTGCTTTACTATGTTATCACTAGCAGGCCTATTATAGTGTGTTATCTCTGGCATGCCTGCTGCAGTTGTTGTTGTTTGACTCCGACTATAGCTAGGTCTTTTAAGGAGCTGGCTCACTAGACGGTTGAGTTCCATATCTTTCATCTCCTCTCCCCCCTTTGATGGGACAGATTAGCTTTAGTGGTCTGGACCCGAGTGTTCACCTTCTCCTACATGGTAAGCTAAGGTGTGCTGGTCTGAATGAGAAATGTCCTCCATAGGCTCATGAATCTGAATAGTTGGTCCCCAACTATTTTGAGAGACTATAGAAACTTTAGGAGGTGGAGCCTTATTGGTAGACAGATGTCACTGGGGCATGCCTTCCTTGAAGGTCAGTAGCCTCACCTCAATATGGGGACTAAAGTGTCCCCACTCTCACTCTTGCTGCCACATCATGCCTTTCCTGCCATTGTGGATTCTTGATCTCTGGAACCATAAACACAATGAGCTCTGGTTTTTGAGGTTTATTTTTCCTACGTTGCTTTTAGTATTTTGTATGTTACCACAGCAGTAGAAGAGTAACTAATATAGCTAACCAGAGTCGAAGTTAGCTGTCTCCCATTCTCCATGTCAGTTTGATTTTGAAAAAAAAAAAAAAATCCCTACAGCTCAATGCAGTTAAGATATACAAATAGGGAGGTGATTCAGATAAATAAAGACAGGATGAAAAGGGAAACATTACCATTAGGGTTCTTTTGTAAGAACAGAGTCTGGCTACAAACAAAATGGCGTCTTTCCTGTCACTCTGACAGAAACATAGGAAGCTTTTTTTTCAGTGATCACTGTGGAAGCACAGTAGAGATCTCCAGGAACCAAAACTCATGAATGCTGAGAATTTTCCTATGCCTGGGTTCTCTTTGAAGCTTCTATTCTCTCACATTTGCTCATATTGAGCATCCAGCATACCACCTCTGCAAGCCATCTCTGCTCGCCCCCATCTCCACTCATCTCCCATCTTCACTCATCTCCCATCTCCACTCAGGCCCCATCTCCACTCAGCCCCCATCTCCACTCAGCCCCCATCTCTGCACTTCCCCTATCTCTGTTCATCCCCCATCTCTACTCACGCCCATCTCTGCTCATCCCCCCATCTCAACACATCCCTCATGTCCACTCACCCTCCATCTCTGCTCACCCCCATCTCTGCTCATCCCATCTCTGCTCACCCCCATCTCTGCTCACCCCATCTCTGCTCACCCCCATCTCTGCTCATCCCATTTCTGCTCACCCCCATCTTTGCTCACTCCATCTCTGCTCACCCCCATCTCTGCTCACCCCCATCTCTGCACATCCCCATCAGTGTTCACCCCACCTCTGCTCACCCCATCTCTGCTCACCCCCATCTCTGCACATCCCCATCAGTGTTCACCCCCATCTCTGCTCACCCCCATCTCTGCACACCCCTATCTCTGCACATCCCCATCAGTGTTCACCCCATCTCTGCTCACCCCCATCTCTGCACATCCCCATCAGTATTCACCCCCATCTCTGAACATCCCCATCAGTGTTCACCCCCATCTCTGCTCACCCCCATCTCTGCACACCCCCATCTCTGCACATCCCCATCAGTGTTCACCCCCATCTCTGCTCACCCCATCTCTACTCACTCTCCATCTCTGCTCACTTAGATGCTGGTTCACCCAGAGATTTCTGAACATGGGGTTCTGTGTCTGCTTGCTGACCTTTCCATTTGGGGGTCTTGTCACCTACCATCATGTATCTAAGATGAGGTATTAGTTTTTCATATTGCTCAGTTACTTGCTTGCTAGAATGAGGCATTGATGACTTCCAAACTTCTGACATGTTAGACTCAAATCTTGAAGTCACAAAGAGATTCTAGATTAAAAAAAAAAAAAAAGAACCCTCATATCTCAAGTTCCTTCGAAGCACATGAAAAGAAAAGACTGTAAATGAAGTCTCTAGGTGAGGGAGATTCAAGGGACAAGGCAAGTCTGATGAGACCAGAACTCATGCCTCTCTTTTGTGGGTAACCTTGATGAAATGTGAGGGTCTTAATGTTAGGCCCTTTTCATTCAGATTAAAATCTTAATGTGATACCAGATTTTGCAGGGCAGGGGCCTGCATTAGGTAAAGCTGTTCTTTAATTTCCTCTCTGAAGGCAGAGTCTCCCTTGTTCAATCAGCTTAGTTTTCTGTCACTCAGGCAGGCAGCAATGAAATAGTGCTCAGAAAAAATTACATTCCCCGCAATTCCAGAGCATGCCTGGCTCATGAAGCGTGCACACAATTGCTACTTCATAAAAGTTTGATGAATGAGATGCAAAATATACAGCTCCCTTCCTCTGAGCAATGTAGGGGGCTTTATTCCAAGGGTCATTTTGGATAATGAAAAACACGATTAATGAGTTTGATTAAAGGATTCATTAACAGCGGAGAATGTTTAGAAAGTAAAAAGAAGGGTCTTTGCCTGGGAGTATCAAGCGTGAGAGTAACTCAGCCTAAAGCTATGGCAGTTTGCCTTTGGGGGAAAGTAGCTTCTGGGATGTGCTCAAGTACCTTGACCTTGGGCAAGTCTATAGAGACCTTGGACAAGTCTATAGAGACCTTGGACAAGTCTATAGAGACCTTGGACAAGTCTTGGACCCTCTGTCTGCTTTACTTTACCCAACGGAGGAGCCTGAGACTCTAAACTGTGCTCCCTGCATTCTTAGATGTTCTTTTTCTGGGGCTGATGTTTGCCATAGAAATGAGCCCCTTGAGTCAGCTTGCTGTTCAGTAGGACACCCAGAATAAAATTAATGGCAGTAGTTTCCATATAGGAGTTCAGCGTTTGACCACAGTAAACAGGGTAATATTGGGACAACTGGGCAGGTTCCATCTTAAGTGACCATTTCAACCTTCCATAAAACTAAAGGAAGTCACAAGTGCAAGTGCTGGTCTGAATCGGTGTGCAAACGTGTGTGGGGGGGGGTTATGTGGGCATTTGTATGCGTTTATGCATAAATATCCATGAATATGAGTGTGAGTGTCTGTGGGTAAAATGTGTGAGTGTGGCTGTCTGCATGAACTAGTGGCTAGGTGAATGCGTGGGTAAGATTACAAGTGAAGGTGTACTCATTTGTATGACTGTGGTGCACGTGTATATACAAGCATGCGTGTGTGTGTGTGTGTGTGTGTGTGTGTGTGTGTATGGACACATATATGTGCACACATGAGGATATGTGTGGGTGTGTCTGTGCATTTGTAGATGTAAGAGTGTGTCACAGCATGGAGGTACAGGTTGTGCATACGCGTACACTTCTTTGACTGCCCTGCCTCCTTCGCACCCCGCTTCCCCGCTGATAAGTGCACTCTGCCTCCTGCTGGCCTACTTCTTCATGAGCTCTCTCTTTATAGTGTCTCCTTGGGGTGCAGTAACCATAGGTCATTTAATAATGCAGGCTGCAGGTACATAGAAAGCAACTTGTAAAAAAAAACAAAAAAAAAACAAAAAAAAACCTTTAAGAGAAACGTGGCCTAAGCAGAAAACTCCAGCCTTGCAGCAGTCCTCTGCTGAACTCATTCACATTTCGTTGGGGAACAGAAAAAAAGCAGGTTTGCAGAGGAAGAGGCCAACTGGCCCCCAGGACTGAAGAGCCTGTCAGCTGTGAGAAAAGAATGTATATTTAGAAAAGGGACCAATTATTTCCATGACACAAACAACTACATTACTAACCCACACATGCTTCCCTCCTTTAAAAGCCTGAGTATTTTATGCATGAAGACAGGATATATTTGAGCTGAGTCCTTTCCAGCTTTAACTATAAAAAGTAAACACCTTCAGCAGGATGAACTAAGGACATGTGATTGGATGTAGTCAATGTCCTTGCATCTCAATAAGCACATGAAAACACTAGCCAAGTCCTCATCAGTTTCTGAATTTAAAAATCCATCTGTGGAAGGAGGGCCTAGCATTCTGGGATGAGAATGATTGGTTCAAATAGAGCTATTCCAAGAAGGGAAGAGATGCCGATAGGCTAGGAGACAGAAGGTAAGTTCCCTCAATTTCAATTTTCAGCACGGGCTTCTGGACATAGCAGATGCTAAAATATTTAGTTTTGTAAAGTAAATGAGTGCATCACTGGAGGGATCAATCAACTGATAAATAAAAGTTTTCCGTGGAAAGGGGAGTGAAGAACTATTTCTTGGCTTATACATAAGCCTTCTTTAGGATCAGCCTGTCAAAAGGTGCTGAGTCCTGAAGCTTCCATGCTCCTCCAACATCGCAGTTTCCCAGAATGCTCTGCAACCGTAAGTAAGAGCTTCCAGATGCTACTCTCTTTGTGAATCTAAAGGGCTGGCTCCCGAGCTTATGAGGATGCAGTCCTTGCCCCGGTTGCGGTGAGGTGACCGTTCCGCTCATCTTGAAGTTATCTGAGAGGCTGATTCACCTCACTGTTGTTGAACATCAAAGGGCAGGAGTAAGGATACCTATCAGAAACGAGATTCCCGTCTCTTGCTACGAGGCCCCTTGCTACGAGGCCCCTTGCTACGAGGCCCCTTGAGTCTTGCCGCAGAGCCTGCTAACTCTGAGTTAATACACAACTCTTGTACGTGGGTGGCTCTCCAAGATTCAATGTCTTGATCCTTAGTTGGAAGCAAGATTTCTAGAGACAGGCATAAGAGTACACGTAATTTTGTCATCTATAAAAAGGATAAGTAATTTATAAACTATTATAGAGGGACCTCTATGCTAAACTAAGTGCAAAAGCAAGGTAGAAAGTGTGTATTATGCTATCATCTACAGAAAGAATGTTTATAAATGGATAGAAAATATTCAGAGATTTAGAATCTTTCACGTATTCTCTCAATATACCCTGCTTTATAAATTTAAAATATTAAGCATGTAAATATTGTATATAAGACAAAATTACATTTTAAGGAACTAATTCCTAAAAATAAAATGTAAATTAAATAAATGAACATAACCATCTTCACTGGCTAGAATAGTCACCCAGGCAAGCAAGCTCTGCTTAAGACATTTTAAAATATCTTGATCTCTGATGGAATATATTCTAAAAGCAGAAAGAACTGCAAACTTATTTTTGCTTTATTTATTCAGTTAATTTCTTTGGTTTTGTTTAAATTCTTCCTTATTTTTTGATTAGTACATATACAGTAACTTACTGTGATTATATTTGCCCAGCCTCAACTGCCATCTGGTGTCCCCTTTTCTATTCCTCTGAACCCCTTCAGTTCACTGGCTACACAACCATAAAGAAGAACAAACAAACCCAACTCATACTGCAGTGGTCATTGACAGTTCACAAATGGGTGGGGCCTCGTGGGTACCTCCTCTATGCATGATGGGATGTTTCAGGGCCTAATCTTGTCCAGACATCCACAGCAGCTGTGTGGTTTTGATTGCAGTGGCAATATTCCATATAGATGGCAGCATTTCCTGACAGTCTTCCTCGTCCTCTGGCTCTTAATTTCTTTCCACTCTTCCTACCTTCCTTCCTTCCTTTCTTTCTTCCTTCCTTTCTTCCTTCCTTCTCCTTTCTTCCTTCTTTCCTCTATTTCTTTCTTTCTTTCTTTTTCTTTTTCTTTTCCCCCTTTTATCAAAGCCTTGACTTGTAGTCCTGGATAATCTCAAGTGCTCAATTGCAATCCTGTCTCTGCCTCCAAGTGCTTGATTAAAAGCATCTAGCCAATACTTCTTAAACTCATGTGTGTTTTTGTCATAGAACTGGTGGTGCTGTTTGCCCAGTTATGCTTTAGCAGGTAGGTGTGTGTGTGTGTGTGTGTGTGTGTGTGTGTGTGTGTGTGTGTGTGTACAGTGCAATAAAGCACACGAGTAATTAGGTAGTGACAGTGAAAAATGATGTGTTCAGTCAGGGAGAAAAGGCATATAGACAGATGATCAATGAGGCTAAGTAAAATCCTATAACCTTAAGTCTGAGTAGGTAGCAGCAGAATTAACTCACAATAAATTTAATCTTAAATATATTTACTTATGAATTCAGGTTTACTCAGCTCTACTCATTAAGAAGTGTAGAAACAAGGCACAGAGCTCTGTGGATGCCCATTTTCTCACTAAATGAAACTGAAAATCCTTGGAGAAATACTTGATGACAAGTCTGGGACAGGATCTATATGAGACAATTTGGGAACATTTCCTCAAACTTGAATAGCAAGAAAATACTCAAAGGCTTCCAGTGTAATGACAAAAAGACTCGGGAGAAAGCTTAAAGATGCTCCCACTGGCCAAGGGAAGGTGGTTTGAGCTTCAGTGATGATAATGGTTGAAACGGATGAAAAGACATCAAATATCCTTAAACCCACAAGTCTATAAAAATCAAAAATAAACTAGTTACCATTGGAAGGCACAAATTAACCAGCTAATTATCTTAGAAGACGATAAAGAGAGAATCAAGCATTTATCTTGTTTTTCCTAAATGAACAACCCCTCAAGGTAACTGCAGAGTTTATGGAGGGAATTATCCATTTATAGATGTATTCCAGCTAATAAGTGAAGGCGGCAGGGCTAAATTAGCACATGAACATCTTGCCAACTCCAATAAACTCATGGATCTAGACAGTGAGCATCCGTGTCTGCAACATCACATGCAGACAGTGAACACTGCTGCATCTTGGTACAACCAAACAGAACCATCCATGAGACTGGCTTCGAAAAGAAATGTAGCCTGGAAGTAAGCAAGCTTCTAGATATAACTACAAGATAGATTGTAGATAGATAGATAGATAGATAGATAGATAGATAGATAGATAGATAGATAGATAGATAAGCAAATATACAGATATGTAGACAGGAACAGAGCTTGTTAACATGTACCACAATAAATTCTATTAGCAAGATCCAAAGTGTGATAACCTCTCCAGAACAAGTGACCCAGACTCTACAACAGATACATTACAAAGGAAAAACACTTTTTGACTGGCAAGAAATCAACACATTGTTATAATTACTTAAGTAAATACTTAAGGAGGATATCAATTTGTCACAATATATGAAGTTTATCCTTCAGTTCAGACAAACTGCAAAGACCATATAAAGCACCAGAGAAATTTGAGTATAAATTGGTTGTTTCATAAAAACTAAAATAGTGTTGATAAATTTTAATATAAAAAAATAATATCATAGCTATGATTTTTCAAAAGGTTCTTTCCCTTATAGAGGTGTTCCCTGGGATGTTTAGAGATGAAGTTGATAAAAATAGCTGGATTCTGTCATCAGTAACATATAATGGAGAGGGAAAGAGTGAATAAAAATTACAGAGGGAAAAGGTGGCACTCACCTGATAATCCTGAAGCTGGGTGATGGGAAAAGAGAGTCTTTTATTCTATATTCTCTAGTTTCTCCTATACTGTGAAACTTCTTATAATGAAAGGGGTGTGGAAACACGGCAACTGACAGCCCTATAAATGCTAGATAAAAGATACCCAGCCAAACAAAGGGCAGTAAAGCAGCGGGGACTAAGAAAGCAGAGGCGTGTAGTGGACTGTAAAAAGTCTTTTAAGCCAGGTGGTGGTGGCGCACGCCTTTAATACCAGCACTCTGGAGGCAGAGGCAGGTGGATCGCTGTGAGTTCGAGGCCAGCCTGGTCTACAAAGGGAGTCCAGGACAGCCCAGGCTACACAGAGAAACCTTGTCTCAAAAAAAAAAAAAAGTCTTTTAAATTATAGAATGAAAGAATAAGGCAGCTTCTTTAAGAGGCCTCTCATGTGATGGTTTAACATCTCTCTGCAATATCATTATGACTCTTATTTTACAGATAGGAACTGTGACTCTTGGGATGTTAATGACCTCCCCCAAGGCCACATAGCTGATAAATGCTGAATGGGTCTTCTAGAGCCCCCTAAAGGAGTGGTTCTTAACCTTCCTAATGCTGCAACCCTTTTGTTGTTGTTGTTGTTTGGTTGGTTGGTTGGTTGTTGTTGTTGTTGTTTTGCATTTTTGAGACGGGATTTCTCTGTGTAGCCTTGGCTGTCCTGTACTCACTTTGTAGACCAGGCTGGCCTCAAACTCACAGCAATGCACCTGTTTCTGCCTCCCGAGTGCTTGGATTAAAGGTGTGCACCACCAAGTACAGTTCCAAATGCCATGGTAAGCCCCAAATGTAAAATTATTTTGATTATTACTGTAATTTTGCTACTGTTGGGAATTGTAATGTAAATATCTGATACACCGGATATCTGATATGTGATCACCCCCCCCCAGGGGTCACGACCCACAGGTTGAGAACTGCTGCTGTGGAACAATTGTGCACCCACCCATCCACTTTTGTCATCACCTCTCTGGAAAAGGCACCTGTGGGCTTTAGTAAACTCACCAGATAACAAAGATCCCTTTCTGATCTTGAACTATCCAAGATTTTCTCTTTGTGGGTGGGTGTGAAATACATCCAAATGTCAGCAGTACTTATTGCTTTGAAGGGCGGATTATACATGAGTTTTTCTTTTTCTCTCTTGGGAAAAAAAATGGCACTTTTATAAACAAGACTGCATGTCAAATGTGAAATAAGCAAGCCTCCACAATCCGTTGACTCCCACCCACCCTTTCCCATAGCATGCCACCACTGCCTACTGTATTCAAAGCATCTTATTGTACTGAAGGATGCTTTTCCCTGGTGTTGAGCCATTGCTTTCCCTACCCCCTCGAGATATTAATGTTTATTTGAGGGTAGCAGCTCTCCATTCCTAAGAGGCCATGTTTTCTCTCAGTGTACACCATGTGGTGGCATGGAGCAAAATTTCTATCATGGCACCTGCAAGGTGCCTCTGTGTGAACTAATAATTCCTTTTTGTTTCATGGCCTTAAAAGGGGATTTCTTCTAATTTAGGTGGACGCTGGGTACTATGGTTTACATGTATAGCTCCAAGGGCATATGTGGAAAGTACAATCCCCAGTGTAGAACTGTTAGCGTGACTAAGCAGTTGAGGCTCTTCTCTCATGAGTGGATCAGTGATGCAATCAGAGAAAGACATTTTTTATGAATGACTAGAATGCCCCTGTTTATTTCTCTCATTGTCTTCTCACTATCTGTTGTTGTGTGCTACGTAACGCTGCAGTGAGAAGTCCCTGTGCAAATGTCAGTACCTTGGCACTGGACTTCTCAGTCTCTAAACCCATGAGAAATCAAATTCTGTGCATTATAAATTTCCCTCATCTGTAGCATTGTGTTGTGAGTAGCACAAAACAAATTAAGATTGGGGTTGTGTGGTTGAAGAATTTATACCAAGCACAGACAAATTCACTCAGCACCTTGCAAAGCACAAAACAATGCCATGAGATGAGAAGGTTAGCCAGCCTGTCATCCTATGGGCCCACTGATGTGACATAGTGGCCCATAGTGGCAGGATAGGACTTTCGTGGACTTCTGTGGCACACTTTGCCTCTGAGCCACACAGTATGCATCTCAGAGAGAAAAGACACAGTCTTTATCAACCCTGCCATAGTGGGAACAGAAGCTATCCCTGAGGGTGTCTGTGACTACTGATATTGCTGTGACACTGTTGTGGGAGCCAGACCTTGGAATGACATCAGGAAAAGGAGCCTGTGGCCAGAAAGTGTTGGTGGTGTTCTGAGCACAGGCTTTCCCACATGTCACCTTCGTGGGGATGGCAAGAAATAAAGCCAACAAAGTGATAGACACTTACATGAGATGACACCAGTGAACAAGGAGACGCTAACTGTCCAGGAACCAGCAAGTGCAGAAGGGAGCATTGAACCTGCGTTTTCTGGTACTAAAGCACTGGAGAGTGCTAGCCTCTAAGTGTAACAGCCATCATCCTCATCGGAGCAATTGTGGCTATTTGAAAGGAACTCTCAGATCAGGCCTGACTATTCCCTCATAGAAAGATGGAGAGAAACATTAGATCCCTGCTTAAAATTCCAGCTGCTCCTGCTACATCTCCCATAGTGCTGTGGTCTCAGGAAGTGCTGGGTATAGAGTTGTGTGGATGGGGGATTTGGTCCATTCATCCACAGAAAAGACCTCCATCCTGGAGTGAAATGTTCCAGTGGTTTGATGCCTCGGAGTCTTGTACATTCCTATATCCACTTCCCCAAACTTTAAAATTAAGCCCAATAAACTCATTGTTTCCTACTTGTTGTGGTAAATGTTTGTGGCAGAAAATTTAGAAGATTGCAAAGAAATTTATTAAAAAGATAAATAGTTTACCCTTCAGAAACTAGGTGCTCCTAGCATTTGGATGTAGTACAGAAAATCTAGGTGGCCCAATACTTAAAGTGGTCACTGCTATCTCCTCAAAATCCAGGAAAAGACATTGTGCACAAGTGATGGGATTCAGCAGAATGACATTGCAGCGACCATAAACATTCCCATCGCTTTGGCATATTGATGATGTTATTTTAAGTGCGTTATATACTCATTTACCAGCAGGGAGGAGAAAAGCCAAGATAGTTGATACATTTCAATATTTTATACCATCATAAAATTTGGCCCAACAATCTGAAACTCCTCTCTTTCCTTCCCCTGATGCTCAGCAGGAAACAACAGAAACTCCTAACTTATGGCCAACAGCTTATTTAAGCAGCTGCTTATCAGAGCATCATGTGTGGTCCTTGAATAAGGCCCCTTCTCCATCAAAAGTTGTCTTTGACCACTAAGCATCAGTTATCACTTTACATCAGCCACATCTTTTCACTGATTGAAATCAAACTCCTCAGCTCTCCTCTGGACCTGCAAGCTAGAAATGTTGGGGTTAACTGCCCAGTTTGTGCCTCAACAAGCCCTCTAACATTGTTAATGCATGCTCCCTCTCTTGGGAACCCATGATTTAAGACATAGTAGGAGCCTCCAGCACTCTGGAGGATGACACAGGAGGATCATGACTTCCAGGAAAGCTATGACTTTATGGTGGGCTCCTGTATGCCCACCTCCTGCCAAAGACAGAGTAAAATGTTAGTGCTGATCATACCTGCTGTTGGACTATGTGCTGGAGTAGTTAATTAAATAAGCCCTTGTAGAGGAGATGAACCTTCCCTGGCATTCAAAGAGGTCCTCTTCAGAGAGGGAGAAATTGAAAGCAAGGCAGAATCAGGCTTTAAGACTTGGACAAGGATGGGGCCTCACTTGCTGCACCTGGTGTAGAGATGAGACACATCACTCTCACCTTCAGCTCTCAGCCTCGTCACCAGCAGTCAATAGCTGTCAATGGCCATTACTGTAAGGAAGCAGAGAATGATGACTGGGCAGAAAGGGAGGGAGAGGTGCAGTCAAGAGGGGGCCAGAGGTGGTGAGGAAGTGAACCCGGAGTCCACAGGCTACCATCATCAACCATCCTGCCCATGAGGTCACCTTGTGTGTCCTTCCTACTACCGGGCTGTTTAACATGCATGCCAAGACAGCTCAGAAAAACCAAGACACAAAGTCAGAATATATGTCAGCCTGTGGGAGACTGTCTCAGAAATTGTTCTCTATGAACAGCCATGGGGGTTGGGTGTCACAAAGTATGCCCTGCTGTCCTGCTGGCCCTGGTACCGCTTCCTCTAGGGTCAGGAAAGAGAGGCTCATGTCTGTGCTGCAATAATCAATCTCCTAAGTCAATGGGTTTCTGACCAGCCAACAAGAGTCGGGGGCAGGAGGAGAAAGAGAAAAGCCCAGGGGACTGCTGTCCCAATATCTTAACCTGTTGAGCCTCTCAGCCATGACTGACCATGGCCCAATCCATTTTCACTATGCCCTATCAAAGCTTTCTCACCCCTCCAGGCTCCATAGGAACATGCCTGCACACGCATGCCTGCACACCCATGCATGTGCACACATATACACTGCTTTCAGGAAGCACCCCACCCGCCTCCTTCTCTCCTCCCACCTGTCTTCTAAACCCTTGCCCATCTCACATACAGCACAAAAACGTCTACCAGGAGTTTGCCCAGGCCTGGTACCCAGTTAACATTTGGACAGGACCAAGACATTCTCTATTTCTGTTTCTCCAACAGCACCCAGTAAAGATCCTTCCTTCAGATGCATCTTAACTGTTTCCTCCCGACTCCAGATGTATCTTCCCCATCCATCCTCTTCACTACAACCCCCAAGGGCCTCTTTAAATTGACATGGGAGCTTCTTTTCATTTCTGCAAGCCCATAACAGCTCTGCTGTCCTCAGGATATACACAGTATTTCTTTGAGTGGCCTCCTCCTCCTGGGGCTAGGTCTACAGCGACTGTCCCAAACAGATTGGTGGCTTGCATGAGGGGAGGGGGCACATAGTGTATCTTCTTCTCCTTCTAACTTGGTGTCCCCACTTGTCCTTCATCCACGCTTAATGACAGCCACTCAAGAGCTGGAATTTGGTTCCTCGATGGATGGGCTTTCTTTTAAGAACATGTAGTGACTAAGGCAAATCCAGACTTAAATCCCAGCTTCCCTGTTTCTCACTTTCATGTCTTCAAACTTGTAACTCTTTCCCTGAAACAAGTGAGTACCTCCTTCACAGGTGATACAGCAGGTACCCAGCTATATCACAGGTAATAACAAAATAACTGATCCAGGCATCCCTGACAGCATGATGCAAGCGCCAATGTGTCAGTGTTGCTGCCCTCCTACCTAAAGCCCTGAAGCCCTAAGGAAAGGTTGATCTTCTCACGGGAAGATAGATCTTTATCAGTGCTGTGCTGGGCCTGCTGCTTCTGTCATTTTGGCTGATTTTTAACATTTCTGCTTTCTTCATTTCTAAACAGTGTGAGGGCATTCAGCTCCTGCTCATCCCACAGCTCGTTGGCAGTCTAGAACTCTGCAGATCAGCACACGTTAACGCTTTCTGTGATGAAAAAATATATATATAATATATATATATATATATATATATATATATATCTGGGTGTGGTTATGCACGCCTTTAATCCCAGCGCTCAGGAAGCAGAGGCAGTTGGATCGCTGTGACTTCAAGGCCAGCCTGGTCTACAAAGTGAGTCCAGGACAGCCAAGGATACACAGAGAAACCCTGTCTTGAAAAAAAGAAAAGAAAAGAAAGGAAAAAGAAAGAAAGAAAAATACTGTATATTGGTAAATTGTCGTGTGTTGCTTAAGCATATTAAATGCAGTCACTGGGAGCAATCCTGTCCCAGATCTCAGTATGTTTATTTCATATATTCATCTAAATGTTTTCCAAAACATATTTTTCTATGGCAGTCTGGCCCCCTGACTCTATGATAGAGGAAGAAAACAGCAAAATGGTTCAAGTGTAAAACAAAACAAAACAAAAAAAATGTGTTCTTGAGAACAGTAATATTGTGAGCCATTTCCAATATATGCTATTGTTGTTTATCCCACAATGTAAACATGTCAACCCATGGGGAGCTCATCCATCGAGGTGACAGAAAAGGTCCTCTGCCTGAGATTCCCAAGTGGAAACTTCAGCTACGACCTCAGTCTGTAACTGCTGGATGGTTTTAAGTCCAGCCCAATTTGATGATGCTCTCTATTTGGTGCTGCTCGCTTTTCGTTGATAAAGAATGCCACTCAGAGTGCAACTATCATGACCAAGAATGCCAGCTAGAGGCTACTAAGAAGAGACTTGATAGCCTATGAGCATATACAGGGGGAGGAGGTCCCCCTCAGTCACAGTCATAGGGGAGGGGAATAAGGGGAAAATGGGAGGGAGGGAGGAATGGGAGGATACAAGGGATGGGATAACCATTGAGATGTAAAATGAATGAATTAATAAAAAGGAAAAAAGAGAATGCCAGCTAGATGCCAGGACGGGAAGTCTCCAGTTGACGTATGTCAGCTGTTGATGATTCTTTTTGTTTGCTCTCTTGATTGGGCTTCTCGATCATCTCTACTAGGTGTTTTGAGCACCTGGTTGGGTGATGTTCTATGATCTATCTAGCCACAGCTTCTCTCCTCCGCTTGCTCTCTTCTTCTGCTTTTGCTTGCTGTGTCCATAATGAGCTCACTCGTTTAATCCTGAAAGCATCATTATTGGATCACACTGAGCATCCACCTAGCTTGACCCACCCTGAGATTCTGGTACCATGGCTCTGTCATCCTACCAGTCTCTCAGTGCTAAAGACAGAAGATACAGGAGCATGGAACAGAAGCATGGGGTCTTGTGTGCTGAGGGCTGATTGAAAAGGAACGAGGGTAGGGAGTTGTCTTTGGAGAGGCAGCTGTTGGCCATCATTAGCCAATCTCCGGTCAACAGCTTTCCTTACTTTCCTTATCAACCATGTCACACATCACTCTAACACATGACTTTTGTCTCCTGATTCACACAAGTACACAGATGACTCCAGAAGTTTCTTTCTTTTGATGATTTAGGTGCTTTCTGCTGGTTCCCATGCCACCTTAGACTGGAACACCTGTTTATAGTTCTCTCCATCCAGCTGGACTGAGAGAACCTTTTAGGGCCTGTCTTACAGACCACCCCCTAACTCATCAGCTCGGCACATAGTCTAAACCAGAGTAAGCGCTTAGGAAACATTTGCTGAAACGAGAGGTCCATACCTACTCCTTACTCATGGAGTAAGCGTTAAACACCTACACCATACAGTCGAAATGACTGATGCAGCTGCCCTGGATTAGCCTGCAAAGGGGACAACTCAACGCTAGGACCAGCACTTCTAATCCCATGATTAGCACTCTTCCTTGTGAGCCTAATAATGATCCTGAGACAGACCAGGCTGCCCACCAGGCCGACAGGCTGCCATTGGCCATAGCAGTACCCACAGCAGGAGCAGAGGTCCCAGGACAGCTGTCACAGGGCAGCTGTGCCTCTGCTCATTACTGATCTGGACATTTGTCTCCCTGCTACTCATCCTCCGATGACACGGGATGAACGGATGTGTCTGGAGGAGCTGTGTGGGTGGAGGCAGCCGACATATGGCTCCTATGCCTTCCCATTTATACGCGTTGATATTTCCACCACACCATGTGCTAAGCCCATAGACGCTGTTTGTTTTGAAGTTAGCCTAATTAGTGAACTGGGCCTTGCTTCTCTCCCTGTGCCAATTTTTAACTTACTTCGGAAAAAAAATGGCTCAGTTCGAGAATGTTCCCTGGCACACAGCTACTGTTGTGGTCCCTTCACCTTTGGAGAGATGTGCCAATGGGCCAACACCCGATACCCATAGAGGCAACAACATCAGCAGAAAAAAGAGGGATGGGACACAATCCTTCCCCTCATTTCAACCTCTCTCTATATCTGTATCAAGAGACAGGCTATCCAAAAAGTGTTTTCAGCCCACACAGGTGGAAGTGGCCCACCACTTACACCACTATTTCTTGGCTTTAAAATTCTCAACGACACCCCTGTGACAACAGGATCTTCAAAAGCACCCTCAACTCCAGCTTCATGACCTTCCGCCCTGCCCTTCTACCTCAGTTCTGCTCTCAACTCTCCAGTCAATTCGCCAGGCACCAGCCATTTCACCACCACACATCTGTGCACTTGCCGTTCCCAGAGGCTAGAAATGCTTTCCCTCCCCACCTAAGAATCAGCCCATCCATCACCACACATTAGGGACAGCTAGTGTGTTGCTGCAAAGTCTGGTTCCTTAGACTCATTCTGCAGGTGAGATGAGTGAGGTTCAGAAACATCATGCCGCTTGCCCACACAGCTAATAACTATCAGAGCCGAGACTTCACTCCAGATCTCCACGCATACATCCATTGTTCTTAGAAATACATTTCAGTGTTGATCCCCAACCTCTCATGCCTTCAGTTTGCTCTTTCCTTCCTCCCTGAAGTCTCTCTTGAGCCCTATATATCCTGTTCAAAACTCCTCCACACCTTTTCTCTACATGCACACACACACACACACACACATACACACACACACACACACACACACACACACACACACACACACACACACATACACCCCTCTCCTCTAGGCAGACTCCTAGCAGAGCCTTGAAATTGTGCAGCACCCTGTCTCATCTCTGGTCTAAAAGCCCCCACAAAATGGGAAAGGGCCCAGAGCCTTGGCACTTCCATGGAGTTCTGACACATCTGTGGGTGTCTAGTATATTGTTTTTGAATGCGCTAATTAATGGGTGATGAAGACAGCCCAAGTCTCGGTAGATGTAAAGAATGGCTGGAACAAAAACACACTCTTCCAAGTGACACGGCCTCCTCTCATCACCACAATACCTGCCGAGCCTTCTGCGCGTCTTACAAAGCTACCAGTTTTGTCTTGGGCAGCTTGTCAGCGCTGCAGGCATGCTGATCTCACACAACAAATGATACCTGAATCAGAAGCTGGCTGCTAGTGGCTTCTGGAGACACAGCTGGACCAGGTATCCTGCCCAGTCAGGATGGAAGTGACATGTGACTGTGATGTGGATGCTGCCAGGCCAAGCATGCCTTAATCATTATAAACACATGATCATGAGCTTTCATGGAGTTGTGTTCTTAAGGGTCCAGGCCAGAGCTGCCTGACTTCCTCACAAGCATGTACCTGAATGTAACCACCGCCCCACGCAGGTATGAGCTGTACCCTTTCCTGTCAGGGATTTCCTACAGCTCTTTCACCCAGAAGCAGACTCCCCACCCAGCCTTCCCTTTCCTTAGTGTCACCACCATCTTTAACAGTAAGGAAAATACATCCTTACAGTTGTTCTCAACATCCACTGGGAAATAAGCTTCAAATGATGGTCTTTTTCTTCCCTCCTCAAACACTAAAGTCTGTAGCGTCCTCTCATGGAGACAGTTATGGACCATTCTCATCTTTTCTTCACATCAATTGTACATGGAATTCTCATGCTAAACTTCGGTCATTCGCACACTGTGAGGGACACTTTAGGGAGGGAGGCGACCATGGATCTGAGCAGATCACATCTGTCTCCCTTGCTCCCTCCTTATACATTCCCCCCGAGAGCAGTTATCATGCTGCGTTCATTCTGTCTCTGCTATCACCCCTTTTCTTACTGTAGAATGATCTCCTGAATGAAAAGGTTTGCCCTACCACCTCTAATGTCCCTGATGTTAAGCGTCCTCACTGCTTAGGAAGATGTTCTGTATAAATACTACATGATAATTGATTGGACCTCTGGAGCATCCCAGGAAGATTTTCTGAACAAATGAATGTATGAATGAGAAAATGAGCCAAAGTAAGAAGACTTCATGATCTCTACTCCAGACAGTTCCCAGATAGAGACTTCACTTTGACTTACTAACCTTCATATTCTTGACTGTTAAGGCCAAGAACTACAGAGTCCACATGATTCAGCTTCCTCTTTCATGTCTGCACTCCTACTGTGTGCCAGTACCATGCATAAGATGTAAAGAAGAGACACAGTCCTGAGCACTATAGGCCCCGCAGCTATAGTGCAGGACTACTCAACTAAAGGTTTCACTGGGGGAACTACAGAGTTTGCATATCTCAGAGCAAAATGAAAATGCCAAGCATTGGCCAACAGCCAGTAAATCAATCAGATCTCCAGGATCAAAGCCTCAACTCACAGCCAATGGGCCAGCCTCAAGAGATTGCTTCCTCCACGTCAGGACATGCTTGGCACCTGGGTTTAAGGCAATAGGGGGCCTTGGTAAGTCTTTTTCTAACTGTGCTGTGGCACATGTGGCTCAGAGTGAGAGTAGTTTCCAGCCGACCCACACTGAGACACTAACCTAGCCCTTGATATTGCTGCATCTAGACCTTTTGGGTCAGAAGGTGATCTCAGACCACAGGCTTCTTCCTAGCAAGGCAAGGAAACTCCTCCTGAGCTGTCAAGAATGGGGAGGAGAGAGGAGTAGACAAGGCCCTTGAAAGTGGATGGTAGGCAGCTGAGAATCCATACCAGGAGACAAGCTGAGACCAGGTGTGAGCCAACATTCAGCTCCTACATGTAAATGTCAAGATAGCAACACTGTAATATTAAAATGCAGCCATGGGACTATTCTGAACACAAGACTATGTGTCTAGACGGATACACATGCCATGTACTCATGATGGAGACCCTGGGCTTGATAGAGCATCACCAACCGTGGGCTGCCTAGAATCAAAAAAAGAAGGGCAGGAATAAGTGAGGGATCAGAGAGGGTAAACACCACTTTACTGGGACAACTTGAAGGGCAGAATTGTGGAGATGCTCTTACAGCCCACCCTGCTTGGTATCAGAGCGGTCACACCAGCCTTCCTTTTCCCATAGTGCTCAGAGAGGCATCTCAGAAAAGTAGCACCAACTTCACCTACAAAAACATTATAAACATGTGTTCTCTAGCCTCATCTTAGTCCCTCTGAATGAATCATAACTGGGGAGTGATACCCTTGATGTGTTCTGACACTTCTCCAGGTGAGGCCAATGCAGAGAGGCCCCCAGGTCTAGACACAGCATTATCAATAGCCCATCAGTATGAACAGTAATCATAAGGATCACTCAACCAACTCAAGCTGCACAGAAAGACGCTCAGAAAAGAGGCCACAGAGCAGGGCTGTTTGGAGTTGAGCCCCAGCCTTTGCCATGGCCTAGATGTGTGTCCTTGGATAACGTGGCTAACCTCTCTGTACATCAACTACTGTCCCCCATCTGTCACATGACAATGCTCCCATCTCCTGATGATCAAAAAGCTAAGATTCCCAAGCTACTTGGCACAGTGCCTTGGACATAGAAAGTACTCTGTATTTGGTAATGGGAACATTAAGATAACAGTAAGCGCTAACACTGGTCAGACACTACAGACCTGGCTCTGGTCATATGTTTATGATGATGATCTCATTTTGCCCTGCAAGTCCTCAGCTGCTCATCCTATCGTGTGCTAAAAAGAGTGTTCCTAGAGAATCCACAAGGGCAAACATATACCAAACCCTTTTTGTCCTGGGCCTGTGTCTGAATTTATTGCTGATACATCAAGCCTCACTACTGGCCCCTTGGGTGGGCCAGTCAAGTAAAATCCCCATCTATCTTGGTTGTGGGAAATTAGATTAAGTACTAACAGGAATCTGGCACCTACTAGTCCCTGAGTCCACACAGGTCCTTCTATAGTCACACAAAACCTGCTGCATTCTAGTGGGATGGCCTGTCACCCCCTGCAGAATGAAGATGATGCTACAAGCTCAGCCCTTGATTGCCGCATCCCTGCTAATCAGGGAAACATCATCACTTGGCTTTGGCCCTTCCTGTTGGAAGCTCTGAGGACAGGGCCTCATCTTTCCCTCCATCTTGGCCTTTGCTGCTGCTTTTCTCCTTGAAGAAAGCATACAAATATATTCAAAGAACACTGGCATTTGGATGCCCTACAGTTTAAGGGCCTATTTAAAATTAAGCATGCTGAATAAAAGTCCTTTATGAGGTGTTCTAAACCCTATAAAATACCATCGCTGACACCTCAGTCAGCGAGTTATTTGCAGCTTCATAAACAGGGCTACGTGGTGGGTGTTTCAGCCACACTTGGCTCTGCACTTCTTCCTTCTTGGAAGTCTAGATAGGGCCCTTGGAACACGGTGGCCATGTCCCCAACAAAGGCACCAAGTGCAGACTAGGGTTGGTGATCTATTAAAGAATTATAGTCAAGAGGAGTTAAATTATGTCCACGTAAGCAGAAGTGTGTACACCAAGTCAGGATTTGGAAACCCCGCACATAATTCTCAAGGTCTGAAATGTCCTACTTCCTCCCTGTCCGAGGGTTCTAACAAGCCCGGATAACCTGCCAGCTCACGTGTGCATAACCTGCAAGGATCCTTTGTGTAGGAGAGGGGCCGATATACTCCAGCCAGTTGCACTTCAGCCAGTATGTGCTGGGGCAGCCTTTCCACCGTCTCTACTGAAAGCCTGCCTCCACTTTCTCAAAGATTGGAGGTTAAAACTCAGAGAGAGAGAGAGAGAGAGAACTGCACACACACTGTACTGATGTCAGTGCTGCGGCTGTGCACTCTACTCCCATCACACACCATGCAAAGGTTCGGAGGAATTAGAGATGGAGACACAGGCCTTTGCAGCAGCCTGTGAATCTGTTAGAAGCTTATTCTAACTGAAAAGGTAAATCCAAAAAGAGATTTTTAGATTTTAAGAGGATTTCATGGCTACTCAGTAAATGACCCACAATCTGCTAGGCTATGCCCCACCTCATTCCTTAGGGAACCAAGTGCTAAAAGAATTAGGAGGTATATCATTTACTTACTTATTTATTTATTTATTTATTTATAAATTGCTCTTTGTTTAAACTCTGAGAGAAAAATCTGACCCATTCATTACAGATATATTAAACTGTCTGCAAGGTCCTATATTGTTGAGTTAGTTCTCAGGAAACTTATTTATTAATGATACTAAATACCAGCATTATGTCATGTTTTATACTATATACACTAAGGCCTACAAATCTCCACATGGGCTAATTCCTTGGTCATTGTGATTCCACACTGCTTTTTCTGTATGTTCTGATTAACCTCGATTCAGTTAATGATTCAATAAGCAAGTGACTACTGTGCACCCTTTGAGTAAAGTAAGTCCTCAATATGCACAGCAACAACTCTGGGCTAGCTGTTATCTTCACCAACACCATGTCATGGGTGGAGTGTGAAGAACTAACTCTCTCAAAGCCATGCAGCTGATGGACAGAGTTCTTTGGGCTGAAAGGATCTTGTGACACCCAAGAACAGCAAGAATGGCCTTAGGAACTCAGAGAAATTTTAAATTTTTTAGTAAGAGGCATGTGCCAGGAACTTGACCTTCCTAAGAAATCTCAGTCTAGTGTGGCAATGCTAACTACAGATGTGTTGTCTAAAACACATCTAGCAGAATTGAAATTCTGATAAGAACTTAAAGACAGTTGACAGCGGTCCAAAGTGGTAGGGAATAGTGTGGACACTGTCCCTGGGTGCTAAACACTGAGCCACTATGTCTGACTAATCTTTAGACAGTTCCCAAGCAGAAAAGAAATCTCAGCTGCTATCTTTTGAAATGATTTTTACCAGTGCAAAATAATTACCAGCGAGAATAAGTTAAGAAATCAAAGGAATGGAAGGGAAAAATACTCTCTTTCTGTAAAAGAAAAGAAAAAGTACAGGAGATCGCTTTGGAAATGTCAGCGTTACAAAAGGAAATTGTCCAAAGAAGACTTTACAACCATTGTCTGGTGGGCACAGGAGTGACAACCCTCTAAGCGCTCGCTGAAATCCCAGTTCTGCCTCTCAGATACTGAAGCTGGTGTTTCAACTCCATGGGTATAGAAAATTAAAAATGAGATGCCACGTGAGGAAGCCCTTTCTACACTTTAAATGTATTAGCACATGATATACTGTTACCGCTAATCAAGTAGTAAACAGTGCAGCAAACATTGCTGGGTCACATCGACTGATTAGCACCAAATAAAGATCTATTAGTGCTCTGTTTCCTCACAAATACACTAGGCTAAAGCTCCAAGTCTTCTTTTTATGAGATCAGCAAAGCCTGCTAATAAAAGGAAGGCCATGCGTGCCTGGCATCTATAGAGAGATAAGACAGAACATTCGATAGTGATCTGCTGACAGGACAGGGAATTCACCTTTTCTTCTCCGGGACAGAAAATGAGCAATGTGGGAACATGGAGAAAGGCCTCAGGTTAGACCCCATCAATCTGAGAAACAGGCTGACTAGGTTGGTGTCGGGGCCTAGTATCCAACTCGGAGCTAAAAAACACGCTCCACCTCGTGTCCACAGAATCACCTGGTTCAGTCACCAGACTCTGTAGAATCCTGCACTGCATATGGTCTCTATTATTGAGAAACATACTAGGATGAGGGCCAGTGGTGAAGCTGTGATGCGCGTTTTGAGATTTTACTCGAAGGTTTTAAGTGTCACCTTGGAAATTTGGCTGAGTGGTGGTAAGTAAAGAAAGGCAAAGTCAGGATTGGAGGCTAAAAATATATTATTGGGATTCCCCATGAGACAGGGAGGGTGAGTACGGGGAGGGGGCTGTCTCAGTGAAAGAAAGTGAATCCCAAACTAACAATGAAGGCAGATGGACAGGAAGCGTCTGGTTCTCAAAAGAATCTGATGGAATGCCCCTGCTGGGCTTGATATGACTAGGGAGGCAGAATGACTTCTAGAATGAGGCCTGGTTTTCTGATGACATGTGAAATTCTGTGGATGTCATTCAGCAGGAGAGAAGAAACAGAAGAGGAGGGTCAGGCTTGAGGGCAAAATGGTACCCCCCCACACCCACTCTCCTTCTCCCTCTCAACCCCCCACTTCCTCCTAACCCTGCTCTTCTTCTACTTCGGTGTTGGAAACTGAATGTAAGGCCTTGCAAATGCTGGACAAATGCCCCTGAGCTTAACCCTCACATGTACACACACACACACACACACACACACACACACACACACACACACACGCACCACACACATGGAGGGGGCGCTTTTAAAACTCTTTTTTAAAAGATAAAGTCTTATTAAATTGTCCAAAATATGAACCTTGGACTCGGCACCCAGCCTCCTGAATGGCTGAAAGCACCTGTTTTGTCCTGACAAATATTTAGGTTAACAAAATGGTTTGGGTCCTGAGATCCATGAGCATCCAAGAAACTACAGAGACAGGCAGTATTGGGAGAGGCTTTGTAAGAGGATTTGACACACGAAAAGTGACGCTGGACTGGGAGTCCAAAATACAGAAACCCCGTGGGGCGCAGCTTGCCTGGACTCAGTGCTGCGTGCTTGCTGACTTCCTCCCTTGCAGACTGACATGCAGCCCCTCCCAACATGTCAAGCTGCCACGGTTGGGGCCCTGGCATATTCAGTGTCTCCTACCTGGAGCACCTGGCACTCCATCACACAGGGAAGCCCGACCATACTCCCAGAATGCCTAGGGAAGGAATCCTTGGTGCACATGCTCTCTTTGGATCTATCATTAGATTTCATCTTATCAAGGGCAGAGCTATCTAATCTCCATGTCCCTGGCTCCAAACTCAGCACTATCAAATTAGCAATATCACTTTGCTGAATAAATAATTGAATACTCAGAAACAACATGAAACCAGATGGAAAAAGCAGGGAAGACGCCCTGAGAGGAAACATGATTGTTAACTGATTTACCAGGTGTTTGGGCTTATAAATTGTCTTCAAAATACTCCAACGAGAGACAAACTAACAGATCAATAGATGTGACAGAAGCCATGTGAGGCCTGAATTTGATTTGGAGAGGAGTAAACATCATCTCTAGAATTATAGGAAAACCATTTTTTTATTAGCCTATCAACTTTCAAGCTACCAAATGCATTTTAATCCAAAGCACACTGAATAATCGCCTCTGAAATGGGAGCCTAGGAGTATGGGGAAATGAATATTTTCTTCTTTGACTTTTAAATAAATATGCAGAGTTATTATCCTCATATAACTGTAGTTAGCCAGTTGCTTCTCCCTGCTGGGTAGGGCACTGGCACCTTGCCACTCAGCAAGACACAGTCAAAAACTTGGGTTCCAGGGCATCTAATTCAGAGGACTTTTCTCCTCAGCTCCTTGCTGGAATTGATTCTCTTTCTGACCCTGAACAGCCTCCCTCAAAGGGCTCAGAATCTGTTTCTAACATTGTCTAGCCAAGTCACACTAAAGACGTCACTTCGCTGTCCTGAGACTTAAGTGAAGGTTATGGCGCACCTACCTTGGAGGACAATGAAGCTCAGCTAGGACAGTTCTGATCCCTGGAGAACACTGGGCAGTCTGATTGACAGAGCTGGAGTGTGGTGTGGTACAATGGTTGTCAACCTCCTGTGCACAGAATTGTGTTCACAACAAATAGAATTAGCCAGCCTAGACAGCACAATACAGGGGATGCTGGGAGGAAAGAGTTGCTGGACTAGTTCAAGATTCACAGTGTTCTGTATCACTAAAGCATCTTTAGGCAATACCACTTATGTTCTGATCGCCCCAAAGCATTAACCCCCAAGGGAAAGATGGCAGAAGAATAATTTAGGGATCCTTTCCCAAAGCCCCATCCCCACTTCTAACTTCATTTCCCTCCATCCCACGTGAACCTTTCTTTAAAGTCAAACTACTATGTCTGCTATCTCTGGGATCCACCTCATCTTGTTTCTACACGTCACCAGGAACTCAGGAACCCCTTACTCAGTAGGTTCTCTGTCCTTTTTACATGGCCAGACTCCATCCATCCATCCTTCAGATCAAAGCCCAAGCTTACCTCATCCCTAAAATGTTTTCTGGCAAGCCCAGTCCATCAGCCTCCCTCTCTGTTCATCTGTCACAGTTTGAGCTCTTCTGCAAATGATTGCCATGACATCTTGTTCATCTTTCAGAGATTCAGCTTCCTTTATCCATGAACCAAGTACTGGTAGGGTCTCTTATGGATCCCAATATTCATAACCTTCTCCAGAAAACCTATCAAAACTACTGAGAAATAAATCAAATTGAAGAGAGCTTCATGACAAGGCTAAATTGAATTGAGGCCCACAGTTACAGACATTACTAATGCCCTAGGCTGCGTCTGGTTTTTCCTTAAGTCTTCTGATTTTGACTGGACAATTCCTCCCCATAAGAAGACAGTTCTTTTATTTAATTGTTAGGAGGGCAGGAAACACCAAATGTTTATTAAAATCCTAGCCTCTTGTCTTCCCATGATCCTCAGCCGAAGGCAATTGGAGGTTGTTGGTTGACCATATGTTCCAATAAGCATCACTGTTAGAAGCTTTTGATTTCCACTAATAAATGTGCAATAGAAAGGAAGGAAACATTTGGATATCAATTTAATAAGTCAATAAAATATAAATGGAGCCCATGTTTGGCAGAATCCTTCTCTCCTGGAGCAGGGTTCTCTCTGTCGCCACTGCCTGAGGATGGAAGGGGGTGCGGGGAGGAGGGAACTCTTCCATAGAGACAGCATCTATGGCTGACACTAAGGAGCTCTCCACCTGCCTCTGGCCTTCATCTGAGACTGCTCGTGGTGAGTCCACTGTTGCCCACCTCTGGCCATCCCACTGGGTTGTCTTCTAACAATGTTGAGATTTTTTTTGATGCTTGTTTCTCAGTTTAGGAGAATTTGAACATGAGTGCCTTGTTTTGTTTTGTTTTTTTAAGGCATAACGAGGGACTGAGGGTATATCTCACTTAGCACAGCACTTTTGTGGCAATCCCAAGGGCCTGGGGCTTAGGCTCCAGGACCGCACAAAAGAAGGAAGAAGGGAAAGAGAGAGGAATCTAGAAAAGGCATGAGGAGTAAAGGCTCAAGAAACAACATGCTTGTGAACACCTGGTGAAGATGTCTGTGGCACATAGTGATCACTGAAGTCACACACCATTAGGGTCTGACTCTGACATGTCTTCCACTGGCTTCAGAGTTTGAACACTTTATCCTCAATAGGTGGCTCCAGGAGGCTGTTGAATTTTCAGGATGTAGGGCCTACTAGGAAAAATAGGTCACTCTAAGCTTTGAAGGTTATAGCCTGGACCTGCCTCCAGACCGGCTCTCTGCTTCCTGCACAGCCTGCGTGTGAGGATCCCCGGAGGCTCCTGCCCCCTTTCATGCCATTCCCACTGTGACAGACTGCAACCATGGGCCAAAGCAAACACTTCTTCCCTTAAGTTGCGTCTGTCAGGAGTTTGACTACAGACGTGAGAAACACCAACCTTCAGCTGTCACAACTGAACCGCATGGACAAAGGAGGTGGCAAAGAATTTCCTCTTGGTGACCTTCCTGTCAAACCTGGAGTCTTTCCCACCAGAGCCAACGCATCAGAGAGAAGTTAAAGAATGAAACTGCAGTAGTGCTACAGAACACGTGGGGGAGCTGAAAGCTGCCATGGGAATTACCTGCCATGTTTGCTGGAGACAGAGTTCTTCGTTCACAGTGAGCAAACGGAATGCACTGGGTCTGCCTGTTGTGTGATAATGAATATGTAGGTTCTCCAAGGTGGCCGTCTGTTGGATTTCTCTGAGGTTGATCCCCCTGGAGGGCACGCTTGTGACAACCACTGAGCTCAAGAAGGGCAACAGGAACCTCGCTCTGGATAGTTGCCGTCCAGACACACCAGCATAGTGAGAGTCTTATACATACAGATACTTGGGACCACATTTTTCATGATGGCAAACAATTGGAGATAGCTTAAAATGTCCATCAAAATAACACCTAATTGGCTTAATATAGCTATGGGGGAAAAAAGTGGCCATTGCATATTCCCAAGTGGAAAGCTATCTGACATGTTTTGCTCTATGAGGAAAGCAAGGCATTGGACAACAGAGGATATTCAGAGTGTCTCTGTGTGTAAATACACAGACCTTCTTTAAAAACACATAGAGCTAACGGTGGTTGCCTCAAAGGGAAGAAATGGGTGGAACAGGAGCTTCATCCATGGCTTTCTCACCTTTGTGTTTTCAATCTGTACACTGTCTTAGTTGGGGGTTTCAATTACTGCAAGGAAACACCGTGACCACAAAGCAAGTTGGGAGGGAAAGTGTTTACTTGGCTTCCCCTTCCATGTTGCTGCTTATCATTGAAGGAAGTCAGGACAGGAACTCAAACAGGGCAAGAACCTGGAGACAAGAGCTGATACAGAGGCCATAAATGGTGCTGCTTACTAGCTAGTTTCCTGAGGCTTGCTCAGCTTGCTTTCTTATAAAACCCAGGACCACCAGTCCAGGGATAGCCCCACCAACAATGGGCTGGGCCCTCCCCCATCAATCACTAGTTAAGAAAATGCCTTATGACGAGATTTTATGGAGCATTTTCTCAGCCGAGGTTCCCTCCTTTCAGGTAACTCTAGCTTGTGTCAAGTTGACATAAAACTAGCCAGAACATACACTTTTGGGTTTTTCCAACATATTTATTTCTAAAGACTAAACAGCACAACAAAATGAAAGAGACTGAAATCTGTACTTAGACAAGGGCAGGAGTCCCTGCCCTTCCCCCTACCAGCTATGAGCCTAGGGTGTTCTAACATGGCAAAGGCTTCTTCAGTTCCCAAACAAGGATAATGTTACCTATTACACTGAATTCTTTTGAATTTTAGTGAAGACAGTAGACCCTGCTAAGGGAGGATTCAATAAGTTCATATCATCCACCACATGACAAGCACAGCCCAGCTTCAAGTCAAGAGCACCAAGCATCACTTATCCATAGCATCAACTATGGACCACCCCAACCTTTTACTCCATCTATACTCAACATCCTGTTAATCCCCTTTGCATGGCCAGGGCAGGGTGTTGGCCTAAGTGGAGCCTACAGGAAAATGTGCAAAATGCTGTAGCGTGGAGCTAGTGACAGCCAAATGGTGCTAGCTTCAATGCCCTCCCAACACAACCCCTCGCCATTTACAGGAGGAAAAATTGTTTCAACGCTTATCCAAACTGCTAGGCAGTATCAGCTAATGCTAAACATAAACATGTCCTATAAACGGCAGCTTTATTTCTCAATGCATAATCAACAGGGAAGAATGCACATGTCACAAAGACCTATGCAAGAATGTATGCTCACAGTAGCTCCATTTGTGATGGGGAGAACTGATCAAGTGAAAAATCCACTCTTTAGAAGAATGGACAAGCAGTGCGGTATATTCATGCTGCGGCATGCTCTCCAGAGTCAACAAAGAAGGAATCATTAGTGCCCAAAACAGCATTGATAGTTAATCTCGAAGGTGAGTATGCCAATGAATTCAGCAACTGGCAAGATATCAGTGGTGCCAGAGACAGAATAGTAATGACCTTCAGAGAACAGATACCAGCTGAAAAGTGACACAAAGTAAGTTTTGGGGATGCGAGAAATGCTTAGTGTCTTAGTCTGAGTGGCATCCTGTGGGTGTCCTTCTAGTCAGTTGCCATCAACTGTGTCTTTACAATTTGTGCCTCGCCCCCTGTGCATCTACAGTATAGATCATACCATAAGTGGAGAGTAAGCAGGTGACCATAAAGGTGAGATTTTTCTCTCGAGCTTTTTCACAAGCTCTCCCCATGCCAACTGGCCTTCACCAGCCAAAAGGTCCGTCCTGTTATCTAACTTAGCCTTCTGGTGAGCACCCATGCCTCTCTCGCCTGGCTCTGTTCAAATTGGTCCTTGAAAACATGCCTCCTCATAGTGTATATGTACCACAGTTTCTTTATCCATTCTTCTACTGAGGGACATTTAGGCTGTTTCCATGATCTGGCTACTCAGCTATTAAAAACAAGGAATTCCTGAAATTTGTGGATAATTGGATTGAGCTAGAAATGATCATAATGAGTGAGTTAACCCAGAAGCAGAAAGACTCAAATGATATATACTCACTTATATCTGCATACTAGCCCAAGGGGCATGTCCCACGAAAGCCTTCACTTACCAGGAAACTGGGACAGAGGGGAGGACATCCTATTGGGACTCTAGATGAGAGAAGCATGGGAGAATAACAAAGTAGAAGGATCCAGAGGGTCCTAGAAACCTACAAGTAGAACACTGTGATAGGCAGATTTGGGCCCAGGGGTCCCGCTCAAACTAAGGCACCAGCCAAGGACAATACAGGCGGTAAACTTTAAACCCCTACCCAGATCTAGCCAATGGTCAGAACAGTCTCCACACTTGAGTGGAGAGTGGGATATGACTTTCTCACGTACTCTGGTGTCTCACATTTGACCATGTCCCCTGGAGGGGGAGACCTGGTGGCACTTAGAGGAAGGACAGCAGGTCACCGAGAAGAGACTTGATACCCTATGAGCATATACAGGGGGAGGTAATCCCCCTCAGGAACAGTCATAGGGGAGAGGAATAAGGGGAAATTGGGAGGGAGGGAAGAATGGGAGGATACAAGGGATGGGATAACCATTGAGATGTAACAAGAATAAATTAATTAAATAAAAAATAAAATTAATTAAAAAGAAAAAAGAAAACATGCCTCCTCAAACGGTCACTTTCTTGAGAGGCTACCTTCCTCCCCGGGGTATATTCATCATGTGGGGACTCATGATGAGGCGCCAGCAGCAGATTGCCCTTCCCTGTAGGAAGTTCACTACTCACAGTGTGGAGTCCAAGGGAAACTGAGCTCCTCTGATCAGGGCCTGCAATCCACCTACAGCTTTAAGGAGGGGCCTTCCTTTCTTTGTTTGGTGTCAGAAAGAGAGAGAAAAACAGATGGAAATCAGAATTGCTAATGCGCCATCTGAGCCCCTTGGAGGTGCTTGGCTCCCGCTCCTTGCTCCCTCTGCCGGTTCTCGGGGAAATGCAGCCTGGCCAGTGTCTACGCTCCAGACGGAACTGGCTGGCCTAGGGGAGGGCACTGCAGACTAGAAAGCCAGCCCACAAGATCTGCTTGCTGTGCGGCCATGGCTTCCTAGAGCCCCAGGGGCAAGGTTAGTCTGATCAGCCTAGTTATAGGAGAGTCAGGAGGCTGGGGGACCTGGGAGGGTTTTGATTAGGATGATCACTTGACTGCCATCTCCCCAGACGTACTTTCTCTCTAATATATGCATGAACACATGTACAGAGAGAGACAGAGACAGAGAGACAGAGAGAGGGGGCAGAGACAGAGGCAGGGACAGAGAGGACACCTGTTAGAGAGGCTCAGAATATTCCTTCACAGATTTCCCAAGAAACACGGAAAAGCACCCGCAGATATCTCTATCTGGGAAGCCTAAGCTCACACAGAATGGAAGTAGGAACGGGGAGAGGTGATCATTAAGACCAGGGTAACATGCTGTTTAAAATAGAGAACATCTATTTCCATCTTCAGGAATTCTCATCTCTCGGGAATTCTCAAGACTGTTTTTATCTGGGGATGAAAGCTAGAAGATTTGTGAACCACACCCAACTGAGGAAAGGCGCCTGCTCTGTCCAACTTAAGATTTCAGAATCCCCTCCTGTGTCATTAAAACCACTTGAGGGGTAATTATAGGTTGCTGCCCCCTGACCCTTGGGAACAAGAGTGCGGGAGGCCAGAACAGAATGCATTCTTTGTAGATTCCACAGCGCTTTCCCAATAGATCCTATTCAAAGCCCTAAACAGAGCACTGAAGGCTACAGTATTATCAAAACATCTGTCTTCTTATTTTTCCAATCTCAAGTCTTGTTTGGATTTTGGTTAAAAACATCAGTTCGAAGTCCTCAATGAATGTTTGAATTTAATAAGGAAGTGAGAGTGTGGATCCGTGCAAAACTACCTCTGCAGGGCTCTCTGTTTGGGCCAACAGCCAGGGTTTCTGGCGTCTTCGGTGTTTGTTCAAGTACTTCTCCAGAATGTATTTACTCAGATCCACAGGACCTGGTAGGGTGAAATGTAAACATCACAATAGCCTGGACTTGAGACAGGAGATTCAGAAACATCTGGTTGGTTGTTCGGTGTTATCCAAATAACAGTCCCTGCCATTTGTCTCTAAGAACAAGGCTTCAGGTTGCAAGCAATCTGGACCAGGTGATGGATGAGTATTGCATGTATCCCGAAGGCCTTTCCTGGGCTGTCTACCTTCCCCTTCCTGGCTCTACTCCATGCCACCTCTCAAATTCAAGGAAGCAGCTGGTAGCTATGGGGCACAAGGAAGCTGCCCTAATTTGCTCAAAAAGCAAATCTGTACCTCAGATAGCAATTTCTAGAAAGAGGTTATGGTGGAAAGTGGGCGTTCAGTAACACACCTATGGAGATGATCATGTGGTTTTTTTCTTTTAGTTTGTTTATATATTTTGGATATTAGACCTTTGTCAGATGAAGGGTTGGTGAAGGTCTTTTCCCAGTCTGTAGGCTGTCACTTTGTTCTGTTGATAGTGTCCTCTGCCTTACAGAAGCTTCTCGGCCTCATGAGGGCCCATTTATTAATTGTTGACCTTAAGGCCTGGGCAGTTGGTGTTCTGTTCAGGAAATTGTCTCCTGTGCCAATGAGTTCAAGGCTCTTCTCTACTTTTTCTTCTAACAGATTTGGTGTATCTGGTTTTATGTTGAGATCTTTAATCCACTTGGACTTGAGTTTTGTTCATAGTGACAAATATGAGTTTACTTGCATTTTTCTACATGTAGATACCTTTTCTCTTCTTCAGTAATGGAAAGCTATCAGAGAAAATTGCTACCAAAAGATGGAGTGAGCTCTGCTCTAACTATCTTGCCTGACAATGTAGACGTACCTTCTAAATTGCTTTGCAGGAAGATTTTGGAAAAGCTCTGAGGAGCAGGCTAGCTAAAACCTAAAAGGGTATTGTAAAGAGAGTTTTCATGGGTGGCTGTGACAGGACTAAGAAGCCCTGAATGTGGATAGAAATGTGGACAGTGACGACTGTTCTTTCAGTTTCTAGGTGGAAATGAGAATTCTAATGGCAGTTGGATGGAAGGCCATGGTTGCTACACCAGGGCAAGGAGTTCAGTACATTGGGCCCAATCCCTGAGATATTGTGGGAGGTTGAGGTTAAATTAAATGCGCTAGTTGATCTGGCCATGAAGTGAGTAGTTCTTCCCCCAGAAACACCATCCACACCATCTACATGCACAAAGCAATGACCAGGCAGTCGCCAGCAGAAACCTCCAAAGCTGAGCCACCCATACCATGGTTTTCTTTCTACATTGACAGTCTCAGGTGCTTATTACAGAAGCAGGAGGTGGACTATCAGGATCATTTCCACCTTCCAGCTCTGTCTGCTGCATGGTGTCTTCATTGGACGTCTGTTCTTTCCTTCCCTGCAGCTTACATACACAAAGCCACACTGGCATCACTGGGACTTCCAAGGTTTCGAATGCACATTTTTCTTATGAGAATAAGAGGCTTTCTGAATACTTCTAGAAATACATGAAATTTGGTGCACAGTGCACAGTTGACCACATAAGCTCCTGATACCAAAATGCTTTCTGGCTAGTTGATGCCTGAGTATTCAAATGCACCCAAACATGCACTTCATCCAAAAATTTCATCTTACTCTAAGGAAATAAAAGGAACAAGAGCAACATCTGTGCTCAAGTGAGAACTGCTATATAACTCCCTAGAGGCAGGACAGTTAAGTCTTGCCCTTTGCTGTTCTCTTGACCTCCACTTGGGTCTTTGGTAAACCTGATGCGTTATTTAGATATAAAGGAGGCCAATGTTTTAAAATCAAGAGTTGGATGTGAGGTACCACCCAACACCCACACACAATAGTAAACTTTCAAAAGAAAAATACAATTTAATCTTACTAGAAGAAAAGGCCACTTGCAGCTCCAAAAACTATCATGTCAACTCTACAAGAGGCAGGAGGGGTTGACACCATCAAGACTTACTGCATAACAGCAAAAAAGTAGATCTGCTGTCTGAAGGCCCATTTAGCAAGACATAGAAGATCTTTGCTTATGCTGTAAGACCAGGAAAAGGAGTTTTAAAACAGCAAAATATGCTGATATCACTAAAAGAAAATAATGGACCTCTTACAGAAGTAACAAAATTCTATTTCCACTTACATACCCAAGAAACTGCACATGTCTTGTAAGGAAACCTGTATGGGGTGTTTACCAATGCTGTTATTAGTTCTAATAGTATGAGATTAAGCTCAGGGATCCATTATTGGGATGGCAATTAAGTGAAATGTACTGGAGAATGAAACGCCAGGCAACAATGAGGAGCTGTGGACTGGATACACATAAATCAACACGGATGGATTTAAAAGCATAGATTTGAATGGGAAAAGTCAGAACCAGGATAGATTTTATGGGACATTACTTTTTATACAAATTAGAATCTCTAGACATTTTTTTAAAAGAGATATGCCCATTGTCAACCCAAATAACAAACAAAGATTCTCCAAAGATAATGGATTTAATCAGGAACGAACACTGCCACGGGAGTGGGCATGTCACAGTAAATTACGGGCATGTTCAAGCAGGGAAAAGAAGACAAGGGTTTTTAAAGGGGAGGGATCCATAATTTACTTCGAAACAATTATCGTGGTTACAGGGATCAATAATAAGAATGGTGTCAGTCCAAGGTTGAACAAGCAATTGTTGGGCAAATATCCTTACAGACATAGCTATTGTGTAAGGCTGGGGCACTCTTGTGCAATATGATAGTTTTGGAAGATTCTGTTGTGACATTGCTTATTATGATCCAATATACATGTAAAATCTTCTCCACAGTCCCTTACAATTATGGTTTATGTTAAGATCTGACACGGGGCTCCATTTTGGAGTTTGATGTTGTCTACGCTTTTACATAAAATTCGGCATAGGAGACAATGAAGGATGAGGGAGTAAATATGGAGATCAGAGGAAGGAGGAGAAATAAATAGACTAAGAATGGATGGGCTAGCATGAGAGAGTACCTCTGAAAGGTGCTGCTGCTGCTGCTGCTGCTGCTGCTGCTGCTGCTGCTGCTGCTGCTGCTGCTGAAATACAAATCAAGAGTTTGTCATAAACAGAGAAAGAAAGGCAACCAGCAAGAATAGCAGACACACAGCAGAGGCCCTGGATGATGTTGCTGGACTCACAATGCTGATTTCACTGCTCAATACACTTGACCTTTGGCGAATGATTTCACTACATTCTGCTCCTCAGTAAAACATAAATGTTAAAAGTACTTTTGCCAAAGGTCATCCATGCAAGGTACCTGACAGGTAGTAAGGATGTGGTGGACGTTAGCCACTCAGTTGTTTCTGTGCCAGTTCTGTTTAATAATAATGTAACAGTTTGAAATAACTAATGAAATAATAAAGCATGTACAATGAGATCTTTTCATAGGTCACCTCCAAAGATTGAAATTAGCATACCCACAAAGTTGGTATGAGAGGGCCACTGAGATGAGGGCCACGTGGATAAAGACACGTGCCATCAAGTTGAACCTGAGTTCAATCCCAGAATTTACAAAATAGAAAGAGGGAACCTCTTCCCACAAGTTGCCCTCTGAACTCCACAGGTGCCATGGCACTGTGTGTACACACAGATATGCATACTAAATAAACAAATATAACAAAGTCACGGGCTAGAGAGATGGCTCAGATGTTAAGAGCGCTGCCTGCTCTTCCAAAGGTCCTGAGTTCAATTCTCAACAACCACATGGTGGCTCACAGCCATCTATAATGAGATCTGGTGCCTTCTTCTGGCCTGCAGGTGTACAAAGTTACTCAAGGGTAGATGTGTACAGAAGCTTCTAGTGCACAGCAAGTGTTCTGTAAATATTACTTTCTAGCATTATTGCCAGGAGTAGCAGAAGAGCCACCCAGATATCTTCAAATGGAAAGAAAGTTCCATGCCATTGTCTTTCCTGAGTAATAGTGAAATCCTTCCAAGACTTCCAAGCATATGTGCGAGTGTACCTCTAGATCCGTGATGTCACCTCTTCAGACTCATCAGCATGCCAGACTTGCCAGTTTTTACAGTCTGTGTCCTGTGAAAGGGGACCATGGATGGACCTAGGCCATGTTGTCTTAAAACTCCTTTCCCCTCTGCTCTGTGGGAATGAGAGCGGCATGGTGGGGAGGGTTTTAAGAGATGGCTTCTACTTTTGGAATTAAGTAGCTGGAAGCACTTCCAGGAGTCAAGCTGTCACTCCCAGGATTTTCTTGCCAAGGGCTCTTGAGAATTCTGATACAACCTTGGTAGAACTACGGACTCTTACCCAAGAAAGGTCGGTTTCTGTGTCTCACATTGTTCATGTTTAGTGTCTATTTGCCAAATGTGTCTCTTTCTTTCTGTTGGATTTTATTCTTCCAGCTCTTTAATGTTCACATTTCTTAGGTGTGAAAATTTAAGAAACCTTTAGTCATGTGACATATCTTGGTATGCTAGGTAGGACAGGAGGATCTCTCTGTCTTAGAAGAACAGGTCCCAGTTCCTAAGCTCCTGCTGGGCCTACACTAGACCTAAGCTCTATCAAATTCTTGCCCTGGGGACATCATTGCACTGTTACTAGTCACCCCAAAGATGATTCTGTTGACTAAGGTGTACTGAACCTGGTCCTGACTATAATAACATTGTGGGGTACCTCTAGGCACTTTGGATTCCATAGGCTACTTTCTCCACTTTAAAAAATAGATTTTATGATTGCATTGGTATAAATATGAATACGATTCAGATTATACTTGTTGATTGACCTACTAGGCTCAGTGAGTTCACCCTGAACATTTGATATCTCTTCAGACCAGTAATAACTATAGGGATATAAGAAATGGTACAAAGAAGTGGGGGAAGCGACAATAGTGACAGATACCATCAACTAGGGGCTTGCTTACATGACAGGCACTATGCAAACCATTTTATACAAATTATTTGTAATATAGCAATCTCTGAGTTGTTATAATTTTCATTTTACACGTATAAACGTTGAGTTTCAGCAAGCTTACTTTACTTATATAAGTTAGTAAATGGTAGAGCCAGAGCTGGCTACTTGCAATCTACCCTGACCCCATTTCATCACACACACACACACACACACACACACACACACACACACACACACAC
>OU015755.1:23493281-23519867 GCA_907169655.1 Acomys percivali | reverse complement strand
AGAATGCCCACACCACACAACTCGCCTGCCACAGTGTAAATTAAAGTGAGGTTTCGCATAATTCAAACAAGCATAACAAAACCACAATTTCTAACCTAGAAATAAACTTTGCCCATAAGCAGCGGTTCCTCCTCCCTTCTCCCACCAGCCAACTACTAATCTACTTCGTGTCTATAAAGTTGTCTAGTGAATATTTTATATAAATAGAATAGTGTGCTGTATGGTCTTTTGGGACTGGCTCATTTAACCTCCCAGGGCTTCACTCCTTCTATGGCTAAATAATATCCCACAGTGTGGATATACCATACTCGGTTGTTCATCATCCGATAAACACATAGGATATCTCCACTATTCATCTGTTATGAGTAATGCAACTCCAGACACTTTAAGACAAGTTTTTGTGTGGACATATGTTTTTGCCTCTTGCAGGTGTATACTTAGAAATGGAATTTCTGGGTCTTATGTAACTCTTATGTTTAACATTTTGAGTAACTGCTAGACTGTTTTCCAAAGCGGCTGTACCATTTTACATTCGCACCAGCAGTGTGTAAAGGATGCCAGTGCCTATACATCCTTGCCAACGCTTGTTATCTAGTTGATTATAAGTATGCCAGTGGGGTGACATGCTTCAGTGTGAGCTTAGTTTTTTTGTTTGTTTGTTTGTTTTGTTTTTTGTTTTTTGTTTTGTTTTCCTACTGACTGGCTGTGCTGAGCATCAGTTCGTGCAACTACTGGCCGTTTTTACATCTTTTTTTGAGTAATTGTCTATTCCAATTCTCCTGCCATTTTTAAATTGTGTTATTTGCATGCTTGGACCTGAGCCCCCTTCTGTAAAAAAAAAAACAAAAAAAAAACCAGAGTGACTTTGATTGATATTAAACTTTGTAAATATTTTAGTCTAATCAAGTCTACAACTAGTCGTTTAAAAAATATTTATAGGTTCCTGGGCCCCAAACCAGATCGTATTTTTTCACAACAATTCAATGTTTTAAGATGCGGGGGTGGGGTGGGGGGGATGTCAAACAGCCGGAGGAGCAGGAATGAACTTCCAGGCAGGTGATATCAAGCAGTCTGGTGTGTGGATTTTTTTTTTTCCGGGGAGATGAATAAATGTCTATTTAGTCCAGATAGGACATCAGCATCAGACCAAAAGAACAATTATCTAGCTTGCTGAGCCAATGAGTTTAATTGGGGTTGCTTCTAGGAGCACATGAAACCATGATGTGAAGAAAAGTCTTTTGGGCCCAGATACTATACGTTGTGTGTTTACGTTCAGGGAGGTGGAGATCACCGTGAGCCCCTCCCTTCTACTGGCTGTCTTTCAACAACTATGCAGGCAGGAACTAACTAAAGAAAACTGGCACAAAACTGACACCTGTCTCAGGGGCTCATGGCCCCATCTTTCTCAGAGGCCATGAATCTGGAAATGACTCACACCTGTGGGAAGCTTCTATGCTTCCAAGTCTGTACCCACCCACCTGTTCCCTCACCCCACCCTTACACTAACCCAGCCAGCTGGATGGGGAGAGCATGTGACCCATTTGGTGTAGGCAGCACGCACTGAGTACCTGATATATGCCAGATTCTGGACCAGGTACCGTTATATTCGACAAAACATCCCCTGACTTCTATTAGCTATGGTCTGGTGGGGAAACAGCCACCTTATTTCCTGTGCAGTCTGGAAACTGATAGAGGGGCTCCTGGAATTGTTGGGGCTGAGAGAGAATTCACTCAGCCTGGGTGCCCTCAAAGTTTTTCCAGAAGGAGCCCAGGCTGGCCTTCCATGATGTAGTGGAAGTTAGTTAGGCACCCCCATCTCAGAGCAGTGTACATCAACAAACCACAGGGAGGGGGAAAACGGCAATGACAGCAAGTTCAGGGTTATTTGATCAATAATGCTGGCTGATAATAACAGAACATCTGTACTTTTGATTTTTTTTTTTTTTTTATGTGTGTCAACTTAATAAATCTACAGCAAAGAAAAAGGACCAAACCCTAGTCTACAAGAAACTCCCCAGGTGTGATAGCTTTATTCACCGGCCCAGAACACCTGTCCACAAGCTCTGGATCTAGACCGTGTGCCTTGTGTTTACAGAGGGCCCAAAGCTTTCCCAGAAGCAAGAGCAACTTAAGTCTCATCCTTTTTTTTTCCATGTTCCCCACCAATAGAGTAGCCTCCCAGAAGGCACAGGACCATGTCCAATGTATGTTTGCACTCCCAACTTGAAAAATAGACTGGGCATACTGAAGGCCCAGATAACAACCAGGAAAGGTGAGTGCAGCTAGGAGACTGTGCTGGACCTCGCAAGCCTGAGCCCCATCATGGACTCTTCAGGGCAAGGGCAGGTGTTACTCATTTGAAATCCCTCCAATGGTCACTCTGGGGTCCCTCCTCTGCAGGGCCTTGCCCAGTGCTCAGTGCACAGAGCACCATGGTGCTCACGTAGCTCGTGTGCATGTGGTTGGGATACTTTGAACATCAAGCCCAAGATGAGTCATCTCTGGCCGAGCTTTCTGTGTAAGCCTTCTGAGCAGGTGCCTTGGAGCAATCGTGGTAAGGCCAGCTGTAGTTCGTTAGGAGCGGCTCCACCTCACCAAGATCAGCCTCCATCTCCGGTATCTCCCATCCCAGCCCCTGATTCCAGTGTGAGCTCAGCCACCTGGCATGGGGGCATCTAACACGCCCACTAAGCTGTCCCCTGAACCCACAGCTTCCACTTCATGGGTGCATTGCCCACAGCTGAAGTTCCTGGAGCTGCGGGGAGTTGCTGTTGTGTAGAGGAGCCTCAGATGACTGATCCTTGAGAGCAGAGGCAGGGCAACAAAGGGGCTGTCAAGTATGTTTGTTTTAACTTTGTGATTACTGGGACTCCTGCTTAAGCAGTCATAAACAAGAAAATTCACTGCAGCCCTCTTAGAGTGGGGGAAAAAAACCAACTATGTATTTTTGGAGTCGTTACTTTTCTCTTTGCTGTGACCAAATTCCCAATGAGAAGCAACTTAAGAGGGAAATGGCTTACTTTGCCTCACACCTTGAGGATGCAGTCTAGCATCGTAGAAAGGAAGTCATGGTGGCAGGAGTGGCTCCCAGATGTGGTACCAGGTATGTGGGGCTGCTTGCATACATCTAACAGTAGAAAAGCAGAGGCAGAGGGCCAGAAGGGAGACCAGCTATATAACCCCAAGGCACCTTCCAGGCACCCACTTACTCCATTGAGGTCCCCCCACACACACCTGGTAATAGCCAGATCATGGAAACAGCCTAAGTGTCCCTCAGTAGAAGAATGGATAAAGAAACTGTGGTACATATACACTATGGAATACTACTCAGCTATTAAAAACAAGGAATTCCTGAAATTTGTGGATAATTGGATTGAGCTAGAAATGATCATAATGAGTGAGTTAACCCAGAAGCAGAAAGACTCAAATGGTATATACTCACTTATATCTACATACTAGCCCAAGGGGCATGTCCCACGAAAGCCTTCACTTACCAGGAAACTGGGACAGAGGGGAGGACATCCTATTGGGACTCTAGATGAGAGAAGCGTGGGAGAATAACAAAGTAGAAGGATCCAGAGGGTCCTAGAAACCTACAAGTAGAACACTGTGATAGGCAGATTTGGGCCCAGGGGTCCCGCTCAAACTAAGGCACCAGCCAAGGACAATACAGGCGGTAAACTTTAAACCCCTACCCAGATCTAGCCAATGGTCAGAACATTCTCCACAGTTGAGCGGAGAGTGGGATATGACTTTCTCACGTACTCTGGTGCCTCACATTTGACCATGTCCCCTGGAGGGGGAGACCTGGTGGCACTCAGAGGAAGGACAGCAGGTTACAGAGAAGAGACTTGATACCCTATGAGCATATACAGGGGGAGGTAATTCCCCTCAGGAACAGTCATGGGGGAGGGGAATAAGGGGAAAATGGGAAGGAGGGAAGAATGGGAGGATACAAGGGATGGGATAACCATTGAGATGTAACAAGAATAAATTAATTTAAAAAAATTTAAAAAAAAAGAGTTCCACAAACTCCCGAACAGTACCACCCATATGTAGAAACATTTCACATTCCAGGCCACAGCATCCACCAAAAAAAGGACCAGTGATGCACAAGGCCAAACCATTTTGTCCCCATAGCAGACGTGCAACCAAGAAAGGGTCATTGAAATGCTGTGTCAGCTGCATTTCAGGAGCACACTCACTGTTTCCTTCTTAAATACAAGGATGCGGTAACACATGGGATGTTAACACATGCTGGTGAACAGAGAATAATGCCTTGGAGTTGCCTGTGGCCAAGGGCCTCCTAGACTAAAGCATTGGTGTCTGGCCTCTGACTGGACAAAGCCCTCCAGAGCCTTGTCCCTAGCTGTGTTTTTGTAATTTTCTTTCTTGAATGGCCCCACATTGTGTACGTTTCTGACATCAAAAAATTCTAGCTCTATGTCTTAAAGTTTGAGTGAGAGAAGAGACAGCACGGTCACGGCAACTCTTACCAAGGAAAGCATTTAACTGGGGCTGGCTTACAATTTCAGATGTTTAGTCCATTATCACCATGGCGGGAAGCACGGCAGCAGCATGCAGGCAGACACGGTGTTGGAGAAGGAGCTGAGAGTTCTATATCTTGATCCACAGGCAGCAGAAGGAAACTGTGTCACGCTGGCCAGACTTGAGCATATATGAGACTTCAAGGCCCGCCTCCACTGTGACGCACTTCCTCCAACAAGGCCACACCTACTCCAACAAGGCCACACCTCCTCATAGTGCCACTCCCTATGAGCCAAGCATTCAAACACACGAGTCTATGGGGGCCATTCCTACTCAAACCACCACACTCTAATATCCAAATACAGTTTGATCAGTCTGCTTACTGTAACTTGATTGCAGCTGTTTGGTATGTAACAACAATTACTGAAAAAGAAGCCCCTGAATTTGAAAGCAGACAAGTATACATAAGGGTTTGGAGGGAGAAAAGGGGAGGAGGAAGTGATGTAAATATAATCTCAAAAAATAAAAGAAATATTTTTTAAAATTCCCCTTTGTCTGTTTCACTTCCTTGTCCTGCCCACACTCCAGTCCAGCACCTCAGAGTGAAACAAATCCAACTCTTGAGCATTTCCTTGTTAGTGTTTGCATCTTCCGTAAGTAAGATGCTTAAAAGCTAAGTCTATTTTAAGCCATAACATATCAGCTTCTACCTTACAAAGGTGGTGGGTTGGATCTGCTCCCATTCCTACCTTTAACATATGCGCGCGCACACACACACACTTTCCTCTCAACATCATCACATCAAAAATGCTTGGGTGTGTCATTTCTTTTGGACCATGTACATGTTGCTCATGACTGAGACAAATAGCATTTTATAATTACATTTATTTTCTTGTGTCTTTCATTTTTTGCTGAAGTTGAAATTGCCTTACCTTTTCATTTGGTTGTTGTTTTTTTGTTGTTTGTTTGTTTGTTTGATGGTGGTAAGGGGAGTTGTTTGTTGTAAACAATTCTCATTAGAGTCAAACATATGAGACAAATCTCTAAGTGTCATTATTTCTCTGGCTGTTTCTCCAGGATCCCGCTACCTGACTCCTGGACCACAAAACTTCTTCCTTGCTCCCCTGCACAGCCGTCAACCAGTGTCCACCTGTCACCAGCTTTCTGGCTCCTCCATCTCCTGTTTGTTTGTTTGTTTAGTATCTTTTTTTTTTTACATCCTCCTCAAAATAAATCAGGGGATGGCCAAAAGGCAATTGTTTTATTCTTGACAGTTTGGTCATGTGAAGAATTCTATTGGGTAAGAAGTTCCCTTACGATTTTGAAGTATTGAACCTTGTCTGTCGGCATTCTGGGTTATATTGTTAAGTCTGATGCTATTTTGGTTCCCACTTATTTATATATGACTCTCCTTCCCTTCCTCCCTCCCTCCTTCCCTCCCTCCCTCTTCTCCTCATACCATCTCCAATACTTTAGCCATTATACAGGTAATTCACCCATGATACTGAGCATCTGCCCAGGCCTTTCTATCTACAGCTCATGACCTGAAGTTATGGAAATTATGTAAAATGTATCTATATTAATGACCCTCAGTAATTCACCACCACCACCAATATTTGCTCCTTCATTCTCCCGGGCCCCCTTCTCTCCTCTCCCAGTTAGCTGAGTTTAGATCACACCATATATTGACCCCATAACTTCCTTCTCTTCCCTCTCTCTTTTCCTTTCTTTTGTTGTTGTTGTTATTTGTTGTTTTACTGACAGTTTTGTTTCTTCTCTTATTCTCTGTCCCAGAATATACCTATACAGGAAGTGAAAATATTTAGGACCACAAAACCATAAGAGCTCGACAGCTAGGCTGTCGACACTCTTATGAGATCTGGCCAAGGAGAGGGGTTAGTCATCCCAATCTGCTGTGGGCTTTGACTGGATCCCTCTGTCTTCAGTGTCATCCTTGGAGCCCCCTATGCTCAGTTTTGAATGTCTTATGAGGCCCTCCCTGGTACAGTTTCTACACTCTTCTCCCATGAGCAGCTAAAGATGTCCAGAGTTTGCCTGCTCTTTGTACACACTTGGGGTCTGTCTGTCTACTTCAGACCTGGCCTTGGAAGCACCTGGGCCTCTCATCCTGAACCCTCTGCCTCTAGGTGAAGAGATGTCAGGTTCTTACCAGTTCCTTTGAGGTAGATAGAACACTCCCACTGTCTCTACCACCCATGGTTCCACACTCCCAATCATGTGACCTTTCTCCTCTGTTGTCATCTTTGCTTCTGTTCTCTCATAACTACAGATTTATACCACTTGAATTTCCTTTTTCTGCCATTTTATTGGTATCTCAGCAGAGAGTAAGAAATAGGCATGTATACAAATCACCCTGTTCAACTTCTTTCTATTTGTACTTCTTTTGTTTAAAAAAAAATATTGCAAATTTATGTTGTTGCATACCAAACAGAGCTGTGATTTGTATTTAACAATTTAAAATGCCACATCTCTTACTTTTGACAGTTCTAACACATTTTAAAGAGCTTTTCAAAAAGTCTTTTCTGGGAATTTCACAGATACACTCCGTTCTCCCCACCCCCTCTGGAACCCGATGTGTTCCACATAGGATCCAGCCATCGAATGTGTGATAGGAGCCAACAGAATTGTCACTACATCATTAAAATTAGAACCTTGGACTCTGTAAGATCTCAGGTGGTACAGTGACTATGGAAAGATGTGTGAGTTTCACACAAGGCACACAGGTGCACAAGGCACCTGATGGGAGTCTGGATGGATGATGAGGGGGAAAAAGGAGGAGGATTTAGCAGACACATAACAGTTCAGTCCAGCTGCTGCCACTCTCATGTGACCATCAGAGGATGGGCCAGCCGCATCTGTAAGGGTGGAGTTGAGGTGTGAGTTTAGCTGTGTCTGACTTCTCCAGAAAGAAAGTGGTCCGTCAGTTCTCAGATGCTGGCAGACTGAAGTGGGGTGATAAATCTAAAGGCTCTTGGAAAATAAGGGGACTATATAAATTCACAAGGTCATTATCAGACCCAATGCAGTCCAGACAAGTCCAGTCTTAACGTGTTATAGCATTATCAAGCAAGTACAGTACAGTACAATGATCAGTTGTGCAGATAGACAAGCCAAGCCATTGGAAGCATCTGTGAGGAAATGTGCCATTCATTGAAGCCCATGTTATCTGAGACTCAGGAAGAGATCTGCCCCAACACTCATCTGCCTGTATGGAGCTCTCCGAAGACATGTGAGAAGGTATCTTAAAATGTTGTACTCCAAGTCTCCAAGTGACCAGATAGCGGCTCTCCCTTGCTGGCCTGCAAGCAGACTGTCTGAGTGAGAACACCGTGGGGCTAAGTCATAATGATTTGGGTGGGTTTATCATGGAATAGCTTATCCTTCCCCATCTGAAGAGCCGGACTCGGAAGGCTGCTGCCAGGCCCGTGGCTTCTCTCACCCACCAAGGCAGTTTGCCTAGCATAAGGCAAGCCTAGATGCAAAGAAGTAGACGGTGCTTTGAATCCACTTGAGACTTGAGGCCAAGGATGCAGGGTTGGGGGGTTGCGAGGGGGGTGAGCTCAGCCACACTGTTTCTGTGCACAGAACCCCATGAGTTTCAACAACGTTCACATCCTTATTCAGACAGTTGTTCTTGTGTTGGCCAACAGCCAAAAAGAAGCCCCAAAACTTTGAAGGTGTTTTGGTACTTTGCTACTTTGGACAGCCCACCCACTGAGTATTGAGTTTTAAGATTGGACTCTCCCAAGGCCTAGGAGAAAAGGACCAGGAGAAAATATGAACAGAGAATAGAAATTCCATGCCCAAATCTTAGGGAAGAAAATGTGTTTTCAAGTTTATCATCAATATCACTGAATTGTTTCATTTTTTAAAAAATTACCACTGGCTTCCTTTTCCGTTAGAAATTGAGCAAGCACAGCACATCTCAGGCATGCCTTGCTAACCACGGATTCCATTATGTGTTTAATAATTGACTATTCAATAGAGCATTGATGCATTTTTGTCTGGAACTAATTCACCTTTGTCTGTGCCTGAGCACGGATGTTTGGTGAATCACAGATGGGCTTGTAGAAGCGTTCTAGCACTGGCTGCCCAACACAGGCCCACATCCTGAGGATTATTCACATCAGGCCCTGTGCTCAGGAATGTTCTAGCATGCTAAAACCACCTGAAGATGTGATTTATGAAAGCCGTGGAATGCGAGACTACACCTTTTCCCTTCTAATGAGAGCTAACAGATCTCCGTCGGCCTGCGGCTTAAACCGGCAAAGAAACTGTCAGCTACAAAATTAACAATAAACACCCTTAGAGCCCTTTAAGGCCCCAGAGCTACCCAGTTGAACATCGGACTATGATGGGTTGACTGGGGAAGGGGGAAATCAGCCAATGCGAGTGTCTCACCGTTTCTGTGGTGAAAAGAAAATCCCTCACCTCCTGAAGCATTGCCTTGCCTTTCTCTGTTGGGCTTATAGATCTGAACAGCCCAGCAAACAACCCAGTATTGCAGAGCTTTGCCATGGACCAGGTACTCCATCCTGCAGGGTGCTTGTGCCTGGACTCAGGGGCTGAACAGGGCTGGTGTGGCACAGGGTGGCAAATCTGGGGTGGCAGATCTGTAAAGAGGCAGGAAGAACCTACTCCCTGGCAGTCACCTTGGCTGCTGCAGGAGCCGAAGACTCAGCAAGGTCTCCTGGGAAATCCAGTCCCTGAGGGAGGTGAAGAATGCATGAGAGAAGAAGATGGTGGCCTGGGCTTACAGCCAGCTGTGAAACATTTCAGCATAAAAGACAAAGGGACTACTACGGGGGACGACTCACTGACTCCCTGTTCTATTCTATTCAACCATTTGTGGAAGCTGGGTATATAGTTTGATAGCCTGTGTGTTATTTTCTAAAATTATCTATCTGGTTCAAACTTCCAGGGCCAACTTAGCTGTCTAAACTTTGTTCTTCTTGCAGATTGAGGTTCCCAATGAAATTTCCATTACTGTTTTAAAATTACATGTATTATCTGTAGGCCCGGCTAGCAATCAATTAAGACACAGACACTTGTTATGTTTTAAAATAGCCTTAGTCGACCTGGGGCAGGGCAGATATCAATCCTCTAAACTACCTTCCATAGTGGGGCAGGCATGGGATCCCTGCCTCGTTCTCATGCTATCTGCTTCGAATAACTTCTATCAAGTTACTTTCCATCCATAATCCCAAACACTTGCCAACGTTCCTCATCTGGGCTGGATTCTCCACCCACACCGGCCATGTGCGTCTCCTCCAGCTAACCCATGGCAGCCTTCCTCTCCTCACTTCAGGTCTCCTTCCTCCTCTCTTGGCATTCCTTCTTCTTCCCAGAATTCCTCTCTCTCCTAGCCCCACCTGTCTTCTGCCCTGCCCAGGTGGGATTGCTTTTTATTAAGCAAAAGGTGGGGCAGATAGCAAGCAGTAATTAGCATCAAAATACATCAAATTGTCCCAACATTTCCATTGCTTGGGATGCAGGACCTGTTTTATTATTTACCAAGTGCCAAAAGATAATGAATAGCCAGCTTCATTCCACCCAAGGATTCAGATGCCTCTGTTGACTTCTGGAGAGAGAAAGCAGAGCATTTCTCTCCCAGCTCTGACCTGTTACATCCAGCTGCCTTGAGTACAAGTGCAGAAGCCAGCACACACTCCCAGCCAGGGCTGAGGAAGGCTGTAGTCCTTCAGGTACCAGGAGGAGCATGAGACTGAAACATAATCACAATGGAAGCTGCAGCTGAACCAAGACTGGAACGATTTGACCTGATGATCCTTCTTTTTCTACTATTTTCTTAAAATATCCTCAAATCCAACACCCTGGAGGCCTCTTGAATGAACAGGAAATATTTTCTTTTCTTTTTTTTCTTTTTTTTCTTTCTTTTTTTTTTTTTTTTTTTTTTTTGCCTTTACTAACTTTGTTGGAATAACAAGGCCAGAGAGCCCATTATCCTCAGCTACAGCAATAACCTAATCTGGCTGTGATGATGCTACATGCTTGTAATTACGGCACTTGGAAAGCTGAGGCAGGAGAATCATCATGAATTTGAGGTCATGGGATACTGGGCAACATGGCTATGTAATTATTTCATGACTCACCTGTCCTCGAGCCAGACTATACTGACAATGTCTATAAACGAACAAACAAACACATAAATCCAATTTGTATAGTAGTAAAATGAATGCTCTGATGTAAGTGTATCTACAATTTAACTCTAATAACTCCCTTAAAATTATAGATATGGAAAGTGAGGCGCATTAAGGTTAAGCAACTTGCTCTAGACTATGCAGCCAGTGGTAGAGCAGCTTGGTAGTCATAGTCTATGTACCAACATGCCGCTACCCGTCATGGGGAGGAAATCATGCAGCTTTCACTTTTGGACCATAAACTCCTTTATTCAGTGAGGACACTGACAACTCTTAAAGAACAATGCAAGGTAAATAGGGAGTCTGCTCTTCCCCTCTGAGCTCCAAATAAAGGGTGAACACCATGGCATTCTGAAAGGGGTGTGGCCGCCTATGCCTCCTGGTGGCTGGGTGGACTTGGCAACATAATTTACCTTGCAGAGCTTCCATTTATAAAAAGAAGATGTTGAGCAAGGCCCCAAGGCATCCCTCTCCCTGGCATCAGGGCTGCTCTGCCAAAGGCCCGCAGTGGGTGGTCCCTGCTAGGGCAAGCTTGAGCTGGTATGACAGAGGGTCCAGGTCTGGGACGATTAGCATCTCATGGTCTGGCTTTGGTATGCTGGCGTTGGTTTCTTTAGGTGTCACAGAGCCTTCCACAGGGGACAGGGGACTATGATTTGAACAGAAACCCTGGAGTTGTACAACACGGGGACTCTCGTTTAAGAAAGAAAGGCGGCACACCAGGAGAGGCTGAAGAGGGAAGACCTAGGAAAAGGCAGATCGGGGGACATTCACGGAATATTTTAAAAGGATGCTTAGAAAAGTTTGTAGCAGACGTGTGGCATAACTGCCCCCTCCATCTTCCTATGAGACCGTGGAGGGCAGGAGCACGCCACTTGTCACTTGAATTAGGGGAGCGATTTGCGAGGGCTAACAGCAAGAGCAGAAAGAAAGGAAAGTCGGCTTTTCAGCAAAAGCAGAGAAATCCAGAGGACCCGCCATTGTTCGCTGCAGAGCTCAGCGAGCCATCGCACCAGGTGTCAGTGTGAGAAAGCTCGCGCTACAGAAAGGAGGAAGGAGGCCGGGGCGTGGTGGCGCGCGCCTTTAATCCCAGCACTCGGGAGGCAGAAGCAGGCGGATCGCTGTGAGTTCGAGGCCAGCCTGGTCTACAAAGAGAGTCCAGGACAGCCAAGGCTAACACAGAGAAACCCTGTCTGAAAACACCAAAGAAAGAAAGAAAGAAAGAAAGAAAGAAAGAAAGAAAGAAAAGAAAAGAAAGGAGGAAGGGCAGTTCAGGATAGGCTCCTCCAAAGAGGAGGAGAGTAGTGTGGCTTCCGGCATACATGGAGACAAAACTGTCCTGTGAGCTCTGAAAACTCCGCCCCCATATCTATTCCAGGCCTAGGTGGCCTAACAAAATGGCACCATTCTACCCAAAGCATAGAATGAAGTCCTTCTAGAAAGAGATGTGCCTGACACACCTGACCAAACCTATCACCATGCTCTCTAGATGCAATTTTTAAAAAAAATTATTGAAGAGGCAATAGGCAGACACAGTTTTAAGATTACTGTGTCCCCAGTCCTGTGATTTAAGGCTTCTGACAGTGTGGAGTGTGTGTGTGTGTGTGTGTGTGTGTGTGTGTGTGTGTGTGTGTGTGTGTAGATTACTGGAAAGAAACAGAAAATGGGGTGGAGAAGGGGTGAGGAGCCGATGGCGCATGAACTGATCCAGCCACCTTCTTCTGAGCAGAGACCATATAAATATAGCCAGGGCTTCTAGACAGTGACGGCAAGTCTATGGCCATGCCCACCCTCCATGAAGTGGTCACACAGCATTCTGAGAGAAGGTCACTGAGTCAGTCTTCCTTCTGCCTGGTTTTCCATGCCATAGTGGTCTATTAACCGTGCCTGGGAAAGAGAATGGAGCACCATTTTATAATTGCCTATGTGAGCCACACACTGGCTTGGAGGGGTGCTACGTACCTGACGAAAGCAACTTACGGAAGTGGGTGCTTGATTGTGGCTCATGCTTTGAGGGGATACAGTGCATTGTGTTGGGAACGCCATGGCAACAGGAGTGTAAGGTCACATTGTACCTGCAGAAGACAGAGAGATGTAAATATGCTCATATGCAGCAGTTTTCTCTTTTCGCCTTATTTTTTGGTATTGCCCGTGTATATATACATGGTTTACATATGTACATGCACGTGCATGTGAATGATTGTTCTTGTGAAAGGTTGAGACTGACATTACATGTTTCCCTTGCAGCTAGGTGTGGTGCTGCATGCCTTTAATCACAACACTCAGGAGACAGAGGTAGGAAGATCTCTGGGAGTTCGAGGCCAGCCTGGTCTACAAAAGCGAGTCCAGGATATCCAGGGCTGCACAGAAACCCTGTATCAAACAAACAAACAAACAAACAAAAACTTTCCCTTGATAGCACTCCACTTCACACACTGTGGTCGGGTCTCTCACTCAAGGTGAGAACTTGGCTAGCCTCCATTAGCCTGTTTGCTATGGAGAGCCTAAAACTGAGGTCACAGGTGAACTGGCACACCTTCCTGGCTCTTACGTGGGTACTGGGGTTCCAAACTCCAGTCCCCTTGCTTACCTAGCAGCCGCTTTACCCATTGAGCCATTTGCCCAGCTGCCTTTCCCCCTTTTGTCATTCAGATGCTCCTACGATAGTGAAGCTCATACCCAGCTTAGGTCTTCCTTTCCCAGAGAAACTTCTCTGGAAATACCCTCAAAGGGATGCCTGGAGTTGTGTCTGCTAGGGATCCCAAATCCAAGCATGCTGACAACGAAGATTCACCATCTCAGGTGTTTTATGAAGCAGACTTGAGACATGCCCTCTACATAAGTCAGGAAACTGGGTGTCTCCACATGACAAACAGACAATCAACAATCCAATTACTAAGCTGGAGCCCTGGGCCTTGAGGCCTGTAGTCACCAGACCAGCCTGACTCACACTCACACCTCTCTTGGCCTGGCTTGTGGAGTCTCACTTTTTCTATGCTGTCCTTCTACCCTTTGTTCACGCTGGATGACTCCTGTCAGTCACATGCCATCAGTCCATGGCTCCTTCCTTTGTCTAGCCAGTACTCCCTAAGAGCTTGATCATGATGACGTTTCTTCCAAAATGCTTTGCCCCACTACCTTACTAACCAGCAAGGCCCTTCACCATGGCTGCCCAATGCGTGCCATGTCTTTTATTTCTCTTGAAACCAGAGCTGGGTCAAATTCATCCTTGAGCTCAGCACCTAGAAGAGGACCTGGCTAAACTGAGACCCCATAATTCTCTGTAGGAAAGAGGAGAAGGAGGAGGGGGAGAAGAGACAAGCTGTCCCTAGGACTGGCACAGGCCTCCCTTCCCATCCTGTGCCCTCTGACCTTCCACTCCAACCACCACCTGGTTCTCGGATCTGACAAAGAGGACAAGAGCATCCCCATCCCCACATCAGGGCACAGATTCCCAGGCTTGGGCAGCAAATTGACACTGCGGTCAATATTTAGTCTTCCCAAAGGGCACAGTTTGTTGTTAGCTGGTGATCTGCAGTGAATCTGTAATCACAGAGCTGCTGCTCCTGCTCCCCGCTGCCCTGACAGTCTCAGTGAGGCTGTGTGCCGAGGGATTCTGTTTGACAAGAACCCAGAGACAGACTGGTTAACAAGGAGATTGTTGCTTAAGCCTCAACACTAGCTGCTGAAGCCTTATGAAAACATCTCGTGATAGCTGTTCTCTCAGCCCTGGGACAGTGCAGTATGGAGAGTGTAGGGACGGTTTCCTCACTCTGGACTAGTAAGGACTATGACCACTGTCACGCCAGGGGCACGAAAACATGCTATGACAGGGACCAGTGTGGATCTAAGGTTTCCCGGATTATAAAGTCTTCCGGGTGTGTGGCGTCTTGAAGCCTCACAACAGCAACGCAAGGGATAATATCACAAACATCACTGCCTCTCTGGATGTCTAAAACATGCCAGGTAAGACATCAAGATGTCTGAGTGGGTCAGTGCACTTGTCACCGAGGCTGGCAGTCTGAGTTTGAAACCCAAGACCGTCATGGTGGCAGGAAAAAAACAAGTCCTGCAAGTGTTCCTCTTATCTACACACACACACACACACACACACACACACACACACACACACACGCATGCACGCACGCACGCACGCACACACGCACGCACAGACCCAGACACAAAATGTAAAATATATATGCCAGACACTGCACACACTGCCTTTATGATGTTACCCCTTTTATGAACTTGGCATTTGCGAGACAGGTGTATCTTGTTTTACAGCTGGCACTTTGAGGATGCTAAGTGCTTTGTCTGAAGTTGCACAGCTAAAAGGGAAGTCTCAAGCTTAAAGGTGGGTCTGTATGATAGTAAGGGTCCCCGCGCTTGACCTCTTTGACAAGATGCACATCCATTGCACAGATGAAAAGTTAATGCCTGGCAGGCAGATGGGATTTGAGCAAAGAGATAGCATGGGGGCTGGGACCGGATGTATGGAGTTTAAATTTGTGCCTAGCCATTGACAAGGACCTGTAGCCTTGGGCGAGTGGCCAGGCCTCTGGAAGGCAGGGACAATACTTCTAGAAGATAATGTACTGCTAAACCTTTGAAGAGCGCTGTTCTGAGATGATTAGAAGAGTCTCCCTTCTATGGTCTTCTAGGAATCCAAGAGTCCCTTGACAGCCCCTGTCAGTTCACGATCTCTCCTTCAATTCACTCATCCAGTGGTCATAAGACAAAAGAAATAAACAGTGCTGTTGAGGCCTGACCACGCTTCAGCCACTGTGCCGAGGGTACTTCTATGTGCTTGAGAGCAGCATACAAGGGGCGTATATTCATGCACAGATGACGATAGGAAGGCGGAGAGAGATGAAGTACTAGTCTTAAATTTTGTCTGGGCACAGCCCAACCCCTTAGCTGTCTACTTTGGCTACAATTTGCTACATCAACTGTCAGTCATCCCCCTCCCCCAAAACTCTCCCTTTCCTTGCTCAGGGACCCTGCCCCCGCCTAACAGAAACTCTCCCCTGGCCAAGTTAGGTTCAGTTCTAAACAGCATGACTCCGGTAAGTTAAGAACTTAAATACTCGCCTTTTTCTTTTTATATTTTAAGATAAATGCATTCCATGTGTGTATAAGACAGAGAGGGCTTTTTCCTTCTGTTTGCAAATAGTATTATTCAGCCCTCTTGTACCAAAGGGAATTTACTTAGGAGGAAAAGAAAGAAAGAAAGAGGAAAAAAGAGGAAAAGAAAGGAAGGTACTACAGTGAACAAAAGACCTGGGGGACATAATTACAGAAACGCCGCAGGTTCTGCATTAGCTGGAAAATTGCAGCCATTTCATCGTGGGAGCAAAGCTATTTTCTTTTATTTTAAAGTGGATCCTTCACCTTCCAAAGGGCTAATTATGGTACTGCCTACATGTTGTGCTCATAGGCTCCAATTTCATCTTTTCATTAACCACACCAGCAAATAACAAAATTGTACCTGCACTCTGGAAGCATCTTCGTGCCAGCTCCGTAGCAGGCGGAGACCGTGGCAATCACTCACTTGTGACTCAGTCCATGTTTTCCATAATTGGGCTCCCCAAAGACCTTGTCAATGGCTCCTCCTCCAGCTCAGCCAAGAGAAATTCATAAAACAAAGCAGATGGGCAGCAGGAGGGACAGGGAGGGCAAAGTGATGCCTTTTAAGCCCTAAATGACAAAGTGATGTCTATGGAGAGTTTTAATGATGTAGGAGAATTTCTGAAATGCAACTTGTATAGGAGAAACAGCAGATTACACAGTATGGGGACAGTACGTTTTCACCTGCATTAAAAACATATAACACGTCATCACATATTATTTATAGTGCTTTGTGCTTGCTACAAAACTCTTCACTATCCTATACTAACTCAAGCCCTAGTCACACAGGAAAGAAAGCATCTGTAGCCTTTCCCTGAGAGTTCAGGGACGCCATCAGGAAAGAGAACTCAGTTTTTCTAGTAGCTGCCCCTGACTTCATCTTCCAAATCCTCTGTTTGTCTGCGTTACTAATCTCTATTAGATAACTCAATACCTAATTGAGAAATGGGGCTCAGAACTAAACAGAAACTTCTCAACAGAGGAATATTGAATGGCTGAGAAACACTTAAAGAAATGCTCAAAGTCTTTAGTCATCAGAGAAATGTAAATCAAAATGACTCTAAGATTCCATCTTACACCCATAAGAATGCCTAAGATCAAAAATTCTAGCAATGCCACATGCTGGTGAGGATGTGGAGAAAGAGGAACACTCCTTCATTGCTGGGGATGCAAACTTGTACAACCACTTTGGAAATCTATTTGGCGCTATCTCAGAAAACTGGGAATATACCCAGAAGATGCTCTACCACACAACAGGGGCATATGCTCAACCATGTTCATGGCTGCCTTATTCATAATAGCCAGAACATGGAAACAGCCTAAGTGTCCCTCAGTAGGAGAATGGATAAAGAAACTGTGGTACATTTACACTATGGAATACTATTCAGCTATTAAAAGCAAGGAATTCCTGAAATTTGTGGACAAATGGATTGAAATAGAAGTGACCATAATGAGTGAGTTAACCCAGAAGCAGAAAGACTCAAACGCTAGATACTCACTTATAACTAGACACTAGCCCAAGGGACATGTCCCATGAAAGTCTTCACCTACCAGCAAAGTGGGACAGAGGCAAGGATATCCTATTGGGACTCTAAGTAAGAGAAGTATGGGAGAATGGGGAAATAGAAGAATCCAGAGGGTCCTAGAAACCTACAAGTAGAACATTATGATGGGCAGATCGGGGCCCAGGGGTCCTGCTCAAACTATGGCACCAACCAAGGACAATACGTGCAGTAAACCTCGAACTCCTACCTAGATCTAGCCAATGGACAAGAAAGTCTACACAGATGAGTGAAGAGTGGAGACTGACTTTCACATGAACTCTGGTACCCCATATTTGACCACATCCCCTTGATGGGGAGACCTGGTGGCACTCAGAGGAAGGATAGCAGGCTACCAAGCAGAGACTTTATACCCTATGATCATATACAAGGGGAGGAGGTCTCCCTCAGTCACAGTCATAAGGGAGGGGAATAGGATGAAAGTGGGGGAGGACTGGGAAGATAGAAGGGATGAGATAACAATTGAGATGTAATATGAATGAATTAATAAATAACTTTTTAAAAAAGATAACTCAATACCCACCCGGTGTGTACCCTGCCCCTCTTCCTAAACACTTCACTCCTCTCAGGATAAGCATCCCTCTCCTGCATGCCCCAGGGCATCCTCCACATTAGAGCGCTGGTGGAATAGGATTTGGGAAAAGTTTTTCAACTAGCAATGGCTAGGACTATGATCTTTGATCAGAAAAAAAAAAAAAAGAAAGAAAGAAAGAAAAAAGAAAAAAGTAAGGCTTCTTTCTGTCCCTATCTTAGGAGTTCTGTGCTGTGGTAAAACACTATGACCAACAGCAACTTGTGGAGAAAGGGGTTTATTTCATTGTATAGCTTGTAGGCTATCATCCAGGGAAATTAGGGCAAGAATTCAATGCAGGAACTTATGCAGAGGCCTTGGAGGCATGCTGTTTGCAGGCTTGCTCCTCGCACCTTGCTCAGCCTGCCTTCTCACTGCACCCAAGACTATAATGTAGTGGATGGCACCACCCACAGTGAGTGGGCCCTCCCACATTACCCATCACTCAAGAAAAAGCTTCACGTTCCCTCCCTCCATCTGCTTCAGATATCTGTTTTATTTCCCCTTCTGAGAGAGATTTAAGCATCATCTTCCCTTGGGCCATCCTTGGGTTCTTTGGGTCTGTGGATTGTAGCACAATTTCTTGTACATTATGTCTAATATCCACTTATAAGTGAGTGCGTACCATGCATGTCTTTCTGGGTCTGGGTTACCTCGCTCAGGATGATATTTTCTGGTTCCAACCATTTGCCTGCAAATTAATTGCTCAGTGTCTTTGTTTTTAATAGCTGAGTAGCATTCCATTTTGTGTAAATGTACCATGTTTTCTCTATCCATTCTTTGGTTGAGGGTAGATAAAGACTGGGCTGCCTTGTCTGGCCGGCCTCAGTGAGAGAGGATGCTCTTAGTTCTGCTGTGACTTCATGTGCCATGGTGGGTTGGTACCCATGGTGGGGAGAGGCTCCCATGCTCTCAGAAGAAACAGAATGGGGAGGGAGGAATGGAGGGTGGGGCTGGGAGGAGAGGAGGGAGGGGACTAGGGTCAGGCTACAAAGTGAATAAATAAATAAATAAATCAAAAGTAGGAAACAAAAGAGGCAACGTCAACGTTTCTAGTAACACTGGGACCACTGTATGTTCCCTTCTGTGGGCACTCAAGCACATGTTTGCTTGTGTGACACAGAAAAAAGAAAAGGAAATGAACCACAAACCAACATGCTGGGGCATTTTCTCAATTGAGGTTCTCTCTTTTAAAATGATTCTAGCTTATATGAATTTTATATAAGGCTGCCAGCATAGTCCCTTGTCCATTCACAATCTATCTTCCTCTCTGCCAGGCTCTCTCACACTATGTCTGCATCCCTCACTTTCTCCCAGCATACCACTGTCTTGGGTGATCTTTTAGGTGTCCCAATATGTTCAAACTTGTCTTTTCTAATTTCCAGAGCCCCAGCTATCTCTTCTTTCAACAGAGAACTGAAAAAACACACTTGATTAATATGCAGAGAATTCAGAAAACTCTTTTATGCGACACTTTCCATGCAGACTAGTCCAGGAGAACAAGAGAGGGGAACTAATGAGCCCATTAAGGTGTCTTCCTAAACAAATGCTCTCCCTGTCCTACCACCCCAAAACAGAAACAGCTGCAGTTTTAAAAATAGCATGCTTTCATCTTTTGAAGGAAATATGCCAAGTTTTTAACACCAGCTATCTTTAGGTGACATGGAACAGTGTAACATTATTTATTTCTTCCTATTTTTCTGGATCTTCCAAATTGTCCTTAGCTAGCATGAAATGCTTTATCATAATAAAAATCTCCAATGTACTATGCACCTGCCCAGTAACTGATTTCATCACCGCAAGCCCCCCAATAAGGAGATATTTATATTCTCCTTTAGAAGTTCAGAAAGGTTAGGCAACTTGTTCAAGGTCATACGAGCAGAAGTAGGTCAAAGTAGACCTTTGGCCTCTCAGCCACTAAATCACAGGATACGTGCCAAGACCTAGTGTCTCCTTCACGTGCAGATAACATCCTCACACTGGCCTCACCGGACCATGCAGCTCTCCACTGCAAGTGTGAGCAAGTCTATACAGTATGATTCACAAGATGGCCGCCTCTAAGGAGATTTCGGTGAATTCTGTGTTCCTTTCTCATCCAAATCAGACTCGGCCCTGTGACTTGGGTGGCTTGGGTGGGGAGGGGGTGGGGCTGTTGGTCCATGGGCCCTATAAATGACACCGGACTTAATTAACAAAACGTAGAGAAAATGACATGTCACTCCTATGCCAAAGTGATGGGGGGGGACAGCTTACGCTTCTCCATGCCCCTCTCCTTCTGCTTCTCCATAGCAGTGTGTAAACAACATATGTAAACATCCTCAACAAACCAGTACAGTGAGATGGTCTCGGGACAACTCTCTTATCCCTGCCACGCTGCCACGGCGGCTTCCTGCCAGCCAGAGTCATCCCACCATAGGCTTTGGAAACGCCCAAGGAAATGCAGGCAAATTAGTGCTTGGCTCTGAGTCATCCCTAGCTTAAGAGGAAAGAGTGTTTGGCCTCTCTCTTCCCCTCCAGGAACTTGAGCTCCTGCCAGCTGTGGCCACAACTGGAAACCACAGCCTCGGGTGCCATCCGGGCAGAGTGTGAAGCAATAAAGACCAACAGAAGGAAAGCTCCGGGTAGCTCAGTTAATTACCACCTTTCTGCTTGAGACCAGGGGAGCCACACAGCCCTCCCAAGCAGTCTGCGCTCTCCGTGCCATTAGCAGCCCTGTCTTCTAGGGAAGAATGGTAACTTAAGCCGGGAGCTGCATGCTCAGACTGAAACCAAAAGCCCCTCTGCACTGAGATATAGGCAGGGGAGGAAGCAGCCAGCAAGGAAGACTCACCTGATCCTGCAGGGCATCCCTGGCAGGGGAGGTTTGCCTCATCTGCAGTGACTGGGTGGTGGTTCAGTTGCTGAAGTGTCCTTATTCGTTTTGTTCTTTTCCCATCATTCTTCCAGTCTTCCATCTGGGCCATCACTCCTTATGTCGTTTATCTTCACAATCCATTCATTCCCTGGTTTACTGGTCCAGCAGGAGGTCTGCGCATCCCATCCCATCCCAAGCATCACAGAAAGATGGAGGGAAGAGGCCCAACCTGACCCAGTTTGCCAGAAACTTCGGATTACAGCCATGCATAGGTAGGGACCGAGGCCCCTGGGTCAGCTCCCTTACACACATTCTTTTTGGTAGGAGGCATGGCCCACAGGGACAGGAACAGCTCAGACCTGCCTTCAGAAGGGATTGGCTTTGAGGGGCGAGTGGTCTCCAGATGTCAACATCTTCATAGCCGCCTTGCTCTCACAGCAAGGTCAGTGTTACTGGGCAGCTAGTGACCAAGCATGGGTGAAGTCATAGCCTGGCCACTGCTGCCCAAGGCAGGACTTCTCTTAGGGGGTCAGCATCCAGGTCTGGGGACTTCTCCTTCACCAGGTTTTCTTTCGTGTCTTCCAATTGAGGGATGCCTTGTAGAGCTTTGGGGCCTGTGTGACCAGCTCAGCACTTGCCTCCTGCAGAAACAAGCCACCCATGGAGGGGGTGATAGAGGGAAGAAAAAATGAGCAGGCGCCCGTCTTTTGCCAAGAGCTCTATAGAGAGTGGGTACTGTTGCTGCCTTAAAGTGTTTTTTGCTGGTCCATATTCACCCAAAGAAGAGTCATGCCATTTTTTTTTTAAACACATCTTGACTGAAGCAGGGCAGTACCAAGTATCCTTAGTTGATAGAAAAGTTCAGGACAGGTCTTGTGGCTCTTTAAGATCTGGACAGACTGGACAGGGCCACACTGCTGACTGTGAGAATTAGTGTCAATATGGAAATGGTTCCTGGGTGTTCCAGGTCCGAAAGGATCATTGGTTACTGGGGCCTTGCTGAGGCAGTAGAAAGCAACATGACTTGTCTGCAAGAATGTGGATCTGGGAAGGCTGCATGGAGGGACAGGGGGAGGAAATGTGTTGGAACATGGTCCAAGAATGGAGTCAGAAGAGGAGAATGCTGAATGCTTGTGAGAAAACTCCACGAAAATAAGGCACAAGTCTTGTGACATCAGTTTCTTCAAAAACAAGCAATTATTTGGATTATGCTTTAGTGGCCCTCCGAGGTGCAGCAAATAGGAGTGAGTTTACTTTAGATTATTGTTATTTGTTTATATGTCTCTATGGAAAAAGCATCTTTGTCATGAGTGGCTCATCCTTGTGATTGTACACACGACTCAGGTGGTTCTTCTTAATCCTTGGAGTATAAATTGTCGGATGCTGTAAATAGACTTAGCTGTTGTGTGAAACTTTAGTCCGCCTCATTTTTTAAGCCCCGTTCTCTCAGGTTCCACTGCCTCTAGAGTGGTAAACAGAGGTGGTGATGTGCCATCTGTGATATCAGAGCTCCATTAGGACAAAATACAAACCAGGCCCTATGGCATGCTTTGTACACACATTTAGAACATAGATTAGACTATCGCCATGGTTTCTTTAGACACCAGCAAAAGAAGCAGATTCTGGCTAAAGTAACAGGAAAGGAGATTGTCTGAAAGGCCACTGAGAAGCCGAGGCAGAAGAAAGCCAGCAGAGCAGCAATGGGCTCCCACATGGTGAGAGGCCCTCCCACAATCCCACCAGGGCATGGGTGTCTTGTTTCTATGTTCATGGTTCAACTTCTAAAGATGGGCACAGTATTTTGCCAGGTAGGGTAGGTGTGGTATCTTGCACAGTCCTGATGATCTAAGAATTACCATACCTTCCATTTTGAATGACTGAGTTATTAACAACATAGCAAAATAAATAAATAAATAAATAACAAATAATGAATAGAAAAACATCATCAAATTGGGCTTGCAAATATTCAGCAGAAACTAACTAGGGAAGTCCAATTAAGGCAGCCAGCTAGCTGTTCCAATCAGGGAACAAGAGTAGATTGTCCCCCTCTGGTAAGGCTTCCCATGTAAAATGACAAGCAGCAACACAGAGAGACGATGTCATCAAATTAGGTGCTCACAATACCCAACAGAAACTGACTGGGAGTTGAGGCAGTCAACTAGAATTCTCAGTTGGGTTTCTCTCCATAGATGAGATTCCCATGCCTGAACTCCCAGCTTCTCTTTCACACTGGAGGCTCTTTTATTTCTCGGGATAAAGAATTGTAACCTCTGTGGTTTGCCTTCTAGCTGGGTTTCAAGGCTGTGGTGTTTTTACCCTTGGTCAGTTTTGTTGTTTTCTGCCTCCCCTGACCCAGAGGGTACTTTGAGACAAACATACTTAATGTCTGATACGGGGTAAAGTAACCCTCCTCCCAGGGCCAACCTCTCTGTGAGCTCAAATAACATGTGATAATTTACAAAGATCATGCATGTTACACCTGGCAAGGCAAAAATGCATCTCATGACACAATAAAAAGAGTTAGAGAATGCAAGGTTACAAGAGGAGGAGTTGCCACCTATGAAGCCAGGGACCATCATCAGCCAGTGAGGCACACAGGTCCAGGGAAGGGAGGATAAGGATGTGCTGGGAGGAACTGACAGTCAGAAAGCAGATCTGGGTGCAGGCAGGGATAGAAGCTAGATTCTGGGGGCTGAGGATTAACCAGAGGAGAGAAGATGTGGGTAGAGCCTTCCTTTGGAAAACGTAGAATAGAAGAGTAGTTGAGGACGTGTTTAAAGAGGTCTTTGGTAAAGGGTGGGGTTTTTTGTTTGTTTGTTTGTTTTGTTTTGTTTTGTTTTTCTAAGATAGGAGAGAGTTGAGCCTCTTTGTGGGCTAAGAGGAGAGAATAGGAAAGATGAAGCTACATCAGAGAGCGGTCACATCAGACAGAGAACAGGGACAAAAGGGAGGGCAGAGAGGCCTGGGTCCATGCTGTGCCTTGAGCTCAGTCTTTGCCATTCTAGGATAGTCCCAGCTGCTAAGAATGGCTTCTAGGGCAGGAGAGATGACTCAACAGATTAGCACACTGGCTGCTCTTCCTGTGCCATTCCTAATGCCCATGTTAGGTGGCTCGTGACCCGCCTGTAACTCCAGCTCAAGAGGATCCTACACTGCCTTCTTCTGAGTTCCAAGGGCACCTGCACTCGTGTGTTCCTATACACACATTTTTAGAAAATGGATCACGAATTAATCGCTTGCTTCCTAGTTTCTTTTACTTTAGCCTCTGTGACGGTTCATTTTTGCTTGAACAAATGACAGCCAGAGAGGAGGTAAGACATTATCTCTGGGTGAGGTGAAGATGATGGGGCTTTGGAGAAGACTGGCATTTGAATCACGGATCTTCTTTCCTTCCTTCCTGCTCTCTCCCTCTTTCATTGAGTTGGGCTAGGACACCCAATATTTTCTTCCCCTGCCATCAAACTTTGAAATTTATCCTAGTATTCTTGTCACCCACTCCACTTGCTCCCCACCCGCACCCACTCTCCACCCCACCTGCTCCCCACCCCCACCCACTCTCCACCCCACCAGCTCCCCACCCCCACCCACTCTCCATGTCCTCCTTGGCTCTCAGGCCTTCAGACTCAGACTAAATTCCACCAGTTTCCCTGTCTCTCCAACTAGCAGAAGGTGACAGATTGTAGGATTTTTCAGCTTCCATAGTCACGGGAGCCAACTCCCATAATAGATCCTCTCTTCTGTAGCTCCATAAATCATAGTGGGTCTGATCCGCTGGAGAACATTGTATAACACAACCTAAACTTGCCTTAAAGTCAAGAACTGTGTCTTTGTAAGTAGAAAGATTGATGCTGCATAGGGAGTCAAAAACCCTGAATGTTAGACTCCATTTATACTGCGGGGTTGTTCTAGACTGTTTCTAAGCTCGGTGACTTGGTCAAGTCAACGTTCAGTGTTCTTGTAAGAGGTCACAAGGCAGGAAGCTCGGAGTTGGTGCCACAGCTCATGATGTGTTTAACCTGATTTCATTGGCTCACTCCATTCTTCTTAGCAGAGAACTCTAGGTGTTCTCTTTGTCATCACACAGGTTTAAGATGGAGGCCTAGCTTCCAGGACCATATCAGCATTCCATGGCTAACAAGGAAGAATCTGCATCATGCAGCCTGTGTCTGGACGCATGACCTTCCTAGTTGACTCAAGATAAGTCCCGTTTGCATCTCAGGGCCACTTTCAGCTGCACAAGGGGATGTCACTCTAAACAAAACGAGGTTGTCATTGCATCTGGCTTCTCTGGTCCCTGCATTCCTCTAACAGCACCCTGGGCTTCCACTGGGATGTGCCGCCCCCCATCCCCCCATCCCCCGCCACAGTGAGTCTCAGAAGGTGAGCAAATTAGACATCTTCCTCTCAACATCCAAAGCCAAATATCTTCCCCAGACGGTGGAATGGAGTGTATACTAATATCAGCCAATCAGAGGGCCTCTCTTAGGATTTGCCTCCATGTGCTGAGACCAGAAGAAGCATCTGGAGTTTAATCACCTATCCCCGCAGTGCATCCCAATTAGGCCACTTTCACTTAGGGCTCATTTTCTAAAGGTTCACACTCTAGCTTTTTGGAGCCTTCTTACTACATCTTTCTAAGACCAGATAGTCAGTCAGCCAATAAGTTCCGAAGGGCCATTTATGCCAATCAGGTCCCTTCTACTCAGTGAGAAGAGACTATAGCTACTGCTTATAACACACAAACAAAAATCCGACTGATGCATGAATATCATCACTGGTGAGTTGTTGTGTGAAAAATCATCTTCCTGCATTGAACAGTAGAGTTTATCACCAAATGATGGTTAGTCCCAAAGGGTCTTCTTTTCTCCATGACTACTGTTTGGTTACTTCCGGATGACCATTTGGTCCAAATGATTCAAAGCCTCGATGCAGGTCTCAACAGAGGCTCTGTTAGGAAAATGAATTTCGGTGATGGGATGCTGTGACTGGAACAGTTGTTTAGGACAGCCAAGCCTAGGTAGAGCCTTTGGTTATGGGTGGTATTACAGCCCAAGGTTTCCAGGAGCAAACTTGCACTAGCTGGTGTCTTCCTTCCCTTAACTGCAAGTCTGTCACTTCAGCTGTGTTTCATTGTAAGCATCTAAATTACAGCCATGAGACAGGACTCAGGGAGCATGCATTGTCCAGGGGAAGGCCTCCTCAGCTCACTTGCATCTGCCCTACAAAAGCTCATCGTGCAGGAGAGATGAGTTTGTAAATTCAGACTTTGTACCTTCAAGGAAAAATTATTTTGTTAGAACAGCAAAGCGGCCTCAATCTGGCCTTATGTTCTAGAAAAAGCTCATTGCTTAGCTGCATTTAATAATCCATGAAACGTCCCCATTAGCTTTGGTGTGAATTGTACGATTGCCTGAGTAAAAACAAAGCGAGGGGCAGAAATACAAAACATGCAAAAAATGAAAATAAGTGAGATATTAAATATTTGATCAAGGTCTCTATTTTCAGGTAGGCAGTTACCACCATAGGCTCTTGAACACCAACAGAAGCCATGGAAAACCGTATTGAATTATTCAAATGACCAGGGGAACTTTTTTTTTTTTTCCTGTTTACTACTTTTAAATGAGCATGCAGCCTTTCAAGCTAACCTTTACTTAAATATTTTAACACCGACACACTGGGTCAAATATAAAATAGCAGAATTTCTCACTCAGAAACTCAAGCTGTAATTGTGAACCAGCTCACAGAACGCAGCTCACCCCCCTTCCTGTGTTCCAGCAGTTTCTCGTGTGGGAAGAATGGGGT
>OU015755.1:23448873-23492881 GCA_907169655.1 Acomys percivali | reverse complement strand
CTGTCAACAGAAAGTTGGCTGCCGCACCACCAACCCTGGTAAAAATGTACTACACTGACAGTTGTCAGGCCTCACTCTTTGTTTGACCTTTTTACAATTTCCCCCTTCAAACCCCCACTCCCAACCTCTGAGTACGCAGATGAAGTGTTTTTCAATACCCCTGTTCTGGCCAATTGTATGGGGCCACACAAACCTTGCCCCAGAGACCCTGCCCACCTCCCCAAGGGGATAAAGACACCCTCCATAAACTGAAGTTGTTCTCCGAAGCTGTTCTCGAGTGTATATCTTCTATGTGTGTGCACTCACTGCTGACCAAGGCCTTGCTTGTACCCACCTGCCCCTGCCTAAGCCTTCCCTCCCTTCACTCCAATGAGCGAAGAGCTTGGCTATCTGGAGGGGGATCCAGCCCCAGATGCACATGTATGGTGTATGGGAATGTTTCCTTGAGGGCAGCCTGTTGATTGGGAAGCTGAGAAGTTGAGCAGGTGGCCTTGAGAGTAGGCAGATTATGTCCACCCGTGGGTGAGAAGTGCCATACAGGCTCAGTGTGCCTGCTTTACTCTTGCTGTGACTCCACACCTGAACAGACAATTTAAAGGAAAAGGGGTCTGTTTGGGCTTATGGTTCAGAGGGATGAGGCCACTGTGTGTGTGTGTGTGTTGGGGAAGGCATGATGGCGGAAGCAGATCCTGGTGGGAGGGCCTGTGGTGTGGCTTGTTCATAATTTGCCAGATGAAGAACACAGAGGAAGGATTGGGAGGCAGCTGCTATAATAATCAACGCCTGTCCCTCGTGGTGTGGCCTATGTCTGCCTTAAGCACCATGTTCCAAAGTTTCCACAGCCTACCAAAAAGGCTCAGAGTGGGGATCAAGTGCTCAAAACACAAGCACACAGGGACATTTTATGTTAAAACCACAACAGTGTCTGGGAAAGAACAGAAAAACCAAGGAGACTGAAGATTAGGAAGGACCAATTGCATGATGTAATTAGAATGTGCTGTGGGGCACTCAAATTCCTGTGCAGGTTATGGGGGAGACTTAGGGTGTTAGCCTAATTGTGATGGAAGCCAGCAAGGGCTTCTGTGTGATGTGGACTGATTCAGAGTTTAAAAGGCTTGTTCTCGCTCAACATAGAGGCTTTCTAATGGTTTGCTTGAATAGCCGCAAAGGAAAGACCTGGCATGAATGTCCTCTGTCTGGTCTTTGGTTGTAAGAGAGCACCCACCTTCTGAAGCACACATAGTGTTTGAAAAGCCTGCCATCTCTGGTCATTTTAAAAGTCTACCAGTCTCCTTTCACACATTGTATTTTTCTTTATTCAACCAAAGCTTGTTCTTTCTGAATGAGAACTTAGAAGTCAAGGCAAGAATGCCTCATCTAAGTGCAGAGGTTGGCCAGTCAATGGTCCCATGCAGAGGTTGGCCAGCCAATGGTGCCACGCACAGTTCTTCTGAGGACCAGTTCTTCAGAATGTCCTCAGAACACAGCTTAACATGGCCCCTCTCAGCTAGCTATTCACTGATGGCTGCCCAAAGTACTCCCACAGAGGGAGACAGCCTCAGAATGTGCTAAGTGGCAGAAGGCAAGAGCAGAGCAGCGCTACACAGCTGCTGATCTCGTCTTAGTAAGAACAATTTTATGTCTATAAATAATTTCTGAATTGTTCGAAAACACAAGCTAATTTGTCAGTTCCTTTTAATTCCTTGGGGGTGGGGAGCCTGCCTCCTGAAGGTTTTCCTTGGGTGGGACAATCCCAAGCCATGCTCTGCTTTCTAGACTATTTCTTTAAGATTACACTTCAATTCTAATCACCTGCTATATAGGTGAGCTGGCTTTACACTGCCTAGTCATGGAGCTCTCTCCCTGTTCTAGTTGCATTTTTTTTAACATTTTTTATTAAAAAATAAAATAATTCATATTACATCTCATTTGCTATCCCATCCCATGCATCCCTCCCATTCCTCCCTCCCTCCCACTTTCACCCCATTCCCCTTCCCTATGACTGTGACTGAGGGGGACCTCTTCCCCCTGAATATGATGCTAGGGTATCAAGTCTCTTCTTGGCAGTCTGCTATCCTTCCTCCGAGTGCCACTGGGCCTCCCCATCAAGGGGACATGGCCAAATATGGGGCACCAGAGTTCGTGTGAAAGTCAGTCCCCAGTCGTCACTTAACTGTGGAGAATGTTTCGTCCCTTGGCTCGATCTGGGTAGGGGTTTGATGACAACTGCACGTATTGTCCTTGGTTGGCGCCTTAGATCGAGCAGAACCCCTGGGTCCAGATCCACACATCATAGTGTTCTTCTTGTAGGTTTCTAGGACCCTCTGGATCCTTCTATTTCCCTATCTCCTCTAGTTGCATTCTTATACCTCATGAATAAACTACTTTCACTCAAAGGCTTGTAGTGTAGTCACTTCTGAGAGACCCGGGTACATAGTCTACATCAAATCCTTGTCCTTTCTGGATTGGCATCTCCTAGACATCTTCCTTTAGTAAGCAGCAGGGTCATAGAGAAATTAAACTTACCCATAAGCTCCCATTATCCTTATGATATTGTAGCCAGCTGTGACCACAGACAAGGGATCTGGTTACTTGCCTTCTGGAACTAGGCACCTATCCAGACTGAGTTTCTCAGGCCTGCCTCTCTTCCCACTATGTTAGCTAAAGCCTGGCTGTTGTGTGCTGTTTTTACTGCCTTCCAAAAGCGGTGCCACACACCGCTTCTTGTCCAGGAAGCCAGCATTCTCTTCAGCAAGGAGAAGTCACTGTTCAAGCCCTGGTACACATCAGTAAAGAATATCCTGAGGACACTGTACACTTAGCCGTTTTGCCGCTTAAACCTCCTCCGAAGCCAGTGAGGTAGAGGGTTGTTTCTGCTGATTACAGGGAAGAACACTGAAACCCGAGTAGGGGAGGCTGCGAGCTCAAGGTCACTTTATGGAGGCACATTGTACCGTAGGTCCTAAGAAGACACCCAAAAGGCATGGGGTCTACTACCTACCTGAGTCGGGAGGTATCCTTTCCCTGGATCCTTAGTGGGGCCAAGGCAAAGGCATGGCCTTTCCCAAGCGCCTGGGACACTGTGAGGGGCTGGGCACAGAAACAGGGTCTAGAGCCAGCTTCATATAGCACTCCCCACGCAGGAGTTGCTTGCTTTGTCACTGTGGCCAGGAGGTGGGGGAGATTAATGTGTAGCAGTCACAAAGCCTTGACATCATCTTTGAGTTTTTTTTTTTTTTTTTCCACACTTCAACTCACTTCATTAGGATTGAAAGATGCTGATGAACTTGATCTTCAAGACTCCTTCCTGCAAGATCCTTGTGAGCGCTGGGCAGCTATAGAGGGTTATGGGGAGGCTGAGAAACCACATTGCATTAGCAGAGCAAATTAAGGTTCTAAATTACACAAAGACCTCAGGGAGAAGGGCCTGAATCTCCAAGGATTTGGTTGTATTTTTTTTTTTTTTAGTATGAATGAATATACTCACTAGAAAGCCTAATTGTATTTTCTTTCTAAAATAGCCCTCATTTTCCCATCCCCCAAACTGTGTCAGCTTCAGGACCGAGCCCCGCCCTCCCCTCTCCCCCCTTCTCCTTCACTAGGGCAGAGCTGGAGAATAGAGATGTAAATGTGTCACAAGAGGGAAGCAGGGCACAGGAAGAGAGTAAATCCTCATCTAACACGGCAGAAAGTCAATAGATAAATCAAGAAATCGCTATGTAAGCTCTTTTTATTTTTTATTTTTTATTTTGCGACAAGAAGTGACCATCTAAAGAAGGGACTGATGAGAAAGGAGGGCTGTGGTGAAACAGCAGGAAGGGCTTGTTGCTTTCATTACAGGCAGCTATTTTATACTTTAAGAACTATTCATACATTGTTTATTATGTTTTCAAATTCAGACTTTTGTTTTGTTCTGTATTTTTGTTTTTTTCGAGACAGGGTTTCTCTGTGTAGCCTTGACTGTCCTGGACTTGCTTTGTAGACCAGGCTGGCCTCGAACTCATAGCAGTCCGTCTGCCTCTGCCTCCCAAGTGCTGGGATTAAAGGCGTGGGCCACCACCGGCTGACCTCAGACTTTTAAAGATAGTGAAAACTGGATAAGTAAGCGCAATACAAAACCGAAAAATAGAAACAAACACAAAGCAGAAATGCCAACGGTTGCAACCTACTGGGTACCTGAGGAGCAGGGGCGGGGCACTGGGCGTGGTTTTAGGCCGGCGAGAGGGGCGGGGCTTCTCCGGACCCACCTTCAGGGAGGGGCAAACCTCCAAGCCGAGTCCCTTGGGCTCCGCCCCCAGCGGGAAGCCGGGAGCTCAAGGTCAAGTTTACTCTGGGCCCCGCCCCCAGCCTGGGTCAAGAATAGTTAGTTAGTCTTGGAGCTGTTTGGCGGGTGACCTGATCCCCACCCTCGTCGAGCAGCAGCTCCTCCGTCCCTCTTGAGCCCCGAGCCTCTCCGGGTGTCGCTGCGGAGCCCCGCGACGCTCAGGTAAGCATAGCCAGCGGACTTGGCCGCCCAGTTCTGCCCGCGCGGGTGCTCACGAGGCCCTAGATCCCGCGTTCCTCCCGGGCCCACGTGACTCTCGGCGGCGGCGACTCCGGCGCGCGCGCGCGCGCGCACGCACTCGCGGGCGTCAGGTGGCTGTGGAGCGCAAAACCGTGTCAGCTCCACCGTCAGGCTTCTGAGGGAACAGGATCGGGCTGGCACGGGTTCGGATCTCTCCTGCAGCACGAGTAGAGTATGTTATGCGATATTCTCCTTCTATTGGCCTAACATGGAGCGCGGGGATCTCTGGTAGGGAGACCTACAGCAAAGATAAACCACACACGTTAAAATATGCACGTTCACGTTAGTAGGGGCTGTGGAGATTAAAACAAAACAAAACAAACAAACAACCCCAGTGTTCTGGAGAGGTTTTTTTTTTAATCAAGTTTCCTGCGTGCAAAAAACCTGCTGGAACTAAAGCTGCTTGGTAAATTCTGGAATTCCAGGGTGGAAGATACTGGGACACATTTTATCAGGAGAATAAATGTGGGCTAGGGAAGGAGGTTCAGAAGGGTTGACCTACAGAGAGCCCCGGGCCTGCAAGTTCCTGTGCTGGTCAGATTTCGTCAATTTGACGCAAGCGAGATTCCTCAGGAAAGAGGGAACCTGGATTGTGATAATCCTCCCATAGGAGGAACGTGGCCTAGAGCACATAGGGTATTTCTTTCATTTATGATTGATGTGGAAGTGTTCAGCCCACGGTGGGTGGTTCCATCACACCCCTTACCTGAATGGTGGCCCTGGGCTGTAAAAGCTGAGCAAGCCATGGCAAACAAGCCAGAAAAAGCAGTGGTCCTCCGCTGGCCTCTCCTTCACCTCCCGCCTGGATTTCTATCATTAATGGACTGTGATGTTAGAAGCGCAAGGCAAATAAAGGCTTCCCTCCCGAGTTGCGTTTGTCACACCCCCTGTTCTAAAACGGGATCGCTTGCACACCTGGGAAATGGGTTTGTAGAAAGTAGTCGCCAGAGCTGTTCAGGACAGCAGCCAGTGCAGCAGGGATGAAGATGTCTTTTGCAAGGAGGCTAGGCTCCTCAGGACTGAACTTCCGGTGTCTCTCTCAGAACAAGCCTACCTCCCCTTCCTTAGTCCATTCTCCTCTGACATGTGAGTGGACTCTTAAGTTGAGGGCTGGTTCGACCATTCCTCTTTGACACACCTGGCCTCGTGCCTTTTCCTTGGCCCTAAGGGGTCAGAGAAGCCAGACACAAGATCTGCCCTCCTTAGAGCTTCTGCAGGGTTGGCCATGTGCCATGCTGACCTTGAGCCCCATGAGGAGAAGCTGCCTTGCTTCTGTTTAGGGCAGTGGCTCTCAACCTTCCTAACGCTGAGACCCTTTAATACAGTTCCTCATGTTGTGGTGAACCTCCAAACATAACGTCATTTCATTGCTACCTTATAACTGTAATTCTGCTCCTGTAATTGTGATGTGCATATATCTCATATGTGGCCAGCCCCCAAGGGGGTCACGACCCACAGGCTGAGAACTGCCAGTCTAGGGACGTGTCTCCCAGCAAGCTCGGCCTGGTCCTGCCAGCCCCAAGAGCCCCAGAATACATGCTCCCACTCTTTCACCAACCTCTCAGTGCTTGGTATCACTCTCTAAAATCAGCCAGAAGGCAGCTTCCCTTCTTCTCAGCTTCTCTGCTGAGGACCCTGAGAACTTGAGGCTAGCACAGATTTGAGGGCGTGCTTTGCACCTGTCAGCTGCTTGGCATTTACGTATGTGTGTATTTATATTATTTCTTTTATATTTTTAAGGTTATAATAAAATTACATCATTTCTCTCTTCCCTTTCCTCCCTCCAGACCCTCCCATATATCCCTCCTTGCTCTTTCAAATTCATGGCCTTTTTCTTTATTGTTGTTAAGACACATATATGTATTATATATGTATAATATATGCACGTATTATATATTATAGTATATGTATATATGCATAACATATACATAAATGATATCTATTATTACATATATATGCATTAACAACAACTAATGAAAAAAAGAGGCTTGGTATATTTTATTCCTTGAATGATCCCGATGTCTTCTGTGGTCTTGTCTACACCACTGATGTAGAGTTAGGATTTGATCTAGGAGAACAGAATGGGGAGCCAGAGATGGGGAACACAGTTAAGGGAGGAGCCTGTCGCCATTGGTGGGTTGTGGTCAAAAGAGGATTATTAATGGGATGTCGGAAGGAAAGGAGAAAGAGCAGCCATGGTGCAGCCCCTGTGTTTCCCCTCACAGGCCGTGGCAGTATGCTGGCCAGGAGAAGAAGAGAGGCTTCAAGTTGGTGGCCATAGCCCTGCGACTTGCTAGCCTTGCGGCTGATCTGAAGAGGGAGGGCGCTGATCCTTAGCAGGTTCTTGGCATACAGTTCTGCTCCGAAGAAATACTAATCTCCTATGCTCTCCTTTTCCAAATAAACTAAAGCAAGAATAACAGTGCCTGCTCTAGAGGCCGCTGGGACCCGAGTACCCAGAAGCCTTGGAGTCATATCCTGCGTGGAGGAAGTTTCTATGCTACTGGTCTTGCCCATTCCTTATCTCAGCAGACACTGGTGCAGTGGAGAGGGCAGTGGCGGGGAGGGGGGAGGTGGTTAGGAACTGGGCAGGGTGATTAGTTGGGGGTTGAGCTATCTATGGCAGTGGTTCCCCACCCCCCCTCCGAAAGCACCAGCCTCCAAATGAGAGGCGTGCTCTGTCTGCATGATAGTGGACTTAACACTTCAAAGGCCGAAGAGTCTAAGAAAATTGGGCCAGAAAAAAACACAAAGAAGGGTGGGGGGAACCCAAAGAAACTAGCCAAAAGTTCTAAAGTTGCCTTCCAAGCTTAACTCACGACTAGGTGAGTCCCCTCCCCTGCAAGGGGCTACTGTTGCCTCATTGGCCTCCTTATAAATATAGTGGTATGGTTAGGATAATTGCCCAAGACTGATCTCATTCACTAAGTGGCTTGGGAGTGGTGAAGCACTTAACCCCTATACAGGACAGCCATGCTCAAAAAGCTACAAACAGATGAATGAATGAAGAAATGAAAATAAACCCCTAGAACTTTTTGAAGTGTGGAGTGTGTGTGTGTGTGTGTGTGTGTGTGTGTGTGTGTGTGTGTGTGTGTAGTAGGAAGTTAAGTATGAAAGCAGAGAACAGTAATGTGCTTCAGTATTTGCAGAGGACTAAACACCGGAGGAGGCAGCCCTCCAACCCCTACCCCCCCACCCCCCCACCCCCAGCTTTTCAATCAGATTACACAGTCTATGACCAAAGTCTTAGCATCTATAAAATGAGAACCGTACGCACCTAATAGTAAGCAAGATAAGCACATGAGGGGCTAGCCTAAACACCCAGATAGAGTATGGGGAAATCTAGTCAGTAATAGCTATTTTTATATTTATTAATCCTCCCACAGATGGATCACACACTACTAACCACAAGGAAAACGAAGGTCACCAATGTGTGGCCTCTGTTCCAAAACAGTCCTTTCTGGTACCAGAGGCACTTCAGATAACCAGACCATGTGTTTGAAGGGCAGTCACCCTCATGTGTGTTTCTTATTACTTAAAACACTTGACTGTGGGGTACTTTTTCTTTTATATTTATTTATTTATTTTCTCTCTTTTTTTTTTTTTTTTTTTTTTTTTCTTCAAGACAGGCTTTCTCTGTGCAGCCTTGGCTGTCCAAGACTCGATTTGTAGACCAGGCTGGCCTCAAAGTTGTAGTGCAGCCTGCGTCTGTCTGTCTGGGTGCTGGGATTACAGGTGTATGCCACTGAGCCAGCTCTTTTTCTTTTACTTTAGAGATTATAATATAATTACATCATCTTTCCCTTCCCGTTCCTCCCCTCCAGCCCTTCCATATACCCCTCCTTGCTCTTTTTCAAATTCATGGCCTCTTTTCTCATTAGTTGCTGTTACATGCATATATGTATATACATATATATTCCTAAATATAACCTGCTCAGTATGTATAATGTTACTCGTAAAGGAAAAATAAAACCTGAAAAATCATAATTTATGTGCCTTTTGAGTGCAGGTGTTTTATCATCTAGATAAATCTTCCATGCATCTATGTTAAACCACTTTGGGCTGTCAGAGCTCTTAAATAAAGTGGCTTGTCCTGGCCAATGTCTGTCTGTGATCGTTTATCACCGCTCCCTGGTAAAGATGGACAGATCCCATTTCACAGGGCAGGCCTCAGGCCAGCAGCTCCCACCCAGTGTGCTAGCATGCAGACCCTGAGGGGGATAGTGCTCAGCCAGCACAGTGGGCTGGCTGCACCTCCCCTCATAGGTGGGGCTCTTTTTACTTCTTCCTCTGTGGTGCTGGGGATTGAACTCATGACCTCATGCATGCTAGGCAAGGGCTCTTCTGCTGAGCTGTGTCCCCAGCCTCAAAATAGCCAGGCATTCCATGGCCACTGTGGATGTAGGAACACAATGGGGAAATCTGAGCTCGCTCTCTGAGGTGATGGGTGAGAGGGTAAATGTGCCTGGCATGAAATGGCTCGCATCTTCAGGAAGTCATAGCTGTCTGATCTTGCCATCCAGGGGTGCCATCTCTATGCCTGGCCTCTTGCCCAGGGAATCCCGCTCTTCCTGCTGCCCTGCCTCTGGCCACAGCTACCCCTGAAATCTTGATGCATGGGCAGCTATAGAGCCACAGCTGGGTCAAGGGAGCCCTCCTCAGTTATTTCATAATGGTGGGACGCCTGCCTGCAGGTCCCAGTGCCGCCTCTGCTGGCTGGAAGGCTTCCACATGCTCCCTGGTTCCAGCACTGTACCTGGCCTATTGTCCTGCCTCCCTCTATCCTTTCCTTCCACAGACCTCAGACAGTGTCCTGGGGATCTGACTAGGGACACAGATGGCAGTCTTAACCCTCATGAAGCCCATACATTGGAGGCAGGATTAGTAAAGACAGACGTGAACGCATAAGCAGACACACAGCAGCGAATCATCAAGGTGGTTATCTGCCCAGCAGCAGAGGCCAGGGGCTCCCGAGATGGCATGTGAAAGTGGGCCTGCAGACACTGTTGATTGGAGGCTTATACTCACAGAACACCTGCCTTTGAAGACTACTACAGGGCATTTTTGTACAAATTCTGATGAGTAGTGATTTGTGAACTTATCAAGAATGTGTACTTTTAAAATGGCGGGCCTCTGGCTTCTAAGCAGAAGAGTAAGTCTTGTGTTCACTGCTAGTGTTTGTGCAGTTCTTGTTTGCGTGTTGTCTCCTCAGAAACCCCAGGCACCATTACCACCAATCTCAGGCTGAGTCAAAGCAGCAAGTGGGCGCTGACGCACCTAAGGGTGTCTTTGGTGAGAAGGGTGCTGGAGCCTTCTTCCTTCCGAGTGACAGAATGCCCAGAGAGCTTGCTTTCTCCTGTGCCTAGGCCCACCAGGTCAAAGGTCCACATAGATGTTACCATAGGGCAGCCAGTGGCCTGTCATCTCACAGGAAGGATGGTTACCTGTGCCTACTGCTGTCCCCCAGGGAGGGCCTTGTCCGTCTACACCTGTGTGAGCTGGCTAAGCTGGTGGTGTTGGGAGGAGCCTGGCCTTCCAAGAGTAGTCACTTGTGAGGGACACCATGCCTGCCTTCAACTGGTAAGCCATGACCCCAATGCCTATGGAAAATATTATCTATCTGTGCCCAAATATTATTAGAATAACATAATTTGCTTGGCCACAGATGTTGACAAGTGAAAATCTTATTTAGAGAGCCGAGTTGCCTGTTTGCCCAGAGCAAAGGACAGAGGCACACACAGGAGGCCCCTGACTCCTCCTGGTGGGGAGTATTTGACTGCCACACAGGCCAGTGAGGAAAGGCTGGATTCCCAGGGCACAGCTTTAATAGGATTGTAATTGTGTGGCTCATGGCCACGGAGCAAAGAAATAGCTCTGGCAATCTCCCATCCATAAAGGCTGACACGCAGGAGGTATTTATGCCTCCTGAAAGTGCATGTTAAGTGGTAGATATTTATGAAAGGGGTGCCGAGGAGTAAATGTGTCCATCAGTCAACCTGGAACTCTTTAGAGCTCCTAAGATGCTTTTAAATTAGAGCCAATCTTCCCTTGCCTTCCACCTACATCACACACACACACACACACACACACACACACACACACACACACACACACACACACACACACACCAATCCAGTTCCTCTTGTAAAAAACGAAGCGCCAAGGCAGGGCCAAGCACAGACAGGAGGTGGAACTTGTTGCAGAAGAGAGTGAGCACACTCATGGTGACTCTTTTCAGATCTCAGTGCTCTGGAGGTGGCAGAATGTGGGACAAGGCTGACAGAGTTCAGCCTAAGTGCGTCCTACTACAGCCATCCGTACTACACCATCCGCCTAGGAGTTTGCTCCTGAGGGTGCAGAGAGGGGTGGTGAAAACAAGCAAGGCTAACAGCCTCAGTCTGAGCTCAGCAAGGGGCAGAGGGGAGAGAGTGGATGCCATTGTTGTGAGAGGCATGCTGCGGAGGGCTGGGAGTTTTGTCTGAGCAGGTGATCTTTGGATCAAGTACCTGGTACATGAGCCGGTGTGGAGGAGTCTGCCTGGAAATTGGTATTGACTTCTCAGTGCTGATTTTAAAGATCAGAAGTAGGTGTTTGTCACAAGAAACTATCCTTAGTAGCTGAGCCTGCTTAGATTCTAATTCTCCATCTGGCCTCTTTTATGAAACTATTATTGGCCATTTTTTGTCTTACTGTTTTTTGGAGGGGAAGTGCTAATGTCTGCTCCCCACTACACGGAAGAATTCAAAAAGCTGCCGATGTTGGAAGGAGAGGGGCTGCCTGTTTCAGCCCTCACTGAAATGTGACTGCCTCTGAGCTTCTGGGATTCTTCCTTAAGAAAACAATCTGAGTCTAAAATTCTGAATGAAAATCAATATCTATCATATCTCATCTCTGTTAACTTAAAACATCTATCTTGATCTAAAAACATCGTAACCCCTAACCAACTAAGCTTAATTGTAAGACTAAACTATCTGGTCTTCAAGCCCTGTCAGAGACTTGAGAAGGAATAAAACTTAATTACCTGAGAGACTCAACAAGATAGGAAAGATGTTTTACTTCAAGTTTGCCAAATATAAATAGCCAAATCACTATGAATGTAACATTTATATAATTCCTGATTGTTTTGTGGTTCTTCCTGCTGTATTTTATTTTATTTATGTGTAATAATATAAATTTATCTGTTTTTAAAAGAAACATAATTTTAAAAACTTGGGGGAAAAAAGCAATAAAAGAAAACCATCTGAAAAGTGGGAAGAGCCAAGGTATGGTGACAGTCTGCCTGTCATCATTTGTGATGACGAAAACTTGGGCATGGCCTGAATGACACTGTTTAGGGAGAAAGTGAAATTACGGGGTACTACGTTGGTGCAGTCCTGTGCAGTGCTGAAGCCTGAAGCCAAGCCCCCACCTACAGAGAAAGCAGAGGCGATTAGACTGAGTATGTTGAGAAAGACAGAGTGCAAGGGCATCCTAGGGTGAGCAGTGGGGCAATGGATACTTCGTTTTCATGACTTCACGTCTGTATTGCTGTGTTATTTCTGATGGTTACTTTTGCCTTGCTGTGATCACAGTATCTGACAAAAACGACTTAAGAGAGGGTTTTATGGATCCTGATTTTGTGGATCCCAGTCCATCATCGTGGGGAAGGTAGAGCAAAACAGCTCATGGCAGTGGGAACATGCAGTAGTGGCCGTTCACATGACAACCAGTCAGGAAGGAGAAAAGAAACCACCAGAGTTCCTTCATGGTGGGCCAGTAGGTGAGAGAAAGGGGAAGAAACCAGAGTCTAGGTGTAACCTCCAAAGCTTGTCCCTTATAACCCTCTTTTGCCAGTTGGTTCCTACATTTTCAGGGTTCCATAGCCACCCCCCAAAGTACTGCTGCTGGCTGGCACGAGAGGACTGGTTGACCTAAGCAGGGATGAAATGCAACAGGACAAACCTGAAATACTGTGTATCCACATCTAGCATCTGGGGCATGTGGTGGCACCCTCTGAGTTCCCCCAGGCTTGCACAGCCCCGCCTGGATGGCCTTTCTGTTTGAAGCCTCCACAGTTTTCCTCTTGGACTGACTGCCTGGTACCTGCCACTTTCTTCAACAGAGGCTCTGTATCCCCCACATCTCTAAGATCCCTTGGGTTTCCACAGAAGCGTTGGCTTTACCTTCAAAGAATTACGCATCAAATTATCATGAGCTCCCTGTAAGGAGTGTGACCCGTCCATATGCGGCCTAGCCCACTTAGGTGTTCCTTAAAAACCTAAGTGCAAGCTTACATAACTTTGTGACTTAGATCCTGCTTGCTTGCAAACCTGAGACCATGTGGGCAAAGCGAAATTCTGATATAGCTTCTCCCTTTGGACCATGAAGTAGTCTCTGTGTCTCCTTCAACTCTTGAACCAGGAAAACCACTTCCCTAGGCTGCTCTGAACGAGCAGGGTACCCTGGAGGGTGCCTCTGACTAAAAGTACTCTCTTTGAAATTATTGCAGTCTGTGAGAGGCAAGATAGATGCCATCAATTCCCAAAGTATTCTCAAGGTGCATTTCCTGTGGTCCCGGTACAGAGAACAATGTGTTTGGCCTCTCCTTAACCATGCCAGTCTTTTAAACACTTACAGCCTCATTGTCCATAACTGTAAACACACCCTTTTCCCAGCCAAACAAACTGCAGGGTTTTCTAGTCCTCTCGCTCTATGTTTTGGTCCCAGTTTTCAGCAATAGTCATGCCAAAGCCTGAATGCTAGTCTGTCTTGAAATTTCCTCTGCCAAATTAATCAATCTATTGCTTTGTTAAACCCTGCTAAAAATGATCAGTTTATGTGTATGGGTGTTTGCCCTGTTTATATACATGCCTAGTACCTGTGGGGGTCAGACAAGGCTGTCAGATCCCCTGGGGTTGGAGTTGCAGACAGTTGTGAGCTGCCATGTGGGTGTGCTGTTAAGCACTGAGCCAACTCTCCAGCCCCCTAGTCTATTACTTTTTAACTCATCCTTAGTCAGATTTTCTGGTGGGCAGAGTGTAGACAATTTGCTTTTTCCCAGAATATAATACAGATGGCCACTGCTGCCGTTCGTTCCCTTGGAGTCCGTATTCCCATTTGAACCCTGGCCTTCGCCACTCACATTTCCGTCAGCGTTAGGGTCTTTTGAATCCTCACCAGAATGACTCAGTCATCTCTGTGTACCGCATGCTAGGACTTCACTTCCTCCCATAAACAGCTCCAAAGGCCCAAGACCCACAGGCTAGCAATGTCTCGGCATTCACTTTCCTGGAGCAGTGTTCTGTTCTAATTACTTTTACGTCATTTTGAACACTGTACCTGACAGAAACTGTTACCTGACCTCTCTGATGAGGAGGACACAGTGACACAGCTAAGTTCATGGTGACTGGAGTGTGTTGTGAGGGCTGCTCACATCATGGTGGGCCAGGAAGCTGAGGGACAGGAAGAAAGGAAAGATTGGATATAACCCCCAAAGGTCCGTCCCTGACGAGCTCCTTCTGCCCACCAGGCCCTACCTTCTAAACATGCCAGGCCTCCCCGAATACACCAGCAACTGGACATTCAAAACATGAGCCTAGAGGAGCCGCAGTAGATGAGGCAAGTTAAATGATGTTCTTTTCTGCTGTTTGCACTGTTGTGGTTTTCCTGAGTTCAATCTTCCAATAGGCTCTTATCCTTTGTTTGAGCTAAGATCTCATTCTGTAGCCATAGCTGGCCTATAACTTGCTGTGTGAGATAGGCTAGTCTTGAACTTGCAGTAATCCTTCTGCCTCAGGCACGTGAGTGCTGGATTAGAAATGTGTGCCATCACATCTAGCTCAATCAACTATTTTTGAAGTGGGCTTGGCTCTCCGCCTCAGTGTCTGTAGTTCAAGGTCATTCTGGGTCCCCTGAATGAATGGCTCATAGATGTGCTGTCCCCAGTACTGTGGACTTAAGCGTCTTGGGATTTTGAGGTTTAAAAAAAAGGGCTAACACCTGTCTTGGTATCCACTGATTTGGGAGGGGTTGATTGGAGTTTTGAGAGCATTGTTGGTGACATTTCGGCACCCTCTTTCCCCAAGATGAGTGCAAGTACACACACACATACTCTCTCTCTCTCTGTCTCTGTCGCTCTCTGTCTCTGTCTCTGTCTCTCTGTCTCTCTCTGTCTCTCTCTCTCTCTCTCTGTCTCTCTCTGTCTCTCTCTCTCTCTCTCTCTCTCTCTCTCTTTTGGGAGGGGTTGATTGGAGTTTTGAGAGCATTGTTGGTGACATTTCGGCACCCTCTTTCCCCAAGATGAGTGCAAGTACACACACACATACTCTCTCTCTGTCTCTGTCTCTGTCTCTGTCTCTGTCTCTCTCTCTCTCTCTCTCTCTCACACACACACACACACACACACACACACACACACACACACACACAGAGATGAGCATGCAGCAGCACTAATGTATTATTGTACAGGCTTTGATGCCTCAGGAGCTGAACACCACATCCCATGCTCTTCTGTGTATCCACATACTTTTTCTGCCTGTTCTTGGCCAAAATCCCATGCACAGCCAGCCATATGTCCTGAGTGGCATGCATTCAGTCAGCCAGACATTGGGGATTTACCATATGTCTTTATTTGAGATGTGGATTTGAGTTTTATTTGGGAGAGGGTCCAGGAACTGCTGGCAGGAAGCGGGGGAATGAGCCAAAGATGTCCTCTGTCAAACAGGGACCCAACCTGGGCAACCAGAATTTAACATAGGCTACAGATTATCTGTCCCAGAGTTGTCCTCTCAGGAGGCTTGGGGACTGAGCGCGCACACACACACACACACACACACACACACACACACACACACACACACACACACTCACGCACTCACACACACACACACAAACACACACTCACACACATACACACACCCCACTTCCCTCGGTCACTGGTTGGGCATCATTAGGGGTGAGTTAGTCGTCAGATCCTAGGCACCAAGCAGAGCATGTGGGAAAGGAGCTGCAGATCCTGGTAGTTGGAAGTCAGGCTGGCTTGCCTCAAGGTGGCAAAAAGCCTGCAGCCAAGGGCACATAACAGGTAGTAATGCTTAACACCACAAGCCTCACCTGAGTCTGAAGGTGACCCAGGTCATCGTTCCACACTAAGTCACAGCCAGTCACACCAGGTTGAAGACAGCACCGAGCAGAAGCCAACACAAAATGTGTGAGAAGACAGCCGTCCAAAGACTATGGTCTGTTCCCAGTGAGTAGAGCTGGAGCCCTAATATTGATTTAAGAGGCAGGATGCCAGTGCTGTGCAGCTGTGCAGTTAGAGAGCCACCACTTCAAAAGGAGGCCTGATGGGGTAATCAGATTTATCTGTTTCGTGGCAGTGTTTTCCCGTCTGTTGATTACACCCGCTATTTCTCCAGCACATTCGGATGCATTGAAAAGAAAAATTCACTGGGAGAAAACATTTAACCTCATTTGTATCAACTCACGGTTAAATCTCCCGTGCCATGTTTTACTATTTACTGGATTTACTACACTGGCGCTGGCGCCAGAGTGTCGGGGAATTTCTGTGCTTACGGCTTCTGGTGCCCTGATAAATGATTTGTAGTCACTGCCTCTCTGCCGAAACTCCAATCTCCAATTAAAGGTTTGGTCAGCTCTATATCGCAAGACGGCCGTGCACAGTTGAGGTACGGGCTAAGGTTGTGCTGACATTTGGACTTAATTCACCAAGTGGTTGTGTGTCCATAACCATCCCGTCTGTTTTGTCTTCCTAAACACAGAAGAGGTCTTCCGGTGGCAATTTGGGGCGTAATAAAGACCCTAGGAACACCACATATGCTTATTGTCCTTGAGTGTGCCACAGCCAGGGCCTTACTCAGAGGCCAGTGGCTAAGGCTCACATGCGCTGGGTTACGGGTACTTTAGAACTTACATAGTAAGATTTCACGACTCTACTGTTTTGGAAAAGTGAAGCCATTTCCCTTTAAATTGTGTTCTGGGGTGCATTCCACAGAGACCAAGATGACAAATTCTCTGCTTCGTGCCCTGTTGCTATGCCCTGTGCACATGCAGACAGCACTGACTGATGCTAGGGCCCAAACCTTGCTCGGCAGAGGCCTCCAGCTGCCACTTAGTAAATCATAACTGGTTCACAGGCTCCGGCCTATGGACGCTCCCTGCGCTACTCTGTCCCCATACTGACTATTGGCTAGAATAGTTACTGCAAGACTCACCTAAAAACATATATACAACTAACCTTATACAGACTGAGCAGATTGTACTTATGTGTAGAGGAATATGTGTGAGTGTCAACAGTTAATGAAAAAAGAGGGTATAAATTTGAAAAAGAACAAGGAGGTATATGGGAGGGCTTGGAGGAGGAAGAGGAAGGAGAAAAGATATAATTATATCTCAAAAAATAATCTTAATAGCTACTGCACACATGTGTATAATGTACATGTGATTGCATATTGATATAAAGTACAAAGCATAGGTGTGGCTGTGTGAGATGCGTGGCTATCTGTGTGTGTATGAACATAATGAATTCAGGAGGTAGCTGGTTTGATCCGGTTGTCTTTTCACCTTTTCCATTGTGTCTTGGAGATAATCATTCAATTTGCCGTTGTTCATATCCCTTTGCTTTTTTCTTCTATCATGAGCATTTTTCTTTTCCTTCTTTGCTTCTTTTCTTGTTATCCAAAAGATGAAGCAGGCAGCTCCAGTATTCTGTGCTCTTGTCTCATGCAGATTAGCATTCCTGGGACTGCACCGAGATAGTGGATGGTCGGGTTCAGGGCGACAGATCTGCTTAGGTCACTAGCGACCTCCATATTGCCAGGTCTTACAGGCATTCTCTCATTCGTGTCTTCCAGCAGCACCTGACCCCTTGAGCCATTCTTTCTCGGTCTTTCCCATTCTCCCTGACCAGCCTGCTCTCTTTCCTCTGTTGTTTCCAGTGGGGACAGTCTCAAAGCTCTTCCCTATCCACTCCATCCTGATGACGTAGCCTACGAGCTCGATAATAACGGTCACCTTTCCATGCGGGTCTTCTGCAGCCTTATTCCCATCACATCTCCTCCCCAGGGTCCAAGCCTCTGTGTCCCACAACTCGTTCCTCTTATGGGTCCCATGACCATGACGAGTCAACATGTTTCATCTGTTCTAGTATACTCCTTCTTCCTCAGAACCAACTAAACACCTGCCCACTGGGGTGTTCTGCTATCACCAGGTGAGGTAATAACTAGCTAAGCTTGTTAGAAAGCTCCTGCCGTAGGAAATCACAGCTTAGAACTTAAATCGATCATTTTACTATTACATCACAATCTAGGGTGGGGGCTTGGCTGGGCTTGGTTAGGCAGCGTTTGTTCTGGGTCTGTCATTCAATAGCAATTAGGTAATGGCTGGCCAAGGCTAGAGCCACCTCAGAGACGTTCTCACTCAGTGGCTGCTCGCATATGGCAGTGGCTTCCATTTGGGACCTTGTGGTATGACCTGGATTTTCTCACAATGTGCCATCTGGGTTATGGGGAATATCCCAAGAGTGCTAAGTAGAAGCTGGATCATCTCCTCCATCTGCTGTGGAATCTCATAGCATCACCTCTGCCATGGTTACTGGCCTGCATGGTTTCAAGAGGGCAGAACATAGACCCATTTCTTGCTCAGAGACATGTCACCATTTCTTTGTAAGAGTTTGTACACAGGAAATGATGCCATTGTAGTAGAAGATTTTCAGGTTGGGTTTGTTTTGTTGTTTGTTTGTTTTTGTAACTAGCATACAAATGGGAGCTTGGGGGGTGGCACAGTGGTTAAGAGTGCCTACTGTTCTTGCAGAGGACTTGAGCTTGGATTTTCACACTCATGTTGAACAGCCTATCACCTCCGGTAACTCCAGATCTAGGATATATGATGCCCTCTTGTGGCCTCTCCTGGTTCCTGCGCACTCACGTGTATACACACACACACACACACACACACACACACACACACAGTCTTTCTCCTGTCTCTCCATAGACAATCACTGTTGATTTTTATGTTCTTTTGGAGTTTGTGTTCTCATGCATCACTTTGTAACTAAGCTCTTTGCTTCTTTTTTTCCCCTCATCTAGCAGTATATCTGGGATGGATCATCTAATCAGTATGCAGAGGATCTCTCCCCATCACCCCTCTCGATTACAGATGCACTCTAGTCTATAATGAATAGTATTCTACCTTAGCTTATTTAATCAATTTTCTGCGGGTGGGTTCTGAGCAGCTGCCAGTCCTTTGTTACTGCAGACAACACTGCAGTGAATAACGTACATATGCCCTCTCGCCTGAGGGAGAATAAATCAGGAAGCTTCCCTCAAGGGCCCTAGACATAGGGGTCCCCTTCACACCTCACTTTACATCTGATCCCACCGCACACTTCTTGTGATTGTCAGGGACTTTTCCAATCGTTGTCATCAGCTATCCAAACGGAAGCACCTTACGGGAGGGAGGGCTTACATTGGCTTACAGTTCAAGGAGGTATAGTCCCCAGCGGCAAAGAAGAAGGGTTGGTGGCAGAAGCATGAAGTGACAAGTCACAGTGCATCCACAGGAAGGAAGCAGAGGTGACTGCCTGTGATCGGCTCACTTTGTCTTCTCCATGGATCCTCCCTCTGCAGTTAAGTCTTTCTGGAAGGCCTCTGGTAGACATGCCCAGAGGTGTGCTTCCATAATGACTACTCCAGGCGAGTTGACAGTGAAAGTCAGCCATCACACCACGCCTCCACACATGGAATATGGCCTCCCACAGGTCATGGAGCATTACCACCTCAGTCCATGTCCATGCTGCCCAACACGGGGCCTGAGTGTTCACACTGAACAGAGGCAGCCCAGGCAAGGAGGAGTGGGAGGGAAGTGGATGCAGGTAACTGGGTAGCCCCACTGCCTAGTTTTCATGTCAGCTTGACACAACTAGAGTTATTGTAGAAGAGGGAACCTCCATTGAAAGAAATGCCACCTCCAGACCAGCCTGTGGGGGACTGATGTGGGAGGCCTCAGCTCACGGTGGGTGGTGTCACCCCTGGCCTGGTGGTCCTGGGAGCTATGAGGAAGCAGGCTGAGCAAGCCACGGTGAGCAAGCCGGTAAGTGGTGCTCCTCCCTCCAGACTTCTGCCCTGCCTTCCATCTAGAATGGTCTGTGATATGGAAGTATAATTGAAATAAACCCTTTCCTCCTCAAGTTGCTTTTGGTTATGGTGTTTTATTACAGCAGCAGGAACCATAACAAAGACAGTGACCAGATTTGACCTCCTCCAGTTGTGTTTCTCAGTGTCTCATAGTGACAGGTAACACTTTGGGCCTATGTCGCTCCTCCCTCTGTCCCTGAAACTGGCTGGTTCTCATGAACAGGACAAAGGAGGCTCAAGCCCTAAGACCAGTGCTGATTACAGACATTCTCCATTGTCAACCCAGATGCCTCCCTGGCAGCTTGTTTAGTTCAAAATAGCATCATACTGGGCTTTGTGGTAGTTGACAGTGGAATTTGAAGACCTAAATTATTGATGAATCGCTATCCTCTAAAAATCCAGCAAAAATGGAGTTTTTCTGCTTCTTGAGGAAGTAATTTTAAATCACATGCTTGTGTTGTTTCTGTTAGGAAATGTATTCATAAAAAAAACATGCTTTGTTTTTGTTAAGTGAGGAGACCAGACTCCAATAAGCACAAGGAAGATTGACAGCTGCACTCATTGCTTTATAATGGTTTCTGGAAAAGCTGTGGGCAGGAGTCTTTCTGTTGTCAGAAGCAAAACCTTCACTCAAGCTAGAGTAAGTGGAAGCAGGGACGTGACTGTTGCTCCTCCTTGACTCAGGCCTGGTGGCTCCAGGTGCTGCTCAGATTGTGTGGGGAATCTTCTAATGCAGGGAATGTGGCTTCTTAATAAGCCCTTGTCCAGTGTCCAGATTAAAAAAAAAAAAAAAAAAAAAAGACCTCTGAGTTATCCTGTTGGGTTCATGCATCCATTCCTGGACCAAGCGTTTTTGAGGTTTGGAAGTCTGCAGCCATTTTGAGTTTCAGACTTTCCAGAATCATAAAGGGCTGGTGGCCCAGCAGTTCAGAACAGAGAGGCTGGCAGTCCACACACAGGGAGGCATATGTCCTGGATGGTGTGGAGTGCAGACTGGAAGGTACCTGAATTGCAGATGGGGGGGGGGGAATGGAAGTCAGGAAAGGATTATTATGTTAATTTTTTGGCTTTTGTATCTGTTAGAAAGTTTGTGTAACAGGAAGTCCTTAAGGCACTTAAGGGATGGAGCCTTCTCTGCGCTGGGATAAGAACACTCAGCAAACAAAGCCTTCTGGCCCAAATTGCTTACAGTCCTGATTTTCTCACCATTTCCTTTTGATTGTGCAAAGAAACCTTAATCCTTCCTTCTCTCTAAACTGAGGATGGGGGCGGGGGGAGCACCGTGCTTGACTCCAGATGTGTGCAGAGTGCTTGGAGGGGTAGAAGAGGCAGAGAGGGGTCCTCAAGTCTACACAGTTTTCTGGGACAAAAGCCTTGACAGTTCCAAGTGGAGAGAGAAGGATAAGCCAGTATGCCCTCATCTGAGCCAGTCAGTGTGGAAGACCACACCAGGGGAGTGCTGGGTTGTGTTCTGGACATTCTGGTGCAGATATGAATGGGAGGGAGGCCCAGACGCTCTGAGCTCTGTGACATCTGCTAATGCCACTGATGGTCGCTGTCTCACCTTGCTTCATGGCCAGTGTTCCAGAGCAGCTCCTTTTTCCCCCCACATTGAAGGCATGGCCTGAGGCTCCAAGAATTCAGACAACATGCTGAAGGTGGAACTGTGGTTGGCCTGGATCTAGAAGTGGCTTTTAGACAGAACTGGTCATTGATGTGTGTTGGTGGGGGGAGACAAGTGTCCTGTCTTCCACTGCCAACTGCGGGATCTGTGAGCTTGTGTTTGGATGTTGTAGCCTGTGGGGTGACTGCCTGTATCTGTCCCTCCTGCAAGATAGGCCCCTCCCCTCTTCCTGCATCTGGCAATAAGGGAGACTAGATGAGACAGGATGTGACACACTTTCCTTTTGGGGACTTTATGGAAATAAGTCATATCTGCTATTCACTGGCATCCAATGACAACTGTATCTATATTTTATCTTCTATAAGACATACAGTAATATTTAACTCGTGTTAGATAATACTGAAATAATTTTTGTGAATTACTAATTTTGTTAGGTGTGAGCATGATACAAAGATATAAAAATGTTTCCTTATTTTAGGAAGTATCTGTGTTTTTGAAGTATTTAAAGACAGAAATATCGCAATATTTTTAATGGGTTTTAATATACTTCAGGGGCAAACAGGAAGTTAACATGGAAGTGTGCTTGTGATTACCTGGGGGCCTGGGCACACCATTCATTATATTTTTTTGTTTTGTATGTTTACAATTTTTCATAATAAAACACTGTAAAAGCCATTCCCTGTTCCTTAGGATACACCCACTCTGAAATCTAGGAGAGAACACACAAGTAAGTGACTTGGCTGTGGTGGAAGAGGCACCTTGAGCTGTGGTTGGATGGTGGCTGGGAGCAGAGGTAGGATGTGGCCCAGGAGAGCAGCTAGAAGGAAGTGAGATGCCAGAGGGATTCAATCCCAGAAGGAAGTTAGGAGCCAAAGGGATTCAATCCCAGAAGGAAGTGAGGCACCAAAGAGATTCAATCCCATGCCTCCCAGGTGTTCAGGGGCCTGCATGTTGTTAGTCTGTCCTGAGACTTATAAAGAAAAGGCAGCAGCTGCTTTGATGCTGGGTCATTGTACCTCGAGGAGGGGTGGCCCCTGCCCCCCTCTGCAGTGGTGTTTATTCACGTGCTGCTTTATGGTATTAGGAGAGAACCACCGTGGTAGTTTGTCGGACATCTCGGTGTGTGCACTGTGTTTAACAGGCACTGCGTTTGTCATCTCGGATTTCCCTGCAGTTTCTTTTTGGAAGGGGAGAGATCCTGTGATCTAATCGGTTTTACATGAAAGCTCATTTTTCAGATGTAGCCCTGGAACTATAATCATATTCTCCCATCTCCCAGTAGCTTCTTTTTATTTGTGTTTGTCCTTATCAGAATAGCCAGTGGGAAGAGGCACAGCCCTGTGAGTGTTCCACTTTTTTATCTTCTCTAACTGTTACTGCCGAGGACGCTGCCAAATCAAAGACCTGTGTTGGGCGTCTTGGGATAGAGAGGTCATTGCTAACCAAAAGGCCGTGCCTCACACGCATTGGTCTAGCTCTCTGAATTCCCCCTTAGCCTTCAGAGGAAGGCTTTTCTTTCTTTCAAGCATAGGAATACATACCCAGCAACATTAGTGCTGATTCCTTAAAGCCTTGGGGAAGTGAATTTTCTCAGACCAGTATAGCCACAGATGCATCACACTTTTTGAGCTGTGAGGGTCTGTAAAATGAATCTCATACAGCACTGTTAGTAGATGAGACATTCACGTTAACAGCATAGTCAATTCCCAATTAACAAGGGTAATGGCGTGGAAGGAGGTCACTGCTGATCAAAAATCATGGTGAATATAAGATTACAGTCAACACTTGATTTTCTGGGGGCTGATTAACTGGTTTGCAGGTTAACTATAGTTAAGACACCATGGGCTTTCGGATGCCATCCTGTTGGTAATTGGCCCGCAGCGGCTCAGCTGACACCCACCCACTTTCCCCATCCCATCTCTTGGGGTAGGGTCAGGTGGAGCAGGCAGATCTGCTGTTGCTGCTGCAGCAGCTGCTGAACACGAACTTTCCAGCAGATTGTACATGGACATCCTTCAGAAGCTTTTAATAGCTGCAGCTAGCTGTTTGCACTTGGCCAGTTATATGAAAGGCTCCTGATACGGGGACCCAGGCAGGACCAGTGTGAGCACTCCCCTGGGTTCCTGATGTGCAGCAGATATTGACAGCCATTGTCCCATAGAGTGCTGCCTATGCTTTAGATAGACGTGCACACCTCAGGTCCACAAATCTGCACCTTACACACTCACACCACACCTTGTGATTTTCTTTTCCCCTTGGCATGGGTCATACATAGGCGATAGCTGTGAATACAAATAAACTGTCCATTGGCATGTCAGGTCAAACTTGGAACTCCACTGCATCTCATCATATTTTGGGAGCCTCTACTCTAGAGCTGTGGTTTTCAGTTCCGTTTCTATCACAAAGGATGTGTCATGCACCATTTGTGTTCTTTGTCCTGGAAGGGCCTTGCTAACAGATACCTGGTCAGCTTCAGAAGACTGACTGTGTTTCAGAATGGCCCGCAATGGGTCTAAAAAGCAGACCTGCCCAGTGAGAGCATAAGCATTGTATAGCCAAATAATGGGATACCACTCAACAATTAAAAAAGCACACTGTGGATTCAAACCCTCATGTGGATTGTGCCAAGTAAAATCAGACAAACAGCACTGTGTGTGAGCCTTCCACATCTGCTTGAAGCTCTAAATGACATATCCATGATGGGGGAAACAGTAGCCATGGCTTCTGGGTTGGGGCAGTGAGATTGAATGGGACAGACACAGGGTCTCTGAGGTGAAGGATGTTTTGTATGTTGATGAGAACAACATTCATAGAATGGTGCCTTCCAGAGTTCTACATTCCATAGCATGTGAAAAAGGCTGGGTGTGTAGTTGACAAGAGCATGCACCGTTGTCAGCATCTAACTTTGTTAAGTGTCAAAGAAATAAGCTGGATCAAAGAATGGATAGGAGGCAGATTTGTAATAAAATAAGAATTGTGCACTTTGGGACTTGGGCAGGCAGGTGTTCACTTTGTAAGTCTTTGAACTTTGCTGTGTGTTTGAAAATCTTTTGTCGTCAGGTTTGTGGAAATTGACACATATATTTAAAACAAGTCCTTCACCCAAAAGCCTCACCTCTTCTGTGTTTGCCACCTAATAAGTCACGGAGGTATTAGGTGGGCCAGAGACCTGGAGGCGGGGCCTGGCATGCAGGGCGGGGTCAGTCATGAGGGGCTGCTGTGTGTGGTGGTGGGCTGGGGAACCCTAGAGAACCCTGAGTGTGAGCTTCCTACTGCTGGGTCTCTCTGCAGAGGAGAATGCCAGTGAATTTCCTTCTGTCTCCTGTGCTGGGTCCTTGGGATTCCTAGGGAGGGTCACCTGGACAGCCATCCCTGGAGAAAGATCAGAGAAGAAGCCGTGCCAGCTGAGAGCTACACAAGCCCCTAGAGCGTTGTCACCAATGGGACTCCCTGCCTTTCCTCAGCCCGGGATATGTCAAAGCTAGCAATATTAGGGCATAAGTGTATCCTCCTGGGGGGTTAAGAAGGCTTATAGGGAAAGAATGACCCCAGGCACAGTTGGGAGCTTACAATATGATACCGTAGCACTGCCCAGAGACCACACTGAATCCTAGCAGCTACCTCCCCTTCAGCAAACCACAGCTCGTCCACAGCACATGTATAGCACTCTATAGTACACCCACAGCTTACCACAGCACACCACAGCACACCACAGTACAACTTCACAGCGTACCACAGCATACACACAACATACCCCCCAGTACACCTACCACATGTCTACCATCTACAGCCAAACTGCTTGTGTCAGGTCCCCCTATATCCCTACAGCTCTCTCACACTGTATCCTATTCACTGCATGACGTAATGCCCATAGTTCATAGGGAAACATATGTCTCTATCACCTGTCCTCACTCCATACTGCATTCACAGAACACATCCCACAGGGCACTCCAAGGACCCATCCTTCATCCCAGCCCTCCGTGTTGGACTCCCATGACATCCTTCTAGACCAGAGACTCCCGTGTGATACCTCTTGTGGCTCATATGTCTAACAGTTCTCTTCCCATCCCTGAGGGAAACCTGAGAGGTCCCGCCTGTGCCCTTGGAGGATGCCCATCCTGGGATCCAACCGCAGGAAGAGCTGGCCTGCATCTACCATCCTTATTTTTGCAAAGCAGGAGGTGCTCCTGGGGGAAGGAAGAGTTTATGATTGATGGCTAAAGGACTGTTAACATGCAGATTACATCTATTGTTTCTGACAGAGAAATGAATGAGCCCATCATGAACACCAAAGAGCTGGGGGCTGGGGCAGGCAGGCTGGGCTCTTCAGGGCTCCTATCGCCTCCAGAGATAGCCAGAGTAAGTGGTCCCTTGGGGGCACAGGAGCTGCACCTGCTCTGCAGAAATGAATCCATGAACCAGGCCTTCAGCCTCTGAGTCCCCATCAGAAACAAGATGACCTGACAGTTTTTCCCTGCATAGTTTTAGCACAGAGTGAAGATAATATGCAGGGCAATGTAGGTACAAGGAACAGAGTATGAGTTCAAACCGTAAAAGGTGCCTCTTAGAGTACTGTTTAGCTATTGTTAACTGTTGCTGTTTCTATGGCCGTGATTTGTCTTTGCTACCGTAGGAGTAGCTGCTTTTTCTTGCATCTCGGTTTCCCCTCTAATCGGGAACTATATGTATCCTACTCATTTCCATCCTCTAGGACCAAGTAGTTGTGCACAGAAGCTTAAGGATCTGGATGGTGTGTGCAGTGGCACAGCTCCCTCCTGAGCAGGCTGTCCCAGGAACAGCATCATTTATCTGAGCTGCACTTTGAAAACCCACCGTCATCATCAGAGCATGTTCTCAGTTCCACCTACTATCCACTTAATGTCACCTGCTAATTAAATGGGTCATTAAGATGCTTATAGGTCTACAACTATGTGTGGTACAATCTTTTCACTTTGAGCTAGTGACCCGAACTCATTGCTTCCTATCCACTACCAAAACTTGTCCTCAGCCCCATCCTCAGCCACCACCACCCCCCCCATCACACACGGCCCCACCCCAGACCTGCTTGGAAGACGCCCCACACCAACCAGTTAACGCACCAGCTCCAATTATAGTGTGACTGAGCACTGGAGCTGTGAGCATGTATCTTGAGTTATAGACATTGTCATCTTTACAATGTCCCCCTAGGGGCAGAAAACAACAAAAAAAAAAGCTAGAGGGCTCAAAAGTCAGGGGGAAGGGGGCAGGGCAACCCAGCTTCTTATGAGCTGCTTGTGGATTTGCAGTTCCTGCCACCAGCCAGCCCTGGCTCTCTGCAGTCTTGAGGGTTTAAGGTAGAGATCGCTGTGAGCAGGGCCCTTCAGTGCAGGCCACAGCTTGCCTGGCTTTTTTTTTTTTTTGGAACTCTTGCTATTTTATTGCCTTGGGCAAAAGGATGCGGTGGTGGCTTCTTCTCTCCCTCTGTGGCTCAAGTACTTTAGTAATTTAAAAAATGCTTTCCTCCTTCTTCATCTAAAGAAGTAAAAATAATTATACTAGAAAATGGGTGATTTGCAGCTGCGATGCCGGCTGATAATCAAAAACTTGTAAATGGAAACACGAGCATATGTTCATCACTTCTTTAAATTAGAATGCAATTGAACGGAGCTGTGGCCTCTGAGAGGGGCATTATGGGAGGGAAGGCAGGTGTAGTTGTTAGCTAGAGACCTGCCTACTAAAGAGACTTTTAAGCTGCTTTTGCCTCAGGAACAGTGAGTAAAGAAGGTGTCCCAAGACAGACTCAGCTGTTCAGGGGACCCTCAGGTAATGACTGGTGGGTTGACCACTTCCCCAGGTAACAGCTCACCAGCCACTGCTCCCGGGATCAAGTTTAACTTGGGCCAGCTAGACCGCTCTCCATATTCACTAGTCAGCCTGCCCTCTATGGTCCCAGCATGCCCTAGGGCCGGGCACTTTCCCAGATTTTGCAAACCTTGTGTCCCTTTAGAACCCAAAACACCTGTTACTCCCTCCTGGCCCCTTTCCTCCAAACTGGCTGGACTACAGCCCTCTTCCATGGATCCAGACTCCCTCTGTTTTCATTGTGCCAACTCTTCCCGCTCTGTGTTGTGACCTTGTAGCCATTGGCTTTTTCTACCTGTTACTCGCATGGGCAAGCCGCTGGGCAGGGATGCACCTTACCCTCTGGCTCCTGCCTCCTCATGGGTGCCATGTGAAGTTTGTGATATGAAAAGCCAGTTAATAGCAGCTAAGTCTTTGAGAAAGAGAGCCATTAGGACTTAGTGTGTGAGAAGCCCCACAAGGCCTTCCACCACCAATTGAACGGTTCAGAGCCCCTGGGCCCATCTTCACCTTTGAATTGGACAAGCGATGGATCATAAGGTACACCTGTTTAGTCTTCAAGCCGGATAGAACACTGATGATAAACGCCTCCCGCCGCTCCGCTGTAATCAGGACAGCAATGTGTTTGTTGCTCGCCTCTTCTTGTGATATTATTAGAAGCCTGAAGGGCTCACAAATGCTTCCAGCATCTGAGGGAGGTCAGTCCTATTAACTGAATTGGTTGCAAGCCTGAAAAAAGTTCTTCTATTTGTGCTCTTGCTCTGAAGCGCAGCCCACCCCCCACCCCACCCCGCCACCCCCCTCAATCTCGCTCAGTCTCCCAGACTCAGCTCCTGCCTGTGAGGGGCTCTCTGCCTGGCTTCTCACTCCTGCCTCTGCCCCAGCCTGAGGCCCGTGGAGAAGGGAGCAGTATGTTTGCCTCTCAGTCAGTCACTGGTTTGCACTTGGCCTCATTTTTATCAACAGTTTATTACCACACGGTTAGCTCGTCATTCTGGCCTTCTGTTGCCTCCTCCTTCTCCTGAGCCATGGAGAAGACGAGTGGGGAACCATGACTCCTGCTTTGAGGATCTCATCCATAAGACAGCCAGTGGGACACGCCAGAGTCATCCCTGCTGAACTTCTAGGTTAGGATTTCTATTGGTGTGCTAAAACACCTCGACCAAAAGCACTTTGGAAAGGAATGGGTTTATTTCATCACACACGTCCTGATCACTGTCCACCATGTAGGGAAGTCAGGTCAGAAACCTGGAAGTAGGGACTAATGCAGAGGCCATGGGGCAGTGCTGCGTGCTGGCTTGCTCCTCATGGCTTGCTGAGCCTGCTTTCATATAGCACCAAGAACCACCAGCCCAGGGGTGTAACCATCTGGGCCCTCGCACATCAACCATCAATCAAGAACATGTCTGCAGGCCAATCTGGTGGGGCATTTTCTCAGCTGAAGTTCCCTCTTCTAGAATGATCCTAGCTTCTGCCAAGTTGACATAAATCTGCTGGCACACTTCTCTTGTTCACTGTCCCAATCCAGAACCCTGCTGTGTTAGCTATCAAAAAAATTAATCTGGATCACAAGGAGTGAGGTGGGCACCAGGTGTCATGTGCCTTTGGTCTGAAATCGCACCTCATCTCCAGTGTGCTGACATATAGTATAGACCAGCAAGGGCCAGACACTCGCCCAGCAATGTCATAGCACTCTGGGTCTGAGTTAGAACATGTTGCTCCCATCATGCAGGTTGTGAGTGAATGGAAGCAAGGCGTGGAAGGCTGGGTAGCCAGCCTGGATCTGCAGTAGGAGTTCTGGGGAGGGACAAGCTGGACTGTGGCCTGTTCATCTACTCAGCTAGCATTTCCAAGTCGGGGCTCAGTGCCAGTTCTGTGCAGGGCACAGAAATGGGAAGGCAACAACCTGAGCCCTCTGCCTACACCCTGCTGCTCCTACCACGTGGGCTCATGCTTAGCAGGCAAACGTGTGGTTCCAAAATGTATTGGAGCCAATTGTGCTTAATTAATGTAGTCAAACAGCCCTATTAAATATTATAGAAGCTGATGAACTGTGAGCGTGGGAGGAAAGAAATTTTGAGCATTGAATTGAATACTATGGAAAGGGTCAAAGTGAGGATGGTCGCCTTCACATTCACCTCCTCCCCTCCAGGGGGTAATGATGGATTCACTTCAGAAAGATGGTTGGAGGTAAAGGAAGGGGACAGAAAACCCTACGTGGGTTCTGGCCTTTGTCACCTCTTTATCTCAAATAACCTGGAGCGGGGAGTTGTTGCTGATGGATAACAGTCTGAGGAAGTCCCCTTGCCGTGTAACACACCCTGGCCCTGGATCTAGTGACATTCTTGCACCCATTTTAATTTTTAGACTTTTTTTTTTAAGGATTCTCTGTTTTGCCCATTCCTTTCTGCTGTCCTCTTCAGTGGGTGGCAGTCATCAGTGGGGTGGGGCTGAGGGGCTAACTGCTGGAAGATGGGACTTACAAGGGTCACAAGAGCCAGCTTGGGGTCTTCCTAGGCCCTGGACCAGGAACAAGTGATGATGGACAGTGTTGAAGGGCCACACAGAGGTACCAGGACTGTGGAGTATTGCTGTGCCAGACCTGACTACAGAAAGGCTAGAAAAGCCATTGAGTGTTGAAAGCTCAGTGGGGTGTTCTGTAGGAGCTTGGATAAGAATGTCAAGAGCAGCCTGGCTTGTGACGTTTCAGGGGAAAGTTCAGAGATTCTATCAGGACTGTTTTGCCATTTTGTCGCCCTGGTGAGCTGAAGAGACAGCTATGATAAATAAGAGACAAGTGCCATTGAAGTGAGACCTTTGTGTTACGGGGACAATTGATGCTGTTCAGCTGAAGCAAAGAAATTAGCAGTAATTAAGAGATCATTGAGGTGAAACCTTCTAGGAAAGGGTTTCCTCAAGGTCAGCATACAAAAGCTGTGGTCCAGACGTGGCCATTGTTAAACCTTATCCTGTCAGCTGAACTTGGTAATGTAAGAGTCACCCAGGTGATACTGGTTTGGAAAGCATGAAGGGGTCATAGAGAGCAGCTGAGGCTTGGCACTGTGTGGCAGGGCTGGAGTGTCTGGAGAGAGCTCAGGAGAGGATGTTGGTGAAAGCTAAGCAAGCGACTGAAGTGGTTTTGGAGTTGCGAGGGCCGTGGGGTGACCACCAAGAAGAGCAGCAGCTGTGGAGTGGAGGCAGCCAGAGCCTCGGAGACAAGCTGTGTGTGCTGCAGTGGGTGGAACTGGAGAAGACCCAAGCCTTTGGGAGGAGCCCAGGAGATCGTGAGTGAGTCCCAGATAATTGGACATTGAGTTATTTACACAGTTGGAGTTTGCTTTTGCTTTGTTTAGATTGTGACTGTGCTTGGTTCTTTTCTCTTGAAGTAAGAAAGTGCTTAATTTATTTTTTTATTTTACAGGAGCCTACAGTTTAGAGACTTTAAACTTTAATTTAAAAAGAGGTTTTGGGAATTTGAGGAGAATTTGGATTTTAAAAGAGATTGGATGTTTTTAAAGAGGCAGTTTTAAAGTGTTTCGATTTTTAAAGCCGTGGGACTTCTTACGTTTGTAAGATATTTTATATTACGATGACTTTATTAATGTGTGTTCTTGGTGATGAATGAGAAAAGGACAGGTGGTAGTTTAACAGTGATGTGTTTGTATGACAAGTTGACAAGGGGTCAGTTGTGCTGGATAGTTCTCTATCAACTTGACACATGCTAGAATTACCTAAAAGGAGGGAACCTCAATTGAGAAAATGCCCCCATAGATCTGGCCGTAGGGCATTTTCTTAATCGGTGATTGATGGGGGAGGGCTTGTCTCATATCGGGTGGTTCCTTCTCTGGGCTGGTAGTCCTGGATTCTATAAGAAAGCAGGCTGAGCAAGCCACGGGAGCAAGGCAGTAAGCAGCACCCCTCCATGGCCTCTGCGTCAGCTCCTGCCTCCAGCCTCCTGACCTCACTGATGGACTCCATTGTGCAAGTGTAAGCCGAGTAAACCATTTCCTCCCCGCCTTGCTTTTTGGTCATGGTGTTTCATGGCAGCAGTAGTGATCCTAACTAACTTAAGTAGGCTCTGAGGTGACTGATTGGGTAATGGTGCTGTCGCTCATGGGAAATTGCACTCACTCTAACTACACTGGTGGACATAGGGCTTTCCAAGTGAGGGAAGAGCTGCAAGGAAAAGGAAAGGATCAAGTGGCTCCAAGCCAGATGGATCATGAAAAGGTCTGAGACAATGGTGTAATTTATTCAGCAAGCATTTGTGAAACATCTTCTGTGTACCACCTTAAAGGCCATGGCATAAAACAGTGGCTTGGTCTCAGAGTTCCATGAGGACAGTGAGAGACAGGGTGCCCGCCTAGCGTGCCATGAGGAGAGTTGAGGAAGGACAGAGCCATCATAGTACAGAAGTGCACCACAGCAAGTCAAGTTTCAGGATGTGATGGCGGTGGCCAGCATCAGGGCCTGGGCAGAGAAGGGAGCAGGCAAGGAAGCTAGGCCTGCAGGAGGACTCAGAAGGAGTAGAGTGAGAATGTCGGTGTCTCATAGTGCAGATGTTTTTATGCCTGAGGCTGATTCAGAAAGATGGTGGCTACCAACCTGCTGCTAAGCCATCTGTTAGGTACTTAGAAAATAGTAGTCAGTTCACACAACTGTTTTATGACTTCTGCTTTCACTTATCTTTTAGCTGGACAGTTTTTAAAATTACGATGGTTTTAATGACACTCCCTCCTTTTTTTTTTTTTTTTTCTGTTCTGTGACCCACTGAGAGGTGCGAGATTGTTTTGCATTTGAATTTTTTAAAAACTGGATAAAGAAACTGGTACATTTACACTATGGAATACTACTCAGCTATTAAAAACAAGGAATTCCCAAAATCTGTGGACAAATGGATTGAACTAGAAATGATCATAATGGGTGAGTTAACCCAGAAGCAGAAAGAGTCAAATGGTATATACTCACTTATATCTGCACACTAGCCCAAGGGGCATGTCCCATGAAAGCCTTCACTTACCAGAAAACTGGAACAGAGGGGAGGACATCCTATTGGGATTGTAGGTGAGAGAAGCATGGGAGAATGGCAAAATAGAAGGATCCAGAGGGTCCTAGAAACCTACAAGAAGAACATTATGATGGGCAGATCTGGGCCCAGGGGTTCTGCTCAAACTATGGCACCAGCCAAGGACAGTACGTGCGGTAAACTTCAAACCCCTATCCAGATCTAGCCAATGGACAGGACATTCTCCACAGTTGAGTGGAGAGTGTTGGGGGGGGGGGTGTCTGACTTTCACAGGAACTCTTGTGCCCCATATTTGACCATATCCCCTGGATGAGGAAACCTGGTGGCACTCAGAGGAAGAATAGCAGGCTATCAAGAAGAGACTTGATACCCTATGAGCATATACAGGGGGAGGAGGTCCCCCTCAGTCACAGTCATAGGGGAGGGGAGTAAGGGGAAAATGGGAGGGAGGGAGGAATGGGAGGATAGAAGGGATGGGGTAACCATTGAGATGTAGTATGAGTAAATCAATAAAATAAAATAAAATAAAATTAAATTAAAAAAAAAAAAAACGAAAAACAAAAACATTCCCCAGTCCCATTTTATCTGCAAGATGACTTCTGAGGGACCAGTTCATCCCACTATGTATTTTTATTTATTTATTTCCATTAGTTTATTTGTTCATTTTACATCCCAATCTCACCCCCTACTCCTTCTTCTCCTCTCAGTTCCACCCTCCCACCCAATACCCCCATACTCCACACCCGGCTACCAACACCCCCCCCCACGCCCCCACCCAAGCCCGCCCCGCCACCCAGGAGTGCCTTGACTGCTTCTGCTCTCAGGAGCCCAGGTTAGTTGGCTTTGTATGTCTCCTTGTGGTGTCCTTGGCCCCTCCAGCTCCCACAATTCTTCCTCAAACTCTTCCCCAAGACTCCCTGAGTTCCGCCTATTCTTTGGCTGTGACTTCTCTGCATCTGTCTCCATTATCTGCTGGATGAAGCCTCTCAGATGACCGTCATGCTAGGTTCCTGACTGTAAGGATAGAAGAGTATCATTAATAGTGTCAGGAGTTAGAGCTTTCCCACAGGGTGAGTCTCAAGTTTGGCCAGGCATTGGTTGGCCATTCCCTCAATCTCTGTTCCTTCTTTTATCTTGTAGGCAGCACAAATTTTGGGTCCAGGCTTTTATGGGTATTGGTGTGCCCCTCCCCTCTACTGGAAGTCCTGCCAGGCTACAGGATGTGGCCACTTCAGTCTCAGTATCCCCCGCTGCTAGGAGTCTCAGCCAGGGTCATCCCCATATCTTCCTAGGAGCCTCCCCAATCCCAGGTCTCCAGACTGTCCCAGAGATGCCCCAACACCAATTTCCCTTCTTTCTCCCAGCCCTCTTACCCCTATCGCTGCTCTCCTCAAACCTGGTTCCCTCCACCCCATCCCCCTCTCCTTCACTCCCTCTCTCACCCAGGCCCCTCTCTCCTTCCACTTTTTTATTTTCCAGTCTTGTGCTTTATTGTTGTCGCCACCTCAGGCCTTGACTGCACACGTGCGCAGCGGTACAGCCGCTCTTTCCGCTGCTGCTTCTTGGTCTTCAGCTTCTCCCGGTGCTTGGTGAGCCGGTGGCGCAGGATGCTAGTCTTCTTGGGCTGCAGGTCCAGAGGCTTGTACTTCTTGTTCTTGTAGAATTTCCTGAGGTTTTCTTTTTGAGTCTGATTAATGACAGTGAGGATACTGGCAGACGATTGTATCTTAGAGAGCTTGGATGCAGCCCCGCCTATCACCTTGGCGACCCGAAGCTGAGGCAGCTCCCCCTTCGGATGTCCTGTTGTCTCAGCAGCTCCTCCTTCTTGCCCGGCAGGTCCAGAGCCTTAATGTTGGTCATGGCTGCCTTGCTCACCACTGAGGCCGCCTGGTATGAGAGCTCTCCTTCCACCCTCAGTGTCTGTTCTATTTCTCCTTCTTAACAGGAATTCAAGCATCCTCCCTCGAGCCCCCCTTGTTGCTTCTCTTCTTTGAGTCTGTAGATTGTAGCATAGTTATCCTGTACTTTATGGCTAATATCCACTTACAAGTGAGTACGGGCCCTGTGTGTCTTTCTGAGTCTGGGTTACCTCACTCAGGATGGTCTTTTCCAGTTCCATCCATTTGCTTGCAAATTCTACCATGTATTTTTACAGGATGCAGTGTGCACAGAAAGTGACAGTAATAGCAGTCATTTGTGACATTTTTGAACTTCTGACATTCCTGATCTCTGTCCTTTCCTCTAGCATTTGAACTCTACCATTTTGGTAAAATAGGAGGAAGGTGCTTTCCAAGCTATCCATTCTGAACTTCGGATCCTTTTCTTTCCTGTTCTAAGGACCTGCTGCCCCTCTGTGAGATGCATCCTGCCTGGTATCTCTTCAGTTGCATTGGCCTTTGAACTTGCAGACTTCCAGCAGAGGCTTTTGCTTTCAGAAAAGCAAAGCTGCCCTTAGCTCTGTAGTGTCCCTAGCCTCCCTGGAGGGTGGGAGGGTGGGAGGGCTGGCATGGGCAAGGCCTATTGGGTCTTCTAGAGAAAGAGGCTGTGGGCCATCTTTTTGCTCTTGGCTTTTGAAATTAAGGTGGAATTAATTTGTTTTGGAGAGCTTAACACACCGTGCAATTGGGCACGTGAGAGTAGAACCAGGCTGTGGGGGAGGGGAGCAGCTGAGAGGAGCAGTTACTACCTCTAGTTTGCTTGTTCACCCCCAGCCAGCAGACCCCTGGAGAAGCCAGCCAGGTAGGGGCCAATCCTAGCTCGTTTTGTCATGCAACCTTGAGCGTATTAGCTCACAACTGTGGGTTCCAGTCCTTTCTGCCGGGGTGCAGTAACAGTATCTAGTGTGGAAAGCAAGGACAGAGTGCCTTTATGTGCTTGGTAAGGGCCTTGCCCAGATCACACGCTAGCTCTACAGCTTTTCCTCAGGGTCCAGGATTACTCGGTCCTTAGACACAGACAGCAAATGTGGGCCACCTTCATTCTGAAATTGGCCTGGAGATGTCCCAAGGATCCTCAGGAACCTGGAATTTCATCATTTCTGATGAAAGAGCAGTTCAGAGCCACAGAAGGTCAGCCACAGCATCTGCAGATAAAAGTACCACATGGTTTTTAGCTTCCACCCTCTTAGCACCACACATGTTAGTTAGGGTGACCTCCCAGAACAACTGCTAGCTTTTGAGTTATTGCATGAATTTTATGTTTAACGTAAAGAGAATGATAACAGATAATAAGATATAATAAGAGATACCAGGCAGCAGATAATATGTTATAGAGGAGTTTATTAAATGAGCATGGGGGAGAAGGAATGCGGGGAGGGGTACCCCAGAGAGAAACACAGACAGAGACAGACAGGAAGAATAAGAAGAGAGAGAGGGGAGAGAGAGAGAGAGTAAGAGGGAGGAGAGAGGGACCACGAGGAGGGTCTGTCCTTTTATGTAGCCCTGGGCAGGGCCACGCCCCGTGGCAGGTAAGCAATGCCATCACAGGTAGGCAGACTGGAGCAGAATGCTAACAATGAATGTATGTGGAATCATCTGTGGAGTTCATAATCTATTTGGTTTTTACCTAACCCAGACACTACCCTAGGAAAAGTGGGGCCTTTGAGTCAAGATGGACGCCATGTGGTGAGTACCATTATTTAGTTTCTGATATGCAAGTTTTCATATCTGAAATGTTTGGGGCTCTTGCAGGTGTTTGTGTACCATGTCTTCCATCCAAGTTCTCATAAAGTGACCTGAGTGTCCTACGTCCTTACCACTTCTACAGAAACCCAGTTAAGCTTTCAGAACACTTGTGATAAGGGTGCAAAATTTCTTAGCTCCCAAAATGTCTTCCTTTTATGGCTGAAAGGCTCACATTGGATTAAAGCGAAAGTTATTTTAAATAATCACTTCTGAGTTAGTGTAGAGGGGGAATCTTTTTAAAGCCATGTAGCAGTTTTCTCTGGCTATATCTTGAGTCCTACTGTGGAAGAGAAGTCAGGCTTTCTGTCTGTAAGTGGTTGTGAAAGCTCTAAAGGGTTTTAGAGGCGAGATGGACCTATCTCGCCCTGAATGATGCCAGTGACCTCGGCCTCTAGGAGGGAGGGAAATGGATAAACATTGCCCTGAGTCAGCTGTGTGTGTGTGTCTCTCTCAGTGTCCTCATCCTGACTTCAGGGAAAGGGTCTTCCATGTTTGTCTCCAGATGCCTGTCTCATTGGGCCTGGTGTGCGGCTATCCACAGTAACACAGCCCTTAGATACCCCCGACAGTCTGGAACTGAAGAGCTTGCATTCTAGCACCCTGTGCTAGAAATCTCAGCGCTAAGCTGGAAGTCTGAGCCTAGAGCTCTGTTCTCACCCTAAATGGCTTCTCAGAGAGCCAGACTAAGCAGCATCCTATCCTGTCAGTTTCCTCGGCAGCAAGACAGGTGGGGTTCCACTCAGATGTTAACGCTGTGAGTGGAAGCACAAGTAAATGGAACTAAAATTTTTAATTCATTGGGATTCCGCCTTTGTTAGCATGTGGTCTAGTGCTTTGTATTCATTGCCCCCTACCCCACCCCGATTCTTAATTACTAGTTACGAGCAAACTGTCACGTACCCCAAGTATTGCTGTTTAACTTCCCCTAAGACATTATTCCTGATTGGCTGATCAAAAGTCCTAACCCTGGGCAGGGCAGAATAGCATAGGCTTGGGGAGAGAAGGATCTTGGGAGAAGAAGTGGACAGGTATTGGAGGAGAAGGGAACGGGCCCACCTAGATGGGTTAGGTGGAGGGGTTGGCATGGAGGAGGAGAGGGACAACATGAAAGAGTATTTTGGGATAGCAGATGGGAGGTAGCCCCATCGAAGTTATTAGAGACATGGGTACGGGGACTTGGGAAGTAAAAAACAGCTTAGGAGGTAATATCTGCCATGCGCCGGGGGAAGGCTGGTCTAAAAAATACAACAGGTGTCTGTGTCTTTTTTGACTGATAGCAGGTTAGAGAATACCATGGTAATAAATATAAGCTTAATAATAAACATTTATTAGGCCGTACTTTTAAATTAAACAACAGTCCTTCAAGATGGAGTCTCTCTACCATAGAGAGGCCTTGTTTCTGATCCTGGGCATCTGCCTGACAGTTTGTTTTAAACACAGGAGATGAAAGTCTTGCAACTTCTATAAGGAATCTTAAAGTGTCACTGCTTTTAAAACTTCGGCAAAACTTGACAAAATATGTTTTGAAGAATAAACAGTTCATCTTGTATGGGAGGAAGAGGGGCTTGGTTTCTTTCAGTAGGCAAAGCCCAGTAATTTCACGAGATGCCATCTCAAGTAGTGTGTGTGCAGGGACTTGTCAAGTAGCCCCATAGCTTGTGTTGCTGACTGAAGTGATCCATGCTCTCATGTACCCTAAAAAGATTAGAATCGCAGTGTGTGTTTGTTTTGAGACAAGATCTCTCTATTACATAGTCATGGCTGGCCTAGAACTCATTGTAGACCAGGCTGACCTTGAACTCCATATGCCTCTGCCTCCCAGTGCTGGGATTTAAGGCATGCACTGCCATCCTTGGCAAGAATCATAGTTTCTTGTCTAGATATCACTTCTCTGCATTGGGGCCTGAGGTGCCCTTGTCTGTCTCTTCCGAGCCCCTGAATCCACAGTAGACTCTGTGTCAGTGTGTACACCCAGCCGTCCTCCCACCCGTGGGTATGCAGTTGAGCAGCGTGTGTCACGTTTTCCAAACTAGTGTTTCATATGGACCAGGCAGAAGGTCTTTCATCCCAGGCTCTCTCTCAGTCTATGACAGAACTCAGTGTACTTTTCCTGGCAGCAGCTATGGAAACCAAGATGGCTGCCACTGACAAACCCTGCAGGGACCATTGGCTTCCTGGGAAAAATGTCTTCCTTCCTTGGGGGTGAAGAGCCCCTCAGAGAAATCCTCCTACATCATGTTCAGGCACGGTTCCATGCAGCTGAGATGGGCATTGCTGAGTCTGTGAACGGGGGCTCTGGGATGCAGTCACTGGGACATGCCCATGTTCTCCAGGCTGCATGCCACACAGGACCAAAAGGTTTATGTCTATGCCATTTTTATTTTTGTTTGTTTGTTTGTTTCTTCAAATATGTAGAAAGACTCCTGCAAACCCCCTTTCTGAGGCGCAGGGCATGCCGGTAGGTTGTACTGCCCACTGGAGTGGGATAGGCTTCCTTCCTTAAGCAAGCACGTCCCAGGCGCTGTGGCCATGGGATGAAGAGCGAAAACTAGCACGGCTTCCTTAGTCCTTCCTCCCAGTTCCGCAGACGACGTTTGTTCTCACTGTAGACCTCCATGTAGGATTGTCTTAAAATCTAATTTTATTTTGTGTCTGTATATTTGTGAGTATATGCCACTTGTGTGGGTACCCACAGAGGCCAAAAGAGGGGGTTGGATCCCTTGGGGCTGCAGCTTCAGGCAGTTATAAGAGGCTTAGAATGGGTCTGGAAGAGGAGCCAGGGCTCTTAACCATCTCTCCTGCCCAGGAGCCCTTTAGGTGTGTGTGGCGGGACAGGCATGTATGTGTTCCTGTGTGTGTGTGTGTGTGCGCGCGCGCGCGCGCACGCGCATGCACCGTGGCATGCCTATGGCGGTCAGAGCACAGCTTCAAGTGTCAGTCCTCCCTGTGCACTTGTTTTAAGGCATGGCGTTTAGTTCACCTCTGCGGATGCCAGACCAGCTGCCCATGACTTCTGGGCATTCTCCTGTCAGCCTCTCATCTTACCATGGGCATGCTGGGATTACAGGTGCTCACCTGAGGAGCTTTGTCCGCCAGGCTGTCTCCCCAGCTCAGAGTCAGAGTCAGTCTCTCTCTCTCTCTCTCTCTCTCTCTCTCTCTCTCTCTCTCTCTCTCTCTCTCTCTCTCTCTCTCTCTCACACACACACACACACACACACACACACATACACACACACACACACACACACACACACACACACACTTTGTCAGTACAAGGAAATACTTTACAGCTTTAGCATACTCAAATTGCCAGCCAACATCGCTCTGCTTGCACCTGGGAGCCATTTCAAATAAAATACAGGTTACTTGAGCACAAACATTAGGATGCTATAAAAATCAGACTGAAAAAGTAGGTGGCTATTGAGTGATTAGTGGGCAGACAGCATATACAGACCAGCCAGTCTGGACTAGGAGATGGTCCGTGGTATGGGTAGAATGGAGCAGAATGGCATATTTCACCATGCTTCTCAGAGCAGCATAAAACAGAAACATTTAAAAGTATGTAAGGAAAATCATTTCAGTTTGAAGTGATACGGCCACAGCCCAAGTGAGTGAGTCCACCCTGCTTGCCTTCTCTCAACAACTCTGCTCCTGGGGAGGTGCCGCAGCTTACTGTACATTGGATGTATACCTACCTGATGAATTTGTAAATATGTATAGATCCATATGTATATTGTGTCATTCCTGTGTATTAATATTAATATAGATTGCCTTGCCTAATATGAGACAGTGCTATTATTCTGCCTGAAACTTGCCTTCATTTCTTCACCTAATACTTACTCATTAATAATCTGCCATATCAATATATACATGCTACTCTTTTTAACAACTATATGAAATTATACAGCATTTAACCAGTCCTCTATGGGCAGGCATACGGGTCTCTGATTTTTCATTATTGTAGACAGACCTTCGGAGAACAGCCTGGTAGAGAGCTGGTCATGTTTGTAAATAATTACACGTCATTTGTTCTAGGATGTTCTTCCTATGTAGACACACGCCCACACACAGACACAGACATAGCTGTACTATGAGGCTCATTTGTGGGAAGTTGCTTAATTATTTGTTATGTTCTGCCCACTTCTCACTTACTCGTTCAGATGTTAGTTGTAAGAACCAAGCATCTTCTCTTCATGTTCTCTACTTCCTGCTTCAGGAGAGAGCATCACGCAGAGCTGGGAGGTAGATGCCTACCATCCAGCGCTATCGTAGTCCACTTGCTGGAGGCTGAAGTTGAATTCTGTTAAAAACCACCAGGGAGGGCATGAGGAGATGGTTAGGCTGATGTGTGAGGATCTGATTTTGGAGCCTCAGCACCCATATAATAAAAAAGGGCTTGATCATCTATTTATAATGCTAGCACAGGAAGGGCAGAGATAGGCAGACCCCTAAAGGTAAGGGAGGAGATAGGAGGCTCCTAAAGTTAAGGGATGAGATAGGCATACTCTTAAACATAAGGACAGAGATAGGCGTACCCCTAAAGCTAAGGACAGAGATAGACACACCCCCTAAAGCTAAGGGTAGAGAAAGGAGACCCCTAAAGCTAAAGGCAGAGATAAGAAACTTCTAAAGCTTAGGGTAGAGATAGATATGCAGGCCAGATAGGCAGACCCTGGCCATCTAGTCCAGCCAATCACTGAGTACTAGGTTTAGTGAAAGACCCTGTCTCAGAAGATAAATAGAAAGCCACCAAAGGAGAAAGCCATGTGATTTCCAGCTTCCACATACACCTGCAGACATGTGTAAGTTTCCTCCAGATGAAAACATCATGTCCTGATGAGCAGGCAAGTGGAGGGTATGAGACTCAGAATAAACAACACACAAGTCTCAAAAGTTCCTGAAACCAGGTTCAAAAAGCCTCTCCCCAAGGCTGCACAAGTGTAACCGGTATTGGAGAGGAGACCCTCTAACGCGTCTAGCCTGTAAGTTTTTGCAGAGAACTCGATAGTAGCAGTGTCTCTGAGAAGGGATCCATGCTGGGGTGGGCTTTTCAGTGACCCAGCTGCCTCTGAGTCATTCAGACTCCTGTAAGTAACCCCCACCCATGCTTCTGGAAGTAGCCCCAATAAAACTCATCAGTTTACCAAGTTGGACTTTGGTGAAATGATTACTTTGTTCTGTCAACAGTGCCCTATCTGAAATGAATAGATGTTTGTTCATAACTTCAATCATACAGCAACATGTGTGTGCATGTGTACATGCATGCACATATAATCATTGAAATCAGGGTGTTTTAGGATAGCTTTTGTGCAAAGCTACATGCCTCCTACCAGTACCTTTGTGATAAAGCAGTTTCTAATAACTGCTATAACAAAAGACCACAAACTCGGTAGTTTAAAACTACAGAAATATACATATTTACTCACAGTTCTGGAGGCTAGGAGTCTACAACCAGAATCCAAAGACCAAAATTGCAGTGTCAGGGGACACATTCTCATGGGTAGCACCAAGGGGAGTCTGTTCTTTGTTTTAGCCTTGGTGACTTCCATCATTCTGTCTTGATCAGGGTTGCCAAGAGGAACAGTATGCATAGAATGAACATATATTGTAAGAGGGAATTTATTAGATTGTCTTATACAGTACAGACTGGAGAGTCCAGCAGTGACCATCTACACACTGGAAACCATATAAGACCCCATAACTGCTCGGTCCACACATCTGGATGCCTCTGCAGTCCCAGGCTGACCTGGAGACCTGGAAGGTTTCTAGAGAGCCGTAGTCTTCAGTACACATTGGAAAGCTAAAGAAATGGAGCCTAGTGTCAGTAGAGGATGGTACACCAGCAACCACAGCAATAATAGACGCACTCACCAGCAAGAAGCCAAGGCTAACAGGCATACACTGCTTTTTTCCCCTCAGCCCTCTTTATATCCAGCCCACCATATAGAAGGTGTTGCCTATTCTGAGGGAAGAGAACCTTGCCCAATCAACAGCAAATTCTCCCTGGAAGCCCTCTCACAGACATGCAGACATGTGTCTTAGCTAACCCCAAATTCCATCAAGTTGTCAATCAAGATCAACTGTCACAAATCCCTTAGTTTGAGACCCTGTTACTGCTGTCCTCAGTACCTCCCCCAGTTTCCCCCATTGTTTCTTCACACAGGTTTCTCTTTGTAGGTCTCAAATCCCCTTTTCTCTCCCTCTTATAGAGACACATAGCACCCTCATCTCAACAGCCTCAGTGACATCTGCAAAGACTTTTTTTGAAATAAAAGTAACATTTAGTCTGTGGTCTATAATATGGTTTATTTGGGGGCATTATCCTGTGTGTGGTTTTGGGTCTTAGTTTCCAATATAATGTATGACTGGGACATGCTTGGTGTTTCCTTTGAGCTCTTTAGAAGAATGTCTATTCACAGAGAAGCCAGGTGTTTTGCTTTGTGCTCTGAAAACTTGGCCTCAGAGGTGAGATGACAGAGTTGGTCAGACAAAATCTCTGGCTGACACACTCCTTGAACCAGAGAACCAGCCAGCATGAACATCATGCACTCACTCTGCTGCACCTCAGCACATGGCCTGTCGGCTCTTTAATTAGAGCTGCTTAGCTCTGTGACCTGTGTATGGGCTAAAAGGAGGTTGAGAAGCTGCCTTTTTCCCCCCTGTAGAACAAACTGTACTCAGACAATGAGATAGTTTTCAGACTGTCCAGATGGACACACGGGTGTTCTACTGATAGAAAACAATGGAGGGCATTGGACAGTGGCAAGGGCGGAAGGCCAGGGAAGCGCGTGCCTGTCAGGCTGGAAGCACCATTGAAACACGGGATGACCTCCTGAGCTCACATTGATTTGACAGTGCTCGGCGTCTGTGCCTTCTAACTCTGATCCTCCCCATGAAAGGCCTGTGAGCAGTTTTAGACTCAGCCCCGGCCTGGTCACGTGAAAGCTAATGTCTTATGCTTCCGTTTCTCGATTTCACAGCAGATGCACATGTTCCTAAGCTGTGGGGCTCAGCATACCGTGTGCATTCTAGGATTTGGTCCAAATGGCTCAAATTACTGCCTATCTCAGCAGAACTCCCTTCGGCCATGGCTTGTTAATATATTATAGAGACATTAGGACAGCAGTTCAGGAGTGTGCACAGGCAGGTGCGGAGCATGTTTCCCTGAAGAGCTTCCCAGCCAGATAGGAGTGGTCTGCGTGATGGAGAGAGATGCTGGCCATGTTGGTTCAGAGCTGACCTGCAGAGGGCCTTGCTGGTGTCAAGTGCAGGTTTGTAGTCTCAGTTAGGCCAGGGCATGCTCCTCAATAGTGCTAGTGAGTCCCAAAGAATAACAAAGGAAGGGCCTCAGGTGGGCCTCACCCTCAGCGAGGCTTCAGTCATGACTGGAACTGCCCACCAGCCAGCTCTCATTTCCACACAACACAGCAGTGATCACACATGCCTCTAGCTAGGTGTTGGGTGAGCACAGTTAGAACTGCTAATTAGTCACAGCCACAAACTGGGCTCAGTCTCTGATTTCATAGACCTCTGCTTGGCTTTGCAGCTGTCTGCTCATCACTATGGTGGTTCGTAGCTCAGTGAAGAGAAGGCAGGCTGCTGGGCTTCTCAGGACTAGAGGAAATGGTGTTGCGTGAGGCTGGAGAGAATGGTTATGTCGTCCCCACTGTGTGTGATGCCCTGTTTGCCTTTGTGGAGAACCTGGCTCGATTTCTACCTCACTGGTGTTTTGAGGCCCTCACATTTGTCCTCTTGTGGCCTTGAGAAATTTGGCAGCAGTGATAGCTTGTTTTATATTGGGGTAAGTGAAAGAATAAACAAACTAAAACAGAGGTGTTCTTTTTAGAATCCATGTATGTGTGTATGATGTGTGATGTATAGTGTGTAAGTGTGTATGATGTATGTAATGTGTAGTATATAAGTGTATATGATGTGTGTAATGTATAATGTATAAGTGTATATGATGTGTGTGATGTGTAGTATGTGATGTCTATGATATATAGTGTGTAAGTATATATGATGTGTGTGATATATAGTGTTTAAGTATATTATGATGTGTGTGATGTATAGTGTGTACATGTATGTGATGTTGTGGTATGTAGTGTGTATGTGTATATGATGTGTGTGATGTATAGTGTG
>OU015755.1:23427520-23448863 GCA_907169655.1 Acomys percivali | reverse complement strand
TGGTATGTAGTGTGTATGTGTATATGATGTGTGTGATGTATAGTGTGCATGGTGATATGTATGATGTGTAGTGTGCATGTGTATATGATGTGTGTAAGTGTGGGTGTTCTCATGCCACAGCATGTGTGGAGGTTAGAGGACAGTCTTGGATGTCAGTCCTTGGACCTCACCATCCCCTCTGTTTGAGACAGTGTAGTGTCTCTTGCTTACAGCTGTATGCACCAGGCTAGCTGGCCTACAAGCTTCTAGGGATTCTCCTGTTTTCTGTCTCGGGGCTGCTGGGGTTACAGGCCCGCACTTCAGGTTCTGCAGATTTGAAAGCAGGTCCCAATACTGATGTACCAAGCACTTTGCTTGCTGAACCATCTTCATGGCCCCTCTTTGTTAGAATTCTTATATTTCATTTTAAAGCTTGTCTAAAAATAACTACTCTAAGAGGATTTGAGATCATATAGGAAAGACAGCTGTCACACCATATTCCTTGGCAAGTTTTGTTTCTTCATTGCCAGAATCTTCCTTCCTCTAAACAAAAAAGAAGCCTAGCTGATCTGTTAGTTTATAGGACAGACATGGCATCCAACGCCTGCTCGGCCCCACATGGTTGCCAAGAACCCATTAACACCTGTTGCTGTAACTCCTGAAAGCTTTTAGGTCCTACAATCCAGCACAGCTCTGGGTGCCCTTCCCTGCCTTGCCTTCACCCCCAGTCCCACCACAGGCTCTTCTCACTAGGCTCATGACGCCCTAATCACCTTCCATACAAGGACAGCCGGGCCACACTTGCATAAACAGTTTCTCTCGTCTGAGTTTCTTTCTGTCAGGAGTAATATATTTGTGTGGAGTGTGGAGCAAGTGTGGTCAGGGCCTTGGAAGTCTTCCTGACGTTCCCTCAGCTGTTCTTCCTGTGTAGTATTTAATGGGTCATCAGGGCAATCCTGAATTTATCTTCATATTTTTCAAGAATAGCAAAGGAGCTGACAGTTCACCCTCTGTACAAATTACTAAACTGGCATTGGGCAGCTTCACACATACTGTAAGAAGACATAGGAATCCTGGCCAGAGACAAAGGCTATAGCAGCTGTAGCAGCATCTGGGTATCAGGGTTTTCCTGTGCTACTATCTTCTACCGCAGTTCCCCAAGGTGAAGGGAGGGTCAGGTGACAGCTTCATAAGCAGTGGATTTGGTTACAAAAGAACAGCCATGTGCTGGCTAGTTTTGTGTCAACTTGACACACGCTAAAGTCATCTGAGATGGAACCTCAATTAAGAAAAAGCCTCCATAAGACCAGGCTGTCGGCAAACCTGGAGGGCATTTTCTTAATTCGTGATTGATATGGAGGGCCCAGCTCATTCTGGGTGACTCCATCCCTGGATGGTGCTCCTGGGTGCTATAAGAAAGCAGGCTGAACAAGGTATGGAGAGTAAGCCAGTAAGCAGCACCCCTCCATGGCCTCTGCATCAGCTCCTGCCTCCAGGTTCCTGCCCTGACTCCCCTCACTGATGGACTGTTAACTGGAAGTGTAAGCTGAAATAAATCCTGTCCTCCCCAAGTTGCTCTGAACATGGTGTTTCATCACAGTGATAATAACCCTAATTAAGACAAGCCCTATGCTTAGGGAGCCCAAATATTTTCTGAATGACAGACTTGCCTGCCCTTCATTCCAAAGACAGGCGTCACCTTTGTTATACCACTCAGTGACCACAGCTGCCTCTGTCCCAGAAGAGGACGCCATCTCCACCTTCTGCGACTGCTGCTCACAGGCTAGTTAGATGTTTCCAGCCTTCCACTAGGACACCTTTTCTTGCTCATTTTAGTAGCATGGAGTCTATGCAATGTCATGTGCCAATTTGTGCCCAAGGTCCAGTTCCTGATAAAAGACCTCCCAGAATCCTCTTTGTCTGCTAGTGACTGGCTCTATTCAAAGTGGTAGTTGCTCTCCTGTCTTAAGTCCCGGTTTGAGGAATAAATATTTACAGAGTGGAGTTCCAAGCTGCATGAAATGAGTGTATAAGAATCAGACTTGATCCTAACATTTGGGGGTGTTTGTTAATGCAAGTTACCTGTCTTCTCTTAACAATCACTCAAAGTAACTCAGCTAGGAAGTTCTTCGTTTTGTGTGCATGTCTGTCTAGCTTGTTAGCACGTTGCTATGGTCCCGCAGGCACTTGTAAGCAGGAGCTGTGGATCTTGGTGCCACCTGCAGAAGTGGGGACAAGAGTGGAGGGAGGCATGGGGCTTACTCTGTGAGCTTTGGAGGCAGCTCTTTCTCATGGCCTTTCTCTGCCGCGGTTGATGGTAACCTCCGCATGGCCTCCTTTCAGACTCAGGTGGTTCTGAGGTTTTGGCTGGAGCTTATAGACAGCTGAGCCCTCAGAACGGTGCTAAAACTTTGTAGTCGCTGATGTCAGGAATTAGTCCAAGTGACTTGAGGGTTTGCTCACTTGTAAGTGTTTGAGTGTCGTGTCCACACGTTGCAAATCGAGAAAGTCAGCTCTGAGGCACAGCTGTTCTTTGGGAAAGACCCATCTACGAGCACGAGCTCCTTGCAAAACTCTTGTGCTTCACTTTTGTCAAGTACCAGGAAATGATTAAAGCACCAAGCCATATGGCAAATGCCCACTCGAAGCAGCGCAGCGGCACTGGGTAATGAGTCTCTTTTTGGGGAGTCAATGTGGCAGCGTCTGGGTTTCTGTGATGCAGACAGGAACAGACTTGCCTCTACGCATTTCAGGTTTCCACAGCCCTGAGTAAGGACTTTTCTATCCATGAAAAATTCATAGAAAAAATTAACTTACAGTAGATTTTTTTCCTTAGGTGTATTTTTCTTTTCAAATGATATGCACTTGAGTTGCTGCATATAAAATGAACTTAACTGAGGCCACAGAAACTTGTGAAATTTTTGCGGTTTCTTTCTTTCTTTTTCTTTTCTTCTTCTTCTTCTTCTTTTTTTTTTTTTTTTTTTTTTTTTTTTTTTTTTTTGTGCTACCTAGATCAACATTCTTTAGCTGTCTCTCCCTCAGTTAGAATCCTGTTCAATTGCACAAAACAGGAAAAAGAAAGAAAACAATGGTAGTGTAGTAGGGTTTTTCTCCTCCATGTTGAAGATACCAAGAAGTCAGCAGCTCAGGCTAGTGTGGTCATTAGGCTCCTGTTTTACTTAGTTTGTTCTCTGCCCAGCTGGAGTTGGCTTTTGTCCTCAGCATCCAATATAGCTGCCCTACTCTAACCATTGCATTGCAGGCAGCAGGGATGAGGGTAGGAGAGATGAGTTTTGTTCATTTTGGTTTGCTTTGGCTTGCTTTGTGACAAGGTCTCCCCTATGTCACTCAAGTCAGCCTGGGTCTTACAGTGTGGTCCAGGCAGTCTCAAACCCACTGTCCCACTGCCTCATCATCCCACTGAGTGCTGGCATGGTAGGCACGGGCCTACCCCGTGCTCAGCAAATCACTTTCAGTCTCTCTCCTGGAGATGTCCTAGCTAGTCAGCCAGCCTCTCCCTGCTTCCCAGGCAACTGGAAGGGTGGTGGTTGTCCAGTTAGAGGCAAGCAGTCAGTGACTGACTTGAAGGGCATTAGTCTCAGGCAGTGACCAGGAGACTCTACCCTATCTGAGCTCATAAATGTTTGGTCTCCTCTTTGAACCATACCTGGAGGGCAAGAGCAGACTTTACATGGTACCATCTGACTCTCATGGGATCTCTTACTTCTTGTTTTCTGGAAGGAAAAAAGTAGCTAAGAGACACAAACTGAGGTAAGGATTGGCTCAATGGTAGAATTCTTGTCTAGCAAACACAGGGTTTTGGGTTTAATAGCAAGAGGCATAGACAGTTTGGTTGGTTTTGTTTTGTTTTGTTTTTTTTGTTTTTGTTTTTCTCCCAAGACAGGGTCTTACTATGTAGCTCTGGAAGTCCAGTAACTTGCTATGTAGACCAGGGTTGGCCTAGAACTCACAGAGATCTGCCTGCTTCTGTCTCCCAAGTTCTGGGATTAAAGGAGCATGCCACCAGACCCAGCAAGACATAGACAGTTTAAGCAGAGGTTTACGTAGCAAAGTAAAGCAGACATTCTAAAGTGAGATGGGAGTGAGCTGCCCTAAAAGTGGGGAGCAGCTTAGTGGGTTCTGTGGTGCAGATTTGACAGGTGCCTATGGCTATGAGGCAAGTGGTATATTCATGACATAAGGTGACCCCTTTCTTCCAGGTCACTGTGGATCAGAGCCCCTTTAGGGTATTTGTTCCCATGATCCTCTAGGACAGCCCTTTGGCAAGCGGGGCAAACCATAGTCCAAATGATACTTATAATGAAGTCAGGGTCCTCTGAGGATGCAGACCCTTCATTAGTGCGTGTGTGCAGTGATTGGGTAAGTGCCCTGGTGCCCTAGTTTTAGATAGAGCAGGAAGAACCTATCTGAAGCCTCAAGGATGCTTAAGGATAAAAAAGTCTAGGAGACACGGCCAACAACTGCAGTGTGCCTTGGTTACTTTATATCCAGCTCCCTTCTACCGTGTGTCACCAGGCATGCAAGTCTGAGTGGCCTATGTGACAGCAGGAGGACGCAGGTTGTGTGCCCAAGGGCTGCCAGGTTTTACACATAGGCAGCTAGAAAAATGATGGGAACCTTTTTCCAGCAGAATAAGCAAGCATCTGGAAGCAGGTGCAGAGATGGGGAACTATGTGTTAAGCACTGTGAAGGGGACCAGGCAAGGGCTCGGGAGGACGCTGTAAAGAGGAGTAGGAGAAACCAGACCCAAATGAGACAGGTCGTTAGGAATGGAGTCTCTTGGCTTTCACAAGATGGCTTACTTCTGTGTTCTTGTCCTCAGTCGTTTAAACTTCCCACCTCTGCACTACCCAGTCTGATCCCTACTTTAATCAAGTCCCCCAGCCAGCAACTGCATCTTGCCTGTCCACACAAAAGAATGAGGAAAACCAACGCTGCCCCACAGCCTACCTAGAAGAACCGAAAAGCCTGACTCTGCTTGCTGGGCTGTGAATGGTGTGACTTTCGCTTTAATAAGTCTTGACAGAGTGCTGTGTCTTCAGACTTCTCAGCTTGTAACTCTTTCCTCCAAAAAGAAATGAACTGAAAGCCCACCTGGACAGCATCGTTTGAGGCCTCACTTGGGACCTGTGGGAAGGCTATCTTCCAATTACGGTCAGTCACAGCCAGGCCAAGCTGCAAAGGGAGCTAAGAATATGGTTGGCTGGTACCTCTCTTACCCCAAAAGTGTTGGGGGCAGAAGACTGCCTCCATTAGCAAGGCTGAACTGCTAGACCAGTGTTCTTAGTGTTCATGGTAGGAAGCCCCCACCTCATTCCAAGGCGCCTGGTGCTGACGCAAGGCACATTTTCATAAGACAGAAAGGTGGTCCACAGGCTCTAATCCAGGAGCTGGTCTGACCCACCCCATGCCAAGAAGGTGCCCACTAGTGACCCTGAAAGGCCCTGTAGCCCAGTATGAAAATAAAACTAGAAAAGAACAAGCAAAGAAAACAGCCACCAAATTGGACCAAGAATTATTATAACACTGTTCTGCAGTTAGACCTGGGCTTGTAGGAAGAGAGCAGACTGTACTCCCCTCTGCCCAGCTTTCCTTCTACCTCTAGAACCACCGTGAATTAGCGGAGAATTCAGACTACAGTTCCACACCCTACCATTGCTGTGCTTTCATCCAGGAGAAGACCCATCCCTTGACCAGGAGGAGAAATGGTGAAAAGTCTCCCCAACCCATACACGCTGCTGCATACTCCCAGTAACCTTCTGCCCACAGGATTGTGTCCCCGTTCAATCACCCTGGCAAGACAGGAAGCCATGTATCTTCCCTTGACCAAGGTTGGGGTGGAGGGTGGGTGTGGCAGCGAGGAATCCATACTGGAAACCCTGATTGATATATACAGTTCTTCCACAAATTAAACCAGCTCCATGAACTGGAATTGCCACTGTTGGAACAAACCGTCACCCCTCTAGGTAAGAGAAGGATCTGAGACCAAGCTGTCCAGAAGGGGAAGTGACTTCTCCACTGCTCAAGTCGAAGGAAGGATTAACAAATACAGGACACTTAATAGGGACCAAGCTGTCCCCTCTCAGAAACCTGAATGGAACTTGGGAAGTAAAAGAGGTGACTGACTCAGGAGCTCCCTGCTGCCTTGTGTCATAGAAGGGCTCTGAAATACTCTCAGGTTTCCCTCATCTGTTAGGAAGACAAGGATTCCCCCATTGCCTTCCTAAACAGACTTCAGGAGGCCACAGTAACCTTCACCAACACTGAGACAGGACCACCGAAAAGAGGAGATCCTTCTAAGAGGCACGTTTCTCACCCACTCATCCCCAGATGCCCCTGAGTGCTCCAGAAGCTGTGGTCAGATCAAGTCAGTCCCAAGCTGACTTAGTCCAGGTTGACAATAGTGTTACAGTCAGGGACAGGAGAAAGCAGGACAAGAGAGCCGATAGCTGCTATGAGAATCAACCTGACAAAGGGTCCTCCTACACCCAGAAACCCATCAGGCCTGGAGACTGTTCCTCTGTAGACAAGAAGGCCACTTTGGAAGGATGTCCACAAAGACAAAGGCCGCTGCCAAGACCCTGACCCGGTTTCAGGAGGATCCCTGGAGGATTCGGTGCTCTGGGGACCAGTTGGGTTCCACATATCTCCCCTTAGATCCTGTGGTCCCTATAAAACTGGAGGTGTCCAAAGGGTCTCAACCAAAGGAGGTTAATCCCAGACCTACAGTTAGGTAACGAGGAAGTGGCCCCTCCCTCACTGGTGGTCACCAACCCCTGGATCTTCATGACCCAGCCACCTCCGGTTCAGCCTACTAGCCGGTGGCTGGCTTTGTACTCACAAAGATCCACCTGCTTCTGCCTCCCAAGTGCTGGGACTAAAGGTATGTACCACGCCTGGCTCAGTGCTTTATCTTAAGAGTACCCATTTTTGCATCCCACTTCACTATTAACCCAAAGTTAATTTGCATTTGATGCTGCTCTCTTGGAAAACTGGCTAGGTTATATGTTCTCATCTATTTGATGGAGCCCTCGCCCTATATTTAGTGGAGTAGACATATCCCAAAACTACCCTAACCTTATAAGTAGATGACCTCCTGCTCTGTGGGCTGACTGAAGAGACCATCTCTTGAGAGACAGAGCTAATTCTTCTGTTTTTACATGATGGGGGCTAAAGGTTTCCTGGGAGAAGGCTCAAGTATGTCAGACAAAGGCTCAAACTTAGGTCTAGTTTTATCACAAGAAACTGGTACTCTGGGACCAGAATGAATCCAGCCAATCTCAACCCTACCCTCCCCCAAACTCCCAACTGAGAGCCTTTGGGGGAGTTGGGATGTTGCAGGGTTTAAATCCCTGGATACACAGAGCTAGCTAAGCCCCTCTGTCAGGTTCTCGAGAAGGCCTAGGCCGAAGGTCTTAACCAGATAGAATGGTCCCCAGAGCCATGAACGGACCTTCCAGGAACTTAAGTTTAAGGATATAAAAGCATAGGCTTTCCAAGGGGTAGCCAGACTCTGCTTGGGATGCCCTTCCCTCACAGGAGTCTGTGTGCTGGCTTGTGTCATGTTATTTTCACTTGAATAACTCTCGACTCGGTTCTGTGTCTTTGGACTTCTTGTGTTGTTATACTTTACTTGAGGAAGAAAGAAACCTGAGGAAGGACCCTGTGGTGCTGTGAGTGTGAGTCACCCCCAGTGGCTTACTTCCCAGTTGAACTGTTCGGAAGGGCTAGGAGATGTGGCCTTGTTGGAGTACCCATGTCACTAGGGGTTGACTTTGAGGTTTCAAAAACCCACACCAGGTCCAGTGTCTCTCTGCCCACTGTCTGTGGATCAGCAGGTCAAACCCTGCTATCCAAAGACTGACATGGGACTTCCTGTGGACTTCCATGACTTCCCATGACTCCCTCTGAAACTAAGCACACTCCCAATCTAATGCTTTCTTTTAAAGTTGCCTTGGTTCTGGTGTCTCTTCATAGCAATAGAACAGTAACAAAGACAGACCGCCCCCCCAGATGGCGTCCCCTGTCGGGGCCAGGCACTGTGCAGGGCTTTGCCCCAGTCCTCATGAGAGCTCTGAAGGGGTCCCTGTAATCATCTCCACTTTGCATGGGCCTCACTGAGGCTTGGAGAAGTGACCAAGGCTGTTGACTAGAATGCAAGCCTTAGCCTTTCCCTTCCAAGTGCGTTGAAGAATTAGCCTCAATATGTGCAACATCCTTAGCGCAGTGTGGATCCTATTGCTCCGTAAACCCAGTAGCTATTACTAAGCTCCACTTAGAGTGGCAGCTGAGATGAGCCCCAGACTCACACAAGTGTGGCATGGTAAGGGAGCTTCCTCCATTCCTTGGAAACCTTTGGAAAGTTCCCAACCCTGAAACTGCCTGCTTCCCTGGGACTCTCATAATTAGGAGGAGTGCTTAATTGGCATGTTTGTTTCCTCTAAGGGGAGGCTGGCACAGGATCTTCACAGCGACACAGAGGCCTGTGCCTTTGTTCTTAGCAGCACTGGGTGCCCATAGCAACAACAGGCAGAGCCAACAAAGTTAAAAAGAAAAAATGGCTGAGTTCTCATGAAGGTTGATTGCCTCAGAGAAGTTGACACATTCACACAGATAAAAATGATCACCCAGGCTCTTGAAAAATGTGGCTGCCAGCCCTCCCCCACTCCCAGATACAAACCCTGACTCTTGTTCTCTTTAAGATGAGGAGCCTGGTCAAGAGGTCTGTGTAACGAAAGGCAGGGAGGAGGCCTGTTGAATCCATTTCCATTCTGCCCAAAGCCACCTGCTTTATGTCTGTAATAAACAGGATGTTTGCAGCCCCGTTCCAGGGTCTGCTGTCAGAGGCACTCACTGCAGGGGAGGGGAAATTGACAGCCTCCCAAGCCGTGAGCGTTAACAGTTATTTCTGCAGCGATGCGATGGCTCTTAACCTGCCTGGCTCCCTTTCCTTCCTGTGTCTCAGTGAGGACCTGAGACAAATGGCCACGGTGTACATGATGGGTTAGAACTGAGTGTGTGGGGCACTGGCCAACTTCAAATTACTTGGCAAGTGAGGTCAGACGTGTGCAGGAACAAAGGCTATCTTCCTGGGTATGGAGACCACCTGACCACCACCAAGCCAGAGGACCAAGGCAGGATAAGGTCTTCGCAAGGTCCCTGAAGGCCCTTTCTGTAACATGGACCTGACTAGGTAGGTCATTCCTCGTTTAAAATCTTGCTGAGGTTTCTCCTCACCAAGAGGACAAAGCCTGTACTTGCCGTGTTTCTGAGCCTACAGTATCCTCCTGCCTCTGTACCCCCCATGCCAGCCAAGCCCCTCACATCAGCTCACACCCAACGGCAGCCCTGCTGACACCTTGTTCCTTCCTGCCTTCTGTGGTTTCTGTCATAGCACATCTCTGCCTCACGCAGGCTGTGTTCTCCTCCTCACCACCCTGCTTCCTGCTCTCCTCTGCACCCACTGGGAGCTCATGGGCCGGCTGCCTCTAGACAGTGGGTGGATTTTCTATGGCTTCCTCCACAGTTGACCACAGACAATAATTCTGAAGTCCAGAGTATGCTAGGAAAGTGGTAGCGGGCCTTAGACACCCGTGTCCCCTCTGAAGATTCTGAGGGTCTGGTTTCCTTGCTGGAGGCCGCTTGCTTTGTTTGCTGTGAGCCCCTTCCTGCAGACTGCCTTCTTGGCCATTGTTTCATCGATATATCTTGCCTTGATAAAACTGGGTAATTAAGATATCCGCCTTTTTTCGTGGCTGTGGGAATGAAAATGGCCCCCGTGGGTTCATAGGGAGTGACACTATTTGAAGGATTAGGACACATGACAGTAGATGTGGCCTTGGAAGAAGTGTGTCACTGGCGATGGGGTTTGAGGTTTCAGAAGCTCAAGCCACGCCCAGTGTCACTCTCTCTTCCTGCCATCTGCTGATCCAGGTGTAGAACTCAGCTACCTCTCCAGCGCCATGTCTGCCTATATGCTGCCAAACTTCAAGCCCTGATGGTAACCAACTAGCCCTCTGAACTATAGCCCAGCCACGATTAAATGGTTTCCTTTGTAAGAGTTGCTGTGGTCAGGGTGTCTCTTCCTAGGTATAGAAACACTAAGACAACGGCCTTGTGTTTAATCCCCTCTGCAAAGTGCCATACCATGTAACCCAACATATGTCCAGGCTCAGAGGATTAGAAGGTGGGCGTCAGGCACTGTGACCCTGCCTCCTGTGTGAGCTGTTACACTATAAGCCCTCTCCCTACTGATGTTGAATTGTCCCTTCCATCCACAAGCCAAAGCTCTCTGAGGACAGGGGCTGCTTCTGTTTTTCTTTCTGTTGTACCTCATGCCCAGGTCCAGACACTAGTAGATGCTGAATAGGGTTGTCTGGTGGATGGAAGATGGGCAGTGCCAGAGGCCTGGCCATGGTACAAAAGGAGTATAGTCTTGAAAACTTGCCCTGATGTCCCTTCAGGGCAGCACTATGGGAGAGTGATCCGGAACGCACTGGAACTCTGGGACTAGAGGGGCAGAGTGACCACAATTAATTTTCACGTCTTCAAAGCAGAGAAGTGACTCTGGAGTTACTCGGTATGGGTGGGACTTGGTTCAGGATATTTGATCACACTGTCAACCCGGAGATTGTGCTGTTTACTAGAAATGCCTGTTTCCAGTTGTGGTGTGGCTCAGCTCTAATTTACACCCTTAATCCAAGAGCTTTCTGATTGAATTAAATAAAATTAACAATATGTCAGCAGGGAGAGCAAGCACGGAGTTGAGCTGGAGTGACCATAGGAAGGAGGAGGACAGGAGGACATTTAGGGACGCACGGGAGGTATAAGGGAGAGACACTCGGCCTCAGGAGGACAGGAGGACAGTTAGGGACGCACAGGAGGTATAAGGGAGAGACACTCGGCCTCGGGTGTTTTGAACTGGTGTGGAGGAGAGCTGCTTTCTTTTTCCTTTTGGGGTGTCAGGTGAGGAGGAAGGTCAGCTGGGTGCTTTCTCTGCCTCTCTGAGCTAATAGGCTCTCGCCCCAGCATCTGGCTCCCAGTCTTTATTGGTAAGAATGAACGTTTGAGATTTTATTAAAAACAACAACAACAACAACAGGCAATAACTGTTGACACAATCATTATGTTTAAAATGGCACAGCAGGATAGGTTTGTTTGATTTCAGTCTGAACTGGTTGAGTGGCCTGATTTGGGGGGGGCGGGAGGTGGGGTCTTCAGAGTCTAGGACATCAGGAATTTCTGTCTCTGTCCACAGAAGGCCGAAGTCAATAACAGTTGGCAGCAGAATAGGATCAGCAACAACAAAAGCGAGTTAACCATGTAACAAAATGGGTTGGTCAGGGACAGTGGCCTCACTGATGTTACTGGAGGGTGGGAGGGTAGAGCCCAGCAAAAACCACACACTGGGACCCACCTTCCACTGGGAAAGAGCCACGGGAGAAAAGGCTGTGCCTCCATGCTTCGGTGGAAATGCCTGCAGGTGCACATTTGCCGGGTGGAGGAGGAGCCATAGGTAGACACCCCAAGAGCACCTTAAAGGCCTGAAGAGAGCCTTAAGGGGCTTTACTCCCATTACAGAAGCAGCAGGTTCTAATTGGCAGGCAGACGGTCACTCTCTGACTGACTGTGAGGTGGGAGGCCGCAGCTGGAGAGGGGAAGGCAGGCAGAGCTGGAATCCACCCTGACCCCAGTTAATGATGAATTCCAGGAAGGAAGCCTCAAGGTGTTAAATCCTTCAGCAGCAATTATTGCTCACTCTGCAGGCCTCCACTGAGTGCTTATTGATGAGCGGTCTTTCCCAATCAGAAATCTCCCAGGCTTCCTCACCCCACTAGACACCATTTAGAAGTGAGGGCCGCTGCGTCTGAGGGCATCTGGTGAGGCCAGCTCTCAAGCCAGAGCCAGGTGTGTTCTCTTGCTTGACCCCTGCAGTGAGTAGGTGCTGCCTGAGGCCTTGTGGCCTTGTGGCCTTGCTGCCTGACTCCTGTCTTTCTCTGGGTTTGCTCAGGAAAGGGCTTACCTGAAGCTGGGGGCATGCGCCAAGGGTGTGGAGTGTGCTGACCTTGTTCTTGAGCCAGCAGGGCAGCCAAGGTCAGATGCAGCTGGCCATGAGGCAGAGAGCAGAGAGGCAGAGGCAGGTCCTCCCAACCCAAGATTGGTGGTGGGTGGCGGGTAGGGGCGTGGAACAGAGTCACTGTTGGAGTAGTGTTGCTCAGTATGCCCATGGCAAGGAAAGGGAAAAAAGAGAGGCCCTTAGTAAAAGCCATTTGTTCCTCTCAGCATGACACTTTTCCACAGTTAGTGCCACCTTTCAAAACAACTCTAATAATTTACCTTTGGAAAAATGAACCAAAACTCCAGGTTACCTGAAATGTTGTGGTTGTGGTTTTGGGTTTTTGGGTTTATTTGGTGCCTCTAAATATTTGTATTTTGTCAAAATGAAGAAAGATATTGAAAGAAAGGCTTCAAGATGGCTGTAGAAAACACATCCTTTCCAGACACTCTCATCATGAGGTTGCTCTTGTGGACAGCTCTTTGAAATATCTCATTAGACCACTCCACTCCCCAAAAGAAGCCTGCAGCAGCCTGTAGCCAGTGATTCTTTGCACACAGTAGGGGGCGTTCCTGCTGTTTAAAGGAAACTTGGAGAGGCCAGCTGTGCTACATCTGGCCTGTGAGGCTGCATCCTCACAGGCAGCTCAGAATACACCATGAACAACTTTCCTGCATTGCAGAGTACACTAGGTCTTCTCATGGCCAGAGGCAGGACCCCTGGCCCGCTGGCAGAGCCTGCTTCAGCATCCACCAGCCCCATTGCAGTCCGGCTGCTTGGAGCTCAGATCCGTGGATGAAAGGCTACTCCTGATCACATAGGGCATACTACTCAGGGAGCAGGAAGCACACTGGGCTTTTCTTTTTTCCCCTCTTCTGTAATGTGGCATGTGACCTATTTAAAGGTATATCCAGACCAGATGACCAAGTTCCAGGCACAAAAGCCATCTTGCTTTCAGCCCTCTCAGCAGCTGGGCAGATGTATCTCAGCTTTTTCCTACTGTGGATTAGCTCACCCCATCCCAACCCCTTGCTTGCTAATTCCTACTGGAAAGGTTGTCCAGCCTCCCTCAAGGCTAGAGGGGTGTAAGACCTAGTTCTGACCAATGACCCAGAAGCAAACATCTTCAAGGAAATAAGTTTTTAAATGGTTGTGTTCTGAATAAGAGGGACAGCCATTCTAGTCCTTGCTCTTTTAGGGTGCCTCGACCTGGGGTCCTGGCAGTTGGTGCAGCAGCGATCTTGTGACCATGACAGGAAAGCCAAGAGAACTAACTATAGGTCCTCACTGAACCTGTGACCCAGCACATCACTCAGAGGCAAGCTTCTTCTAGGCTTTCTGCCCTAGAGAAACAAACAGCCCTCCGTTTGTCTCAGCCACCAAAGTTAGCCCTCCACGACTTGAGTCAAGCGGGCCCCTAGCTCCCTAGGAGACAGTCAGTAAACAGGGAGGGAAGTTCTAGGTGCTGAATACTAACAGCTGTGCTGGGGACTGTTCTGATTGGGGAAACTGAAATAGCTTTACTCTGGAAACTTTTTAAAGGAAGGTGTCATAGGGAGCTGACGAAGAGCCAGTGACAAAGTTTGCTGTTGATAAGTCAGCAGTAGGCAATGCTTGGGTATGAGCCAGGAAACATGGACAGCAGGGCCCAGGTTACACACAGTCCTCAGGTGCCTTGACTAAGAACCCTCTAAGTATGGCCAAGGCCACCATAGTAGGAGGAGTGAATACCTGCCTCCTGTGGCCAGGCCACTGTGTCACTTACTGTTGGTGCTAGACAGATTACCTCTAAACTGTAGCCGCTTCAAACAACATGTAATGAACTTATTAATTTATTTTTTGTCTTGGCTTATGGTTCCCCAGTGTCCTGGTTCTGAGTCAGGTCTCCAGGTATAGCTTGATCACATCTTTTGACCCAGAGTGTCTTAGTTAGGGGTGACTATTGATGTAGTGAAACACCATGTCCAAAGCAACTTGTAGGGAAAGGGTTTATTTGGTTTATGCGTCCACATCGCTGTTCATCACTGAAGGAAGTCAGGACAGGAACTCAAACAGGACAGGAACCTGGAGGCAGGAGCTGATGCAGAGGCATGTAGGAGTGCTGCTTACTGGCTTGCTCCTCATGGTTTACTCAACCTGCTTTCTTATAGAACCCAGGATGGCACCACCACAATGGGCTTCCCCATCACCACCAATCAATCACTAAATAAGAAAATGCCCACAGGCCTGCCTATAGCCTGATCTTACTGAAGGATTTTCTCAGTGTAGGCTTCCTCCTCTCCAGTGACTCTAGTTGTGTCAGGTTGATATAAAACTGGCCAGCACAGTTTGTCTCTGAGGTGTTCACATGGCTATAGTGTCACCTGAAACTTGACAATGGAAAGATCTGCATCACACTCAGATACATAGTTGTGACTGACACTGTCTCCTGTGGTTTTTGGTGACCGTAGCTCTCCCGCGGTCCCTGGCCTGGTCAACCTCCCTGTGGACAGCTCACAACATACAGCTGGCTTCATCTGAGAGCAAACAAGAAAGCAAGGGAGATGAACAAGATGGCAGCTAGAGTCCTTTTGTCACCTTATCTCAGAGTTGGCATCCCTACCTGTTAGCTGTCTTCTGTTAGCAGCAGGTTACTGGTGCCAGCCCACACTCTAGAGGGAAGGATTACAAATAATTAACTACCAGGAACAAAGACCCCTCTAAAAGCTGCCTGCCACAGGGGCCTGGCTGTCTTTCTCTTCTTCCCCGTGGCTGAGAAAGGGAGGAAACTGAGGCTCAGAATGAAGCTGTGGTTTGTGAGCCGCCGTCTTCTCACAGGCCCTGAGAGGCACAGCAGGAGTCAAAGCCAGACCTGTCTTGAGTGATGGATGCTCTAGCACACTGTCCCCAGGGCTGCATAGCCAGAGTCCAGAGAGCTACTGGAAGCTAGCCCACAGCTACCAGGCTGATTCTGTCCTGCACCTCAGTGCTGCAAGTCAAGGAGGAGGGGGCTGGGCTGGGCTGACCTTTCAGAGCCCTTAGGTTCCGGGTAAGGTACAGTGGGTGAAATCATGCTGCCGTGTTTGCATGTCTAAAGAGATATTCTGTCTACAAGCTCCTCACAAACACTTGAGGGGAACACTTACTTGTAGAGAGAGTGTGCACAGAGTCGAAGAATGAATATCCAAATGTGTGTCCAAACTGTTAGTATTGGGGAAATATGGGTAAAAACATACCATACAAAATTATTTCAGAATATAAAGGTTTTCAAAAGTGCCACCCTGGAGCATATCACAGATGGCATTGTGGGAGTCACACAGACCTCTTTTGGACCCTCCAGATGATGAAAGAGAGCCCAGGGAGGAAGTCGGGAAGAGCAAATACAGAACCTGAACTTGGGCTGCCTAGATCCTAGACTGCCCAGAGCTGCTGAGGTCCCTGAGCCACACAGTGTCCATTCGAGACCTGCAGAGAGTTTGGAGGAAAGGTTCATGTCTCCATATGTTTTGGAGCGGTAGACACAATCCTGGACTACAGTGATCCCTCCGTAAATGTTACTGTTGTCGCCTCCTTGTGCATCGTATAGTGATGGGTCATGGCTCTGTGGTTTAGACACTGATCTAGACAGTTGTCTCCATGCTACTTCCTGACATGAGCTTTTGTCCCTCTAAAGGCAGGGTGGCCACTGCAGTGGGTGCGGATGTGTGTGGCAGCATGAAGAACCGAGTCCCTGTGGTGCTCCTGGCCTGCGGCTCCTTCAACCCCATCACGAATATGCACCTGCGTTTGTTTGAGGTGGCCAGAGACCACCTACACCAAACAGGTCAGTCAGAGACCTCAGTGCTACAGACCTGATGGGTCGGGGCTTGTCTGATGGTGTCGTCGTCACCATCAGTAAGACTGCTTGGTTGATTCATTCTCCACCTCAGTTGTAGGCTACACCTCCTCCACCCTGAGCAGAGGGCTCAAGCCCCTTAGCAGCGCAGCATGTGTTCATCCCTGGCCACGGTTGATAATCTCAGACTCCATCCTCCTTGCCCACCTAACGTTGTCCATGAATACTATGAAGACGCAGGGAAAGGGCAGTTTAGGGAAACTGTACCCCACCCAGGGCTTCCTGGATGTTCCCCACATTTACCCACACTTGTCTTTGAAAGGTCTTGCTACCTGCAGCAAGTAAACAAATGTTCAGTAATGGGGACTGACATTTCTTCTTCTGAAGAATAGGTCTTTCTCTATAAAGGACTGTTTTATGTATTCATAAATATATTTTATGTCTGCTTTATGTTTTCATAAATGTGTTTTGTATTACTGTGTTGGCCAAAATTTTTGCCTTGAAAGGCGTTTTTATACCAAAATCAATTCCTATTTATTTTTAATATAGAAAAAAGTGTTTGAGTAACATGTCAGTCATTCACAGAAATAATACACAAATGTTGGCTTATTTTTATAGAAAATGACTTTGTTTACAAAACATACTTTTATTGCTGAACAAGTGATCATGTATATCTATCCACAGTAAACAAATGGCTTTTATGAAGGAATTTTTTGAAATACAAACAATGCAGTTAAAATTGCTCATTGGGCATTAGTAGGCAATATACCAAAAAAACTATAAATGTCCAATAAACTTGAGGATAAATACTCCAGATCACTAGGACACAATGAAAATACAAATAAAAACATGAGAAACATGGCCAAGTTATATGCATCATGAGGGTAGAGACTGTGGCTTCAGCACAGCCACAGACTTGCCACCACCTGTCACTGGGCTGTTAGTTGCTTCCCAGTAAACATCAGTTGTAGGAGCCAGAAGTCTCATCCTGTGAGACTCGCAGAGGTTAAACACTGGCAGAGCCCAGGGCTGGCAGCGCAGGGAGGAAGCAGAGCCTCGTGCCCTGCTAGTGAGCCTATCAACCAGAAAGCAGCTTTGTAGAGCAGCTTGGTATCCAGTCACACAAAAAAGTATAGAACCAGCATCCATAGTCATAAAAGTAGATAAATCAGTCATTGAAACCAAACCAGAACCAGCAAAGGCTGAAGCAGATGTTAGAATTAACAAAGAGATGGTGAGAATTGATGGCTGTGTGCCATATGCTCAGTGTTTAAATAAAAGCATAGACAGCATCAAAAAGGGCCTAAGTCAAACTTGTAGAGATAGAGGGAACTGTGTGAGGTGGAAACACACCTGTTAGTATTAGTAACATCAAACATGACAAAAAAGACAAGGGAGCGGGCAGATCCAGCAAGGGACCAGCCAAAAGAAAATACAGAGAGGGGAAAAAAAAAATTTTTTTTTAACGGGAGTAACCATGATCTGTGTGATAACTTCAAGCCGCCGCGTTATACACCTGTCACCAGAATCTCAAAAGGAAAAATCAAAAAGAGAGCAGGCAGAATGTTTGCAGAAGCCAAGGCTGGAAGCTGTCCGGATTTGAGGGCAGCAGCTCACAGGTCCAAGGTGCCCAAAGCTGAGCTCGCAGGAGAGAGTCAGCCCGAGGAATGTGATCCTCAGATTCCTCAAAGCCAGAAGGAAAGAACAAAACTGAGGGTGACGGCAGATGCCTTGTTACCAAATCCCCCGGAGAATTCAGTAAAATCATTTCCTCAAAGAAGAGAAAGGAAGGCCAATGAGCCCCAAGCTCTGCAGCCTTTCAAAAACAAAACCACAGGATTCTCCCAGACACAGAAGCTGGAGGACTCCACCAGCTACCCTCCACTCTAAAACCCATGCTCCTAAATTCCCCTGGGCAGGAAAGTGACAGCTAGGAGTCAGGGTTTCCCTGAGGGACTTCAGGGAGTTAGAAACAGTGACCGCATGGGGCATTATGCAGCACGATGGGGTAAATGTCTTTAAAGGAAGGTTGACAGTTTTACATGAAAATTCAATATTGTGGGATTCTAGCCTGCAGATGTAAACTGGAGGCAGCATTAACACTGGTGGGGGAGGGGCAGAGTGCACGTATTCCGCCTGTGAACTGCTTCAGTGCTACTCAAAAAAAACAAAAAACAAACAAAAAAAAAAAACCTGTGGTATGTTAAAGATAAGCATTTAAACCCCAAAATATTTGTGTATTTGTGCCCATACATGGTCTTGTGTACAAAGAACACATGTGCATCTGTGGAGGTAAGAGGACAACTTTAGGAGTGTTCCTTGGGTTCTACCCTCCACCTTTTGAGACGGGCTCAGCCGCTCTCCTGGAGCTTGGCAAATACTCTGGCTACACCGACTGGCTAATGAACCTCAAGGTTTTACCTGTCTTTGTCACCCCAGCACAGTTATTACAAGTCCACGTAAAACTACGCTGGAGTGGTTTGAGTAGGAATGGCCCCCCCATAGACTCTTGTGTGTGAATGCTTGGCTTATGGGGAGTGGCACTATGAGGAGGTGCAGCCTAGTTGGAGCAGGCGTGGCCTTGTTAGAGGAAGTGCATCACTCTGGAGGCAGGCTTTGAGGTCTTACATGCTCAAGCTACTCCAGGTGCGATACGCAGTCTCCTTCTGCTGCCCGTGGGTCCAGATGTAGACCTGTCAGCTCCTCCAGCACCACGTCTGCCTGGATGCTGCCATGCTTCTCACCATAGGCAATAATGTACCAAACCTTTCAAGCCCCAATTAAGTATGTTCCTTTATTAAAGTTGTCTTTTTACAGCAATAAAACCCTAACTAAGACACATGCCCAGTTAGTTGTCTTTGCATGGGGTCTGAGGATTAAATTCAGATCCTAATGCTTAAAAACAAGCACTTTGTAGATTGAGCCATTGTCCCTGCCCTAAGCCCCAGAATATCAGAGCAGGTAACTATGGTTAATAAGTATACAAAGAAAATAATATAGCACTAGAATATACTCAGTTAATTCAAAAGAATAAAGAGGGGACAGAAACAGGTGGGACAGTCAAAAAACAATTAAGATGTAACACCAAAACCTGACACTGTCACTGATCACTTTAAATATAGGCTAGTGGCATCTGATAAACTTTGGATTATCATGTCCAGTAAAACAAGCAAGACTTGGCTCTCTACAGTTGAGCTGCCCCCTCACTGCAGGAGATGTGTTCCAGGACCCCCAGTGGATGCCTAAAGCTGAAAATCGTATCAACCTTAATGTACTGCATTTCTTCCTGCATGGTTACCTATAGTAAAGTTGAATTTAGACATTAGGCAAAGGAAGATATTAACAACAGTAGCTAATAAAATGGAATGACTATACTGTACACTGTAATAAAATTTATTTAAGACGTGTAAGCTATTTCTGGAGATTTTTGTTTAATTTTCATAGAATAGTTGATCACAGCTAACTGAAATGGTGGAAAACAAAATTGCAAATAAGAAAGGATTATGTATAAAAACCACACTTTACATGTAAAAATAGGGATGTGTTAAGGAGAAAGGAATTAAAAATTACCCCACACGAGCAGTAATTAATGAAAAGCTGACGTTGCTATCGTACTAGAGGACATAAATTTGAGAGAAAACAATATTACCAGCAATAATAAAGTCTTTCTATAATTACAAACTTAACCCCAGGTCCAAAATACTGAGACCCACAGCCAGACACTATGCAGAGCGTGGGAGACCGTGTAACACTCAGAAATAAATGGCTGTCTCTGTCACATCCCTCCCCGCAGGGCTCAGAGAACCCTGCAGAAAGGGGAGTGGAAAGAGTCTAAAAACCAGAGGGCGTGGAGGACACCAAGAAAACAAGGCCATCTAAATATCCAGGATCAGTGAGAACACATACACACTCACAGAGACTGAGGCCGCATGCACGGGGCCTCCATAGAGCTGCACCAGATGGAGTCCTAGAGCTGAAAGAAGTGGGCACGTGCCCATCCCTCACCCAGAAACCATCTCCAATTGATAGCCACTTGCAAACAACATTAGTTTCCTCCAAGGGAATCTCACTGGGAGCAAACTACTGTTAAGGGCAGGCTGCTCGCCCAGCAGTAGATGGCCAACAGAAAACGAACTCAGTGGTTTATTTGTCTCATAATGTTATGTCAGTGCTTTTTATTTTCATTTTTTAAATTATATGTACGTGGTGGTTTGAATGAAATGGCCCGATAGGCCCATAGAGACTGGCTCGCTTGGGAGCTGCGGCCTTATTGGAGTAGGTGTGGCTTTGTTGGAGGACGTGTGTCACTGGTGGCAGGCTGTGAGATCTCAGAAGCCCACGCTAGGCCTGGCATGCCACATTCTCTTCCCGATGCCTGCTTATCTAGATATAGAACTCCAACTCCCTCTCTAGCACCACGTCTGCATGCCACCAATCTTCCTGCCATGACAATAGTGTACTAAACCTCTGAAACTGTAAGCCAGTTCTGATGAAATGTTGTCCTTTGTAAGAGTTGCTATGGTCATGGTGACTCTTCACAGCAATAGAAACCCTAACTCGTGTGTGTGTGTGTGTGTGTGTGTGTGTGTGTGTGTGTGTGTGTGTAATTGTATTTCTATATAGTAATAATAATAGATTCTAAATAGAAATTTAAAGTCATATCATTTACAAGTGAATTAAAAAATACTTGAGGTTTCCAACGTGTGAAAAAAATAATACAATAGGGGATTCCAAGATGATGTCAATCAGTAGGCACCATAGCTCATCTACTCCGAGGAGACCAGGGACGTGAAGGGAGCCACAGACTGCTGGATTTTGAGAACTGTAGGTGAGTGGGGCCCCAAACACCGCAGACCACCAGGGGGTCTAACCTCGGGACAAGCAACAGCCCAGAGGTGCTAAACGCACTCCCCAAACGCTGAAATGGAATCCACAACCAAGCTGCAGCGGACACATAAAACCCAAACTCGCCATTTGGGGAGGGGATTCTCCGGAGCCCCCAGCCTGAGGAGTCTCAGTGAATAGGGTGAAACCACCATTGAACCTCTCCATCCACACCACGCCAAACTGCGGAGGTCACCTGCCTAGCCTGGGTGGAAACACAGGTGGTGGGTCTCACCAAAAACAGCTAGAACTGGCGTGTAGCTCACGGACCGTGTCCTGGGCCCAAGCTGAAGCCAGACACAAAGGATTGACCCTGCAAACAGGGGCAGTTAAAAACCAGCGTGGTCTACTCCCACAGCCCAGTGGGACTGCCCACGTTATCGGGAGCCGTGGGTCTTGCTCAAATGGTCTATCTGCTGACCTAAAGCGACTTGGGAGCATTCTGGCTTTCACTGGCGGAAAGAGAAAATACAGGGGATTCCCACCAGCGGCCTGAATCGCCATTGTCGCCAGCTGCCTACCCGGGCTGCCGGCACTGACCCAGCACTCCCCAAACAACAGAACCTAGCTGGGTCCATTCTTGCGGGCCC
>OU015755.1:23402894-23427510 GCA_907169655.1 Acomys percivali | reverse complement strand
GCACTCCCCAAACAACAGAACCTAGCTGGGTCCATTCTTGCGGGCCCGCGACAGGACCTCCCACAATATAGGGAGCCGTGGGTCAACTTGCAGGGTCTAACTGCTGACCTAAAGTGATCTGGGAGTGTCCTGGCATACAGGGGCGTGGAAACTGCTGCCTCCTTGGATACTGCCAGTGGCCTGAAACCATACTGTCTCAGGCCCACCAGGCACTGATCCTATAATCTCCAACAGGCAGATCCTAGCTGGGTCAGCTCCTGCAGACCCAGCAAGAACTCCCAAATTCATGGGAGAGCCTGGACACTCCTACAGAGTATAGAGGCAGAGCTAAAAGACAGCTGCAACCCAGAAGATCTGATCCACCTGGGGTCTTGGCTAGAAAGCAACAGGAAAGACAGGCAGCTGAGATCAACCTACACAACCAGAGAGCTTGTGTGCTGACCTTACTCTAGATCCCAAAACCACTGATCTGAATTACAGCAATAAGGTGAAAAGGCCCAAACAGAAACCTGCTTTGCATGACTCAGCCTGGTGCCTAAGGTGTTGAGAAAAATCTCCAGGAGTAGATTCTGAATCACCTGCCTGGTCCAGGGAAATATTCCCTGATCCCAACAGGTAAGGGCACCCTACCTATAATCAGACATCAACTATCCACTCCCAAACAGGGAAGGTCACTACAAACCACCTCCCAACATCAGAGTCACCAGTATGACAAGGGGACAACGAAAGAATGCTAACAAAAACCAAAACAGGATGGCATCACCAGATCCCAGCAATACCAATGAAAACAACCTGGAGAACCCAACAACAATTGATATACAAGAAAACAACCGCAAGTCCTTAGTAAGTAAGATGGAAGAAACAAATAAAATCTGTAAACAAATGCAGGAGGAGGCAAACGAGGGCTGAAGACTTAAAAGAGTCATATAAAGAGGCATTTGAAATTTTTCAGAAAAATACAAATATCCAGATGAAGGAAATCATTAAAACAGTTCAAGACCTGAAGATAAAAATGGAAGCTATCATAAAAGAACACCCGGAAGAAAAACGTGATTGAGAAGCATCAGAAAAGAAAGCAAGCATCTCAGAGGTAGCCTTATCTAACAGATTGCAAGAAATGGAAGAATGAATATCAGGACTTGAAGATACAATCGCAGAACTGGAAACGACCATCCAGGAAAATGCTAAATCTGAAATTTTCCTGACACAGAGCATCTGTGAAATAAAAGACAACATGAAAAGACGAAACTTGAGAATAATAGGGATAGAGGAAAGAGAAGGCAACCGACTCCACAGCCCAGAAAATATCTTTAATCGAATAATAGAAGAAAATTTCCCCAATTTGAAGAAGGAGTTGCATACGAGCATACAAGAGGCCTACAGAACACCAAATAGAATAGACCTGAAAAGAAAATCTTCCCGCCACATAATAATAACAACACAAAATATACAGAACAAAGAAAAAATATTAAAAGCGGCAAGAGAAAAAGGCCGAGTAACATATGAAGGCAAACCTATCAATTACTCCTGACTTCTCAGAAGAGACCATGAAAGCCAGAAGGGCCTGGACAGAGGTTCTTCAAACCCTAAGAGAACACAGATACCAGGCAAGAATACTATACCCAGCGAAATTATCAATAACCATTGATGGAGAAAACAAGATATTCCATGACAAAAACAAATTCAAACAGTACCTAGCCACAAATCCAGCTTTACAGAAGTTACTACAAGGAAAACTCCACCTCAAAGGGTCAAACTACAACCAAAACTACATAGGAAATAGGTAACTATACCATTGCAAAATCACAACCTCACAAAATCTTGACTGTTACAAATACCAAAAATGAAGAGACTTAGCAATCACTGGACATTAATATCTCTCAACGTCAATGGTCTCAATTCTCCAATAAAAAGACACAGACTAATTGAGTGGATGCATAAACATGACCCAACATTCTTCTGCATTCAAGAAACACATATCAACCACAAGGACAGACATTGCCTCAGAGTGAAAGGTTGGGGAAAAGTATACCAAGCAAATGGTCACAAGAAACAAGCTGGGGTAGCCATTCTAATATCTAATAAAATAGACTTTCAACCAAAATTAATCAAAAGGGATGAGGACGGACACTTCGTACTCGTCAAAGGTAAAGTCAGTCAAGAAAACATCGTGACTTTGAACATCTATGCTCCTAATACAAGGGCTCCCACATTTGTAAAAGAGTTATTAACAAAGCTTGAACCACTCATTGATACCCACACATTAATAGTGGGAGACTTCAACACCCCACTTTCACTCAAAGATAGATCCTTGAATCAAAAACTAAGCCAGGAAATAACTTCATTAACCAATGTCATGAATCATATGCATCTAACAGATATCTACAGAACTTTCCACCCAAATGCAAAGGATTATACCTTTTTCTCAGCACCCCATGGAACGTTCTCCAAAATTGATCACATAGTGGGTCACGAAGCAAACCTCAACAGATACAAGAAGATTGAAATAATATCTTGTATCTTATCAGATCACCATGGTCTAAGGCTGGACTTCAACAACAACAGAAATAACAAAAAGCATACTAACACGTGGAAACTAAACAACTTTCTCCTTAATGACACATGGGTCATGGAAGAAATAAGAGGAGAAATAAAAGACTTCCTGAAATTCAATGAAAATGATGGAACAACATACCCAAATTTGTGGGACACTTTGAAAGCAGTGCTAAGAAGAAAATTAATAGCACTAAGTGCCTTTAAAAAGAAAATGGAAACATCCCACATAAACAACTTAACAACACATCTGGAAGCTTTAGAAAAAAAAGAAGCAGAAACACTCAAGAGGAGTAGACGCCTAGAAATAATCAAACTCAGGGCTGAAATCAATAAATTAGAAACAAAGAGAACAATCCAAAGAATCAACAAAACCAAGAGCTGGTTCTTTGAGAAAATTAACAAGATAGACAAACCGTTAGCCAATCTAACTAAAAGACAGAGAAACACTATCCAAATAAACAAAATCAGAAGTGAAAAGGGAGACATAACAACAGACACCGAAGAAATACAAAGAATCATAAGAACCTACTTTAAAGGCATTTATGCCACAAAATTTGAAAATCTAAGGGAAATGGACAATTTTCTCGACCGATTCCATTTGCCAAAATTGAATCAAGACCAGATAAACAAATTAAATAGCCCTATTTTGCCTATAGAAATGGAAGCAACCATTGATAGTCTCCCAACCAAAAAAAGCCCAGGGCCAGATGGTTTCAGCACAGAATTCTACCAGTCCTTCAAAGAGGAGCTAATACCGATACTATTCAAGCTATTCCAAAAGATAGAAATGGACGGAATATTACCAAATTCATTCTATGAGGCCACAGTCACATTGATACCTAAACCCCACAAAGACGCAACAAAAAAAGAGAATTTCAGACCAATTTCTCTTATGAACATTGATGCAAAAATACTCAACAAAATACTCGCAAAGCGAATACAGCAGCATATCAAAGACATCATTCACCATGACCAGGTAGGCTTCATTCCAGGCATGCAGGGATGGTTTAACATACAGAAATCCATCAATGTAATCCACCATATAAACAAACTGACAGAGAAAAACCACATGATCATCTCTTTAGATGCAGAAAAAGCATTTCACAAAATCCAACACCCATTTATGTTTAAAGTTCTGGAGAGATCGGGAATACAAGGCACTTATCTAAACATAAAAAAGACTATATACAGCAAACCAATAGCCAACATTAAATTAAATGGAGAGATACTCAAGGAAATCCCTCTAAAATCAGGGACCAGACAAGGCTGCCCACTTTCCCCATATCTCTTCAGTATAGTTCTTGAAGTGCTACCCAGAGCAATAAGACATCAAAAGGAGATCAAGGGGATCCAAATGGGAAAGGAAGAAGTCAAATTATCCCTATTTGCAGATGATATGATAGTGTACATAAGTGACCCCCAAAATTCCACCAGAGAACTCCTACAGGTGATAAACACCTTCAGCAAATTGGCAGGATATAAAATAAACTCAAAAAAGTCAGTAACTTTCCTATATACAAATGACAAACAGGCAGAGGAAGAAATTAGGAAAATTACTCCCTTCACGATAGCCACAAGCAATATAAAATATCTAGGAATAACCTTAACCAAGCAAGTGAAGGACTTATTTGAAAAAAACTTTAAATCTCTGAAGAAAGAGATTGAAAATGACATCAGAAGATGGTGGGATCTACCTTGTTCGTGGATTGGGAGAATTAACATAGTAAAAATGGCCATCTTACCAAAAGCAATTTACAGATTCAATGCAATCCCTATCAAAATACCTACAAAATATTTCGAAGATATTGAAAGAATAATTCTCAACTTCATATGGAGAAACAAAAAGCCCAGAATAGCAAAAACAATCCTATACAATAAAAGATCCTCTGGAGGAATCTCCATACCTGATCTCAAGCTGTACTATAGAGCAACAGTAATTAAAACAGCATGGTACTGGCACAACAATAGGCTAGTGGATCAATGGAATCGAACTGAAGACCCAGAGATGAATCCGCACACATTTGGTCACTTGATTTTTTACAATGAAGCCAAATCCATTCAATGGAAAAACGACAGCATCTTCAACAAATGGTGCTGGATGTCTACATGTAGAAAAATGCAATTAGACCCCTATTTGTCACCATGCACAAAAATCAAGTCCAAGTGGATTAAAGACCTCAACCTAAAACCAGAGACATTAACCCAATTAGAGGAAAAAGTGGAGAAGAGTCTGGAACACATAGGTACAGGAGACAACTTCCTGAACAGAACACCAACAGCCCAGGCCTTAACGTCAACAATTAATAAATGGGACCTCATGAGGCTGAGAAGCTTCTGTAAGGCAGGTGACACTGTCAAGAGAACAAAGTGACAGCCTACAGACTGGGAAAAGATCTTCACCAACCCTTCATCTGACAAAGGTCTAATATCCAAAATATATAAAGAACTCAAGAAATTAAACACTACCAAACCAAATAACCCAATAGAGAAATGGGGCTCAGAACTAAACAGAATTCTCAACAGAGGAATATCAAATGGCGGAGAAACACTTAAAGAAATGCTCGACCTCCTTAGTCATCAGAGAAAATGCAAATCAAAACGACACTGAGATTTCATCTTACACCTGTCAGAATGGCTAAGATCAATAACTCAACTGACACCACATGCTGGCGAGGATGTGGAGAGAGAGGAACACTCCTTCATTGCTGGTGGGAATGCAAACTAGTACAACCACTTTGGAAATCTATCTGGCGCTTTCTCAGAAAAATGGGAATAGGGCTTCCTCAAGACCCAGCTATTCCACGCCTTGGAATATACCCAGAAGATGCACTACCACACAACAGGGACATATGCTCAACCATGTTCATAGCTGCCTTATTCATAATAGCCAGAACATGGAAACAGCCTACGTGTCCCTCAGTAGAAGAATGGATAAAGAAACTGTGGTATACTTACACTATGGAATACTACTCAGCTATTAAAAACAAGGAATTTCCGAAATTTGTGGTCAAATGGATTGAGCTAGAAAGTATCATAATGAGTGAGTTCACTCAAAAGCAAAAAGAGTCAAATGGTATATACTCACTTATATCGAGACACTAGTCCAAGTGAAAAACTTTACCTACCAGGAAAGTGGGTCAGAGGGGAGGACATCCTATTGAGACTTTAGGTGTGAGAAGCCTGGGAGAATGAGGAAATAGAAGGATCCAGAGCGTCCTGGAAAACTACAGGCGGGTCTGGGCCCTGGGGTCCTTCTCAAACTATGGAACCAGCCAAGGAAAATATAGGCAGTAAACTTCGAACCCCTAGCCAGTCTAGCCGATGGACAGGACATTCTCCACCGTTAAGTGGAGAAGGAGATCTGACTTTCACACAAACTCTAGTGCCCCATATTGGACCATGTCCCTTGGATGGGGAGGCCTAGTGGCACTCAGAGGAAGGATAATAGGTCACCAAGAAGACTCGATACCCTAGGAGAATATACAGGGGGAGGAGGTCCCCCTCAGTCACAGACATAGGGGAAGGGAGTAGCGGGGGAAGCGGGAGGGAGGAAAGAAAGGGAGGATACAAGGGATGGGCTAACAATTGAGATGTAATATGAATAAATTAATTTAAAAAAGGAAAAAAATAAAGTTCAAATATAACCTGGAAAAAAATAATAATACAATAAATAAGACATTGATAAAAGAAATTAAAGACCTCCTCACTATGCTGGAGAGATGGTTCAGCTGTTAAAGACGAGGCTCACAACCAAAAATATAAAGACCTCCTCATTAAAATAAAGAAAACTTTGTCCATAGGTTGGAAGACTCAACATGTTAAAAGTTTATTTTTTGGTGGCTTTATTAATAAGATTTTGTATTAGTATATGTTTACTGCTCATGGTATTGGGCTTCATAAGGACATTTTAATACAAAGTATATAACATACTCAGCTTGTCCTCTATACCCCTCCACCATCTCCTTTCTCAGGAAAATCTCTCCAAATTTTTCTATCGATCCATCCTAATTGCAGTAGGTTTTTTATAGCAATAAGCTGATTCTAATAATTATATAAAGTTAGCCTTGCTAGGAGAGAAACATAACTGAAAGAAAGAGTTTGGAGGATTGTCACTGTCTGTCTTTAGAGATAATGATCAAGCTGTAGCACTTGTGACAGTCCTGTGCTGCGGCAGATAACAGATCAATGAAACCGAGAGAGCCAAAGCTGACCCCATTTATATAGACAACTGATTTTTGTGAGAGTGCAAAAGAGAGAACATGGTAGAGACAGGTGGGTTTTTTTTCCCATAAATGGTTCTAAAATAATTGGGTACCCATATGCAAATTATGTTTAATTCATAAATCATAGTATTCGCTAATTCAGTTGGATCAAAAGCCTTAATATAAAAGCCCAAACCTACAGAATTCCCAGAAGAAGGCACAGGACTTTGTAACTTGAGGTAAAGATTTCTTATATAAAACACCAAAGTGTGATTCATAATGAAAAACAATGGTCAGTTGGAGTTAATCAAAACTAAGATGCTCCTGAGAGACAGTTAAGAGAAAGAAAGGACAAACCGCGGGCTAGAAGAAGATCTGTGGAGTTTAGATTTGATAACAGACTGATATCCAGAATGTACAGGGACCTCTGGACTCAGTGATTGTTTAATCACTGTTTAATCACAGATAGTAGGCTTGACCCAAAAGATGCATAGACGGAAAACTATCACATGAAAAGAATCTCAAAGGACATATAGATAAGAGCACAGTGTGGCCAGCGAGGTGGCGCACGCCTTTAATCCCAGCACTCAGGAAGCAGAGACAAGAGGGTCTTTGTGAGTTTGAGGCCAGCCTGGTCTACAAATTGAGTCCAGGACAGCCAAGGCTACACAGAGAAACCCTGTCCTTGGGGGGGGGGGGGAGGCACAGTGTGACAGCACCACACCTGTGAGGACAGGAGAGTCTCTTATCCCATGCTGAGGAGTGTAAACGGGGCAATGGGTAATGGCTGTTTCTAGTGGCGTTGCAGTTTCTTAAAAGTTAAGCGTCTGCCTACTATGTACATGTCTAAGACTGTATGTGAATGTCAGAGCAGCTTGAGCTATTAAACAAGCCAGCTTGTAAATAGAGGAGCAGATTGTGATTTCGCCAAATTGTACGCAACAGGAAACAGATCAAACCGACAGTAGAGATGAATCTCAAAAACAATTGTGCGAAGTGGATGAAGTCAGCTCCAAAAGAGCATATTTTATATCCCATTTCTAGAAAACGCAAGTTAATCTACAGTGACAGCAAATACAGTAGAAGCTGGGAGATGGGAGAGGCGTAAGGCAAGGGATAAGTAGAAACATGTTCCTGTGTTCAGGGATATATACGTGTGTGTGTGCCCCTCTCTCTCTCTCTCTCTCTCTCTCTCTCTCTCTCTCTCTCTCTCTCTCTCTGTGTGTGTGTGTGTGTGTGTGTGTACGTGTGTGTACACGTACGTACTAGAAAAGGCTCAGGAAGTAGAAGACCCTTGCTTCAGATCCATAGTACTTATTTAAAGTCAGACATGGCAGCCTACCTCTGTAATCCAGCACTGGCTGCAGGCAGCGTTGGGGAAGGAACAAAGGCAGATCCCTGGGTCTCTCTTTCCAAGCAGTCTAGCTAAATCAGTAAGCCACAGGTTCAGTGAGAGGCTTTCTAAAATATAAGGTAGAAAATACCTGGCATAAACCTCTCATACCTCTCCCCCACACACACACACACACTCACACACACATACTCACACACACATGTGCATACACTCTCATGCAGATACACTTACTAAACTTGGAAAAGTTGACTCCATAGAGTTGGCTCAGTTGTATATAAAATTCTATAATTTCCTTAGGACAAATGACCCAATTTCTTTAACAAATAAATAACAAAGAAAGGAATAAGAAGCTATATAATTCAACAGAGACTCAAAAAACAAATGAAATATGGTGTATGGACTTAATTTGAATTCCAGTTCAAACAAATCAACTATAAAACGGTATTCATGAAGAAATTTAAACCCACGTACATAGTAAATGTTATCAAAGAACTATTTTTCTCAAAAAGAGCCACTACTTACCTTAAAATAAAATGTGCTCCTTGTTGCATAGAAAGAAGTGTACATAGCTAAAGCCCAATATTCCCTGCATACTTTACAAAAGAAGTGTGGGGCACGCTTAGCTTCGGGACACAGAGCTTCTGCCCGCCACACTGTTGGAGTGTGCTGTAAACATCTGTCTGACTGTAAGCCCTGGCACTGAGTAGCTCCCCTGCCAACCATGCTCATCAGAAAGGCCTATGGCTTTAGGAGTGCTGTATTGTGAGGCTCTTGGGTGCAGGGCTTGGTCTCCTATATGGAATGGACCGCTTCACAGACAGCTGTTAAACACAATCTGCAGACTGCAAGTACTGCTGGTGTACCTGCAGGCTCTCCCTCAGCCTTGTGGGAAGGCTTTGCCATGGCCCAATGAGAGCTCTGCTTTCCCTAAAAGTCATAGTAGCCACCAAATGTATAGACAATTGGTCTTATGGCTATATCACATATTTATATGAGATTTGATTTCCGTCTCTTGGTAGTGTTGGATCAGATGTCACCTAAGCCCCTGCCTTGCCTTTATTCTCCGTCCTTCTTTGGAAAGCAACTAGGCACCTTTGCAAGTGCGCAGTGTACTCTCCTACCTTCCTGGGAATGTGCGTTACCTTCAGCATTCCACAGGCTTGTGCTTCATCGTCTCCAGGTCAGGCACGCACTGCAAATAGAGTGGCAAACTGCACCTGCTGCCAGACAGAACTGTATAGCCTCAATGGCAAGAGGATGAAATCCAAAAATGGAAGACTTAATATAGGGCTCAGTTGGTGGGGGCTGGGGGGGTTCAGGAGGATGAAAGCTGGACATGGAAGAGTCATGTCCTTGCACATAGGAAATGCATCTGACTGGTGTGGGAGTCCCAGGCATAGGGAGAGTCTGTGTTGCTATCATGAGGTGGTGCTCTGTGAATTTCCCTTCGCCAAACAGTCAGGCATCATCTCCACCTACCCACAGCAGCAGATGCCTGCTACCACCTCCCACAGCCAGATTTGTGCACCAAGCTTGGCCCTACCCAGCCTCTCCAGGGACATGCATTTAAATGGCATATTTTCTCTCCATCCAAAACAGATCTCCAAGTGAAAATCTGGCCCCCCCAGCTGACTTTTTCTTTCTTCATAACAAAAACAAAGTCTCCCTTCTGTTGGTGTAGTCACCAAAAGCAACTCACGGTTCTATGTGGTGCTGCATACATACAAACTGGATCAAACAGCCTGACATCATTTGTTTACTGCCTTTAAGTAGACACTATACTCTCCTGCCTCAGCTCTCTCTGCTGCTTTTGAACCTAACCCTTTCACAGCTAGCCCTTCTGCCAGTTGGAACCATTCTCCCTTTACCTTTTTCTTCTTCTTTTTTTTTCATTTTTGCTGAACAGAACCTTGAAAACTGACAGAAGCACAGTAATATGTCAAAAGTATCTGCCCATTGGTTCTATGACAATGCATTCCCTGATGATGGACAGAGAGGGCAGTGGATGAGAGAAAGTGGAAACTGAGAGTTGGTCTGTGTGATCAGTCACCCCCACCAGAGTCCCTTCTCAGGGGATAAATGCCACACCTGGCGCTCTAACTCCTTAGCCTGGAAGGCTATTAAGGAAGAATGAGAGGCGCCCGTGGGTCTTCTGTGCACACACTGGCCTAGCACTGTGCTCTGGGGCCCCACAGAGACTCTCAAAGGCTTCATAGATGAATTTGCATCGTGGATGTCAATGATTCTTAAAAGTTTGTTTGGGGTTTTTATTCTTGTTTTCTGGTTTCAAGAGAAATTATTCAGCCAAACACATGGCTAGTCAATAGCTTCAGACGCACCTAAAGCATTCAGCAAATCTATTAAGAATTCAAGCTCGCATTTCTCTGAAGATGTTGGATGTATTCCCAGCTGTAAGTGGTTGTTTCCCAACATGCAGTCACAAACTTACAAATGGAGGCTGAATTAAATTTAAATGTTGTTTTCTGCTATTTAGATGGCTTAGTGTTTCTGATCAATATGTTTGGCTATTGGCCTATGTTTCAACAACAGCCTCCTTGTATTTCCTTCTTCGCATCAAATCTTGCCAGCTTAATTAAGACCTTCCTTTAGCAATGAGCTAGCACCTGTTCATTTTTTGTCTTTAACTACATTTGTATCATTACTCACTACACCCTGGTAGTCCTGGGCCCTACAAAGTGATGTCACTGGTTTTATAGATGAGGAAGCTTGGGCAGAAGCTGAGAGAGACGGAATGTCTTGACTGCAGCCACACATTTAGCTGTGGTAGAGCCACTCTCCCTCATTGCCCGTCACCATCATGCCCTGCTCCCTCCACTCGTTTTCCACACACCCATCTGCTGACTGCGCTGGGTGCTGTGCTAAACTGCAGGGCACACAGAGGCAGAGGTAATCCTTATGGTGGGGGCCAGTCAGAAATCAAATCTCACCGAGGTAAAAATCACCAAGGTGACACATGCCGCTAAGGGGACATTCTTACAGCTATCACTGTGTGGTGATTTGGCACACGCGGAGAATCCGGGGAGGTCATTTCTAAAGTTATGAGTGACTAAGCTGGTGTACAACCACAAGGCATTGCTTAATTACCAGTGAAGTTGACTGGGGCCAAGAGGTGCACGAACAGTTTCAGCCTAGAAAGTTACATGTATGAAGACCCTGCAGCATATGGCAATGTGGCTCTTCCAGCTGTGAGATGAGAAGAAGTTGCTCATCTCACTCTGTCTCTGTTACACATTCGAGCCCAAACACTAAACCGTGGCTAACAGGAAGCCAGTAGGAGACTGCCGAAGCAGTTTGTAACGTAATGTTGTCACGGTCTGGCTATAAGCTGACCCTCATAGACTCATGTGTTTGAGAACTTGGTCCCCAACTGGTGGTGCTGTTTTTGGGTACTAAGGGTTAACAGAAAAGGTAATCCCCACTGTGAGTGCTGGCACAAGGCCCTACCACCAGGAACTGGACTACTCCAGCCACTGTGCCTGGGAGCTCAGCATCAGCTGCACACTTTAAGCTATGTGGCACCAGGAGATGACACTGCGGCTCTGGAAAGCCTGGAGTGCATGAGAGGGCCAAGATGGGTATTGGAAAGTGGTGCTTGGAGCAGGAGAGAAAGCCTACTGTCTTCCAAACTGGGCGGCTCAGCCCTGAGAGCGAGGCCTACAGAAAAGGGAGACTATTGATCATGCTGTGAGAGACCGTGTGAACCCGAACCTCTAAGCACTCTGGCACAGTGTGGCAAGTCCAATGGAGGACATGTCTCAGCAACCCTGTGAGGTGGCTTTTCTAGATGGCTGCTCTGGGGCAGCTTCAGAGAAAAGAGGTAAGAGTTCAGCAAGGGGAGAATGTGCTACTGAGGTGTGGTACAGCGCAGGAAGGGTGGCAGCGGTAGGACACGGTGCTCTGGGTCTTGCTGGGAATATCCTTAGAAAGACTGACCTTGGCATCCTAGGAAGATCAAAAGTAAGACAAAGTGAGTGGATGGTGGGGAGAGCTAGGGACAGGACAGGGTGAGCCCCAAGAGGCAGAAGCACAGGCTTAACAGATGTGGTAAATAGTGACTGGGGAAGAGCTGAGGCTGTGGAGGCACCATGCATGAAGGGGTCTCATGGTCTCCAGAAGCTAAGGAGAGACTTTTAAAGACAAGAACGCAGGGCTCTAAAGTGGCTCTTCTGTGCAGACTTGGAAATAGGCTACATAGTGGTCAAATTTGAGATGAGGAAAATTGTCAGATTCTAAGGCCAATATGTGACCCTGGTTTTGTAGATTGTGGCAGGATCCCTAAGGACAAGGAGATGTGCTGTGACCGTTAGGGAGTGTGGAATGATGGAGGCAAAGGTAACCGAGTCCAGGCAGAGGGGTACAAAAATGGCTGTGGAGTGGGTGGTAGAGCCTCCCCAAACAGTGCTCTCACACAGTTGCATCTTATAAAGATGCAGTTGCTTCTGCATCGCAGGAATGTTTGAATCAAATGGGCCACATAGGAGCCTGAGATGGGAGCATAAGACAGGTAAGAGGAAGTATGAGTAAGGAGGAGGAGGAGGAGGAGGAGGAGGAGGAGGCTCAGTAGGCAGCGGGTAGGATTACTACCCCGGGTTCTATGACAGGGAAACTGAGGCATAAAGAAGTTACATTTAGCACAGCTAACATGTGGGGCACTGAGGCCCACCATCAGCTCTCTGTCCCAAGGCCATTGGTCTCTTCATAGCCCCTCCACACTGCAGAGGAACAGCAGGTTGTTGTTGAACTTTCCAAGTGTGGAATCCCAGAGACAGACTTGGACAGGGCAGAATCTGGGTCCACTAGGGAGAACAGGAAGTGGCCACAGGTTAATTTTGGAGTCCATAGTGCTGAGTAAAGACGGACCTTAGATGAGGGGACTCAGGGAGAGTCTTTTACCAAGCACCCGCTACATGGGGTCTCTGCCATGACACAGGAACCCTCAGTCTTCAGAAAGGATACCCTTTCAGCTCTGGATTGCTGCCCAGCAGAGCTCAGCGTGGTTGCCTCTGGGTCCCATGGGTCGCAGAGAGGCCACTGGCTTCAATCAGCCTTGCTGTCAAACCCACTCAGTGGCCACATGACCTTGAGCAGTTTACTCCAGCTGCAGTTGGTTTCTTCAGTTGTTACCTGGGGACAGCATCTTCCAACTTTACAGGGTTATTTATTTTAAGGCTTAAGTAAGAGGCTGACACTATCTATCCAGCACATATTTGACCCCTTTTGCACTGTGTATAAGCCCCAACTCAGGGCCGGCCATGACCAGAGGGGTTAGCATAATCTTCTCATATGTATGCATGGAAGAGAGGGAGAAGCCACAGAAAAGGACCTCCTGTTTTCTCTTAGTCCTTTCTTGATACTTTATGATGTTATTTTGTAATGATCTTGCCTCACATGCTTGTGGCATCCCAGATTAAATTGCATCGTAAAGATAACAACCCAGCCCAAAGCCTTGTCCTTTTTTTGTTCCCCTTTGGACAACCTTGAGGAAGGGAAAGGTATTTTATGGCTCCTAGTTTCTCCTCACAGTGACTTGCATTTTAAACGCAGGCATATTTATTATAATATCGTTTACACTCACAGTTTTCCATGCTAAATAAAAATGTCTGATGAGTGTCCAGTATGATGCACAGCCCCTTTGTTCACCCCATGATTTTCATATTATCCTCTGTTGCACGGTGCATATGGAAAAAGTTAAATGCATCATGATAAGGCAGTGCAGTAAAATCTGAGATAAGGGGGAAATTAAGCTATAATAATTCCATTTAAGCCAGTGGCAGCCCCAATTCAGCATCTTCTGGGTTTTTGGAGATACCAGGAGAGCCTAAGTAAATACTGTATAAGCTCAATGTGTTACTTTAATCTTGGGCTTACACGGACGTTTATTAATCAAACAGTGATTTTAATATATATTCATGGGTAACGTTCCAGCTTGGTCTGAAGAAAAAAAAACCTTTGTTTTCATATTTCTAATTTAAAAGAATTTTCTGGAGAACATAGGTTTAAGAATGTTGAATTATCCCAGCAATTGTTTTGAACCAAGATAATTTTTTCCCTGAGGCTTCAAGGATTTGAGGTTGTATTATATTCTTTCAAAAGGAGATATTTTTTCTGATTTAATAATACAAAAGCATTTTCTTTGTCCTTCTGTTTCTTCCTTGAGATGTGGCTTAAGGGAAACAAATCCTAAGAGTGTCTATGAGGAAGCAGTTTCTGTGGCAGGTGTCATGGCCTCAGCCTCTGCCACTGTAGGCTAGAGTGTGAAGGGCACTGCACTGGCATGTGTGACCCATGCCCTCAGTTCTTCACAGAGCCCTGTACGGGACCTTCTCTGTCCAGTGCTATAAAAATGGAGAGCCCATTATTCATTATCTGAGATGTCCCAGCTTCCTTCTTGTGCTTCGTCTTCATCTTCTCCTTTCTCCCAAACAAATACAAAACTAAGACATATCCATGTACATGTTTATCCTCAAAAGGATTTATTGAAAGCCACATGCAACAAGATGCTAGTTTCTGGAGTAGATAATGACCTCTCAAAACTCAGCCATCAAAGCAGTCAGCCCATCCAGGAAAGGAGCTAAGACATGATGAGACATCGCACTGTGGCCCATGTGCAGATGGTGAACAGTATGTGGAAAGACAGCCAGCATTCGCCTGTAAGAAGATGCAACCTCAGCACCACAAGCAGCATTGCTACACCTCTTCCACACGAGCTCAAATGCAAGCTCTTGGCATCAACCGACGCCAGGAGGAATGCAGGGAGAACAGAGCCCTCCCAGCTGTGGCAAGAGAGTAGCATGCCCAGCACTCAGGAGAGCATGTCTGACAGCTTCTTATGGAATCAACATACAGCTCCCATATGACCCAGCAGTTGTACTTTTGGGCATTTCTCCCAGAGGAATGGAAAGATGTTCACATAAAAGCTGGTACACAAATGTCCATTGCAGCTCCACTCATGTTGCCAAAACCCAGAAACCTCCCAGCTGTCCTTCAAGCAGCAGCTATATCCACACCACAGAATTCCCAGCAAAAATAAAAGGAGTTTTGGTTTTGTTTTGTTTTGTTTTTTAAGATGTTCATCTCAGTAAAAAGAGATGAACTACTCTCTCCGCACCTTGGCTGAATCTCCAGAGAGTAGAACTGAGTCAAAAATGTCATTCCTCAAAAGTCACATGTTACATGATTGCACTAATACAACACTCTGGAAGTGACAGAATTGTATCAATGGCTCCTGGGGATAAGGGGCAGGGGCCAGGAAACAGGGCACAGTAATTAATAAGCAGCAGGAGACTAGGGTCTTGTCCTTGCAGTGATGGAAGTGTTCGTGTCTTTACTGGTAGTTAGATGTAAACTGTAATGAGATAATCCCATCTGTTATGTACATATCCTTGAATGAGTGTGTGTAAAACAGGAGGCATCGGAGGAAGGTGGCTGGATTGTGCCAGTCTCGAGATCCTGGCTGAACATAGATTGTTACCACTGAGAGTAACAGTGTGGAGGGCACAAGAGAGACCACTCCGTTCCTTAAGTATTGTGCGTCCACAACCATCTCAAAAGGTTTACGGAGGAGTACACAAGAACCAGGAAGCGCCTTTCAGACAGCCACTTCATTCTCCACACAGTCCCAGAGGTTAAGTGTTAACGACCTTGTTTTGTGGAGAAGGGAGCAGAGGCTTGTGAATGCTTAACAAAGCCTAGGTGTCTGGCTTCTGTGCCAGCCCCCCCAGCCCAAACTCTGAGGCCCCTGAGGGGAGCTCTCTGGGCTTAAAGTGCCAGGGTTGGTAACCATCTCTGCCTTCCAAATAGGAATCGACCATCACTCAGAGTCAGAGGCCAGTGTTTGGCATCTCTGCTAAGCAGACCATCACTGCAGTCCATGCAAAGAGCATCCAGTACAGCCGAGCAGCATCGGGGCAGACAGTCGGCGAAGCAGAATTCCCAGCAGCACAGAGGGCATTAATTAAAAGGAACTGAATAGATGTGTCTGTATAAATATTCCTAAAGATGAGGTTGTCAGGACAGAGTTAGACCTTGGGGAAATTTATGAGTTACTGATAATTATAAGGAAAATAAATTTAAAAGGACAAAATCATTTAAGAATAGATTTTATAAACTAATGAGATAGGTTAGTTAGGGGATGGATGGGAAGGAGTGGGAAGGATGGGGGATGAGACAGGTAGAAGAGATGAGCAGGGGCTGTGCTCTGGGTTTCACAGCTCTTGACTCTCAGAACATGGAATCACATGCCAGAAAGGCTAAATACATATTTAAAGTCTACCAGGATGCCCTGGGAGAACTAAAGATGAAATACAAACAGTGGCAAATGAGCCTGGCTGTGTTACAAATGAACAGATAACTGTCCAGAGGAAGAGAAAGGAAGAACCTAGTCTTGGCTTCTTAAATACCACACCAGGATGGCTCTTTCAAGGCTCAGGACAAGCAGGTTCATTCTGCTCCCACGGGGAGAGGTTGAGCATCTTTGCGACATCTGTTTATACATACTAGAGTCAAACAAGGATGTCCATGATTGTGGATAAAAGGCAGGCATAATTTCTAGTGTTGACTTGGAATTTGAGGTTTCATTATATGAACACATAGTTCAAACACACACACACACACACACACACACACACACACACACACGGGAGGGACAGGGGGAGAGGGCAGGGGGAGAACATCCCAAGTCTAGAAACAGCAAAACTTCAGTAGCAGTGAGTGCAGCTATGCCACTCTTCAGGAAAGGACGAAAGGGTGGCTTGGGATGTTTGAACTGTTCCCAGGCCTGCTGGCGTAGGGCCTGTAAACCCAGCCACTCAGACAACTGAAGCAGGAGGATCAAAGGCTCAAGGCCAGCCTTGCAACTTAGTGAGAGGCTGTCTTTAAAAGCAGAGAGAAAGCTGGGGGTACACAGCAGGGCCAGAAAGTTTGCCTCACAGGCCTGCAGCTCCGAGTTCATGCCTAATACCACAAAGAAAGGGAAGAGGCAAGGTAAGCCTGGACATCTTAGGGTTCCAGAGAACAAGGGCACGCCTAATAAATGACAAACAGAGGTCGGAAAACATGCTGAACCCACCCAGAGGCATTTGCTTGTGTTAGATTCATCTAGGGTAGTTTAAGAAACAAGGTAAGTGAGAACACTAGATTATACCCTCACAGAATAAAATAAGTACCCTGAGCCCATGTTGATAAAAATAAATAAAAAATGCAAGTGAAAGGACACTTTTTTTTTCTTACAGTAGAATTGTAATTAGTGCTGTGGAAAGAATGTTGGAAAAAGAAAATCACCCTTCACAAAGCATCACAGTAATGATTGGCGTGGACCATAATCATCAGTACATGCTAAAATTAGTACACAAAGGCAGGATAGGAAATAGGGTATTTGCATAGCGTCTTTCTACAAGAACTTCCTAATTACAGATTCACAGGAGAAAATAGTGACTTCACTGCTGGGATCTGGCAGATACCAGCTTAACTAGGTATCAAGGTTAAGACGCCCGGAAGCAAGACACATGAGCAGCCTCTGATGGGCTGCCTAGAGAAGGGCTCAGCCTCGGTTCTCAGGTGTTCTTGCCTAAAGCCTTAAGAGACCCTTGAGAAAGTATCAGCACGGAGAGATGCTCCACACAGTTAACTGGCCAGAAGTTTTTTAGAATCCACAGTTTTGAAAGGCGGGGAAGCTGATTGAAGAAGACTAAAGGTACATGGCAACCACATGAGACTGGATCCTAAATTTAAGTGTAAACCAGAAAGGTGGCATCGCGTGAGGTACCAATCATTGGTAGGTAGTGTTGAGTTCCTGTTAATTGTCTGCTTTAGGAAGTCTGTAGCTTGGTTATTTAAAATGTTAACATTAGCAGTAGCTGTGTGACGAGTGTATGAGAACTCATTACACCTATTATCTTTGCAACTTTATTAAGTCTAAAATTAGACAAAGTGAAAGTGAGGATTGCAAAGGACGTGCATTATGTTGGAGTCATTATCTGGATATTTAAGCAAATGTGTTAAAGTAAAATAAACGGTTTTATCACCTGAAACCAACATAATAGTAATAACAATAAGGAGAATCATTTCTTATACTTTTCAAAATATTTTTTAACTTCTAAATATCCAAAATAAGCCCATGAAGTTAGCTTTTTTTCCTCCTCCTCCCATCGCTTTTTCTCTCCTTCCCTCTCTCTCCCTGTCCCTCTCCTCCCCTTCCCTCTCCCCCTCTGCCTCCTTCACCCCCCCTCCACTTTAAGGATGTAAAGTTCTATGAATCTTAACCTGAGAGGTTCTTGGTGTTGTTAAAATGAGCACAGAATATATAAATATGCAAAACCTCCAAAGCCAGAGAAAGGACTTGATTTCAATCCCATACTACTGTCTCCAACCTTGAACCGGCCTCACTGGCCTCGGGTCAGGAAATGCAGAGGAATGCATGGACAGTTGCTGTTCACACTTTTCTAGGGATGAACGCCCTGAAGAACAGACCATGATCTGACCTGGGCACTGACAGAAAGGATGGGATGGTGAGGGCAGAAGTGGTGATGACGGCAACTCTGAGCCCTGGGCATCTTTGAGTTCAGCACCACAGCCAGTGTCAGAGTAAGCAGCCCTGACCATGCTCTGAGCCACCCGTGGAGTCTTAGCATGACCACACCTTAACACTGCAGAAGGTTATCTATGTCCTTTTTTAAAAGAAATTCTATCTACTCAGGTCAGTATGTGTAAAAACTGTACATATCATAACACGGTTTTGTGTGTGTCAAGGAGTTAAAATGTTACTTCAATATTAGTTGCCAAATAATAATTCATACCAACCTGTGGGAGAAATGAACAGGAATGAGAAAGGATTAGTGAGCATGGTTGGTATCTTGGAAACCCCCTTAGTCTTGCCCCTAACATGTACATCTCTGGCAATTGCTGTGGTGCAAATACTTGAAATTCTTATAGCTCTTTGACTCTAAGCTGTTCTTCCTTGAGAACCATCTAGATATCAATACTTTGTATGCTGTGAGGTCAGGACAGGCGGTGACATTTTCTTGCATACCATTGCTTCTCCTTGCACGGGGTTAACGTGAAGAGGAGGATTCATCTAAGGATGGTTCTCTCTCTATAATCCCATCCTATACCACATTGCTGTACTTTTCATTCCTTTACCCCTTAGAAAAAGGGGCAGTGCCTAAAAATCAGCATTTCTCTAAATGAAATAGATCAATAATCTACCTGACCATCCTTAAACTCAAAACATACAGGGAAGTCTGTGTATACAGCTGGTGCTTATGTACTGCAGCAGTGTGATACTGCATGTGTTTTAAGACTACTTAGTCCAGCAATTGATCAGCTCTGTAATGTTGGGGTAACTAAACTTGATGACTTGTCCATGAGGAAAATAGACAGACAGTTCTCCAAAGGACTTGTAAGGATTGAGATGGTGACTGTAGCCCTGGGGAGATGGCTCATTCATTAAAGCAGGAGGGCGGAATTAGATCCAGTAACCACATGGAAACACCAGGAGTGATGGCTCGTACTTGTAATCCCAGCACTGGAGAGGTAAAAATGGAAAGCGAAGGCTTAGTGTTTTCCTACCACCATTTAGCAATGTGTATGAAATTGTTCTGTCTTTGGATTTTGCTATTTAAAATGACTGATTTTCAAAATTCCTGTGTGAGAGCCATCAAAATGGCTCAGTGGCAAAAGTACTTGATGCCAAGCCAGAGGACCTGAGTTCAATCCCCAAACCCATATAATCAAAGGAGAGAATTTACTCCTGAAAGTTGTCCTTTAACCTCTATGTGTTCACTTACACACTTACATACAAACACACACACACACACACACGTGTGCGCACATACACACACACACACACACACACACGTAAAAACATCAGTTATCTTAAATTGCCATCTAAGTTGTTGAGTTGAATTTCATTAAAAAGGGAATCAGTCAAGAGAGGGAGAGATGATTCAGCAGTTAAGGGCACTTGCTGCTCTCCCAGAGTTCCTGGGTTCAATTCCAAGTGCCCACATTGTTGCTAACAACCCTCTGTAACTCTAGTTCCAGGGTCTGATGCCCTCTTCTGGCTTCCACAGGCACTGCACTCACATGGTACAGAGACATACATTCAGGTAACGCACCCATACATATAAAATAAAATTTAAGTTTGAAAAAGTTAAAAATCAGTGAATTTTGAGTTGGAATTAGCAAATAATTTTAAACAATTTCTGAAATGGCCTTAAACACACTCTTAGCATATGTATTTATATATGAAGCAGCATTCTCAGCATTGATGATTATAAAATCAAAATATTGTGATCAGCTGTGAAAAATGTTAAAGATGTGGTGTCCTGGAGTATCAAATATTCAGCCAAGATTTAATTATTCATGTAAAAACACATAAGCACTTCCAGCTCATTAGTATGCGAAGCTTGTTTTCATCTTTACTTAATGGCAAAATTATATCTACACTAAAGAACTGTTTTAAAGTAAAATTCTTGATTATCAGCAAATGTTTGATTTGTGTGTCTGCTTATGAAGCACTAGGTATGTGAAATTTCTGTGGGCAAAAGAGGTTATGAGTAGAAAAAGCTCAAGAAGTCCTGCTTTAGAGGGGCGTGCTAGCTGGTCACAGCGTGGTGACACACTATACTGACACTGTTAATGGTAAGATGGGCTGGTGTCATTATGGGCTTGCACTGGGAGGGTGTGGAGTAGGAGCAGTGACTGCTGTAGGCCATGGTGATGGTGTTAGCGGTGATCTTGTTAGCCGTGGCGTGATGCTAGCAGTGCTGCTAGTGTGCTAGTTGTAATGAGGATCATGGTGCTGGCCAAGGATGCTGGTCCTGAGTTGACGATGTTAGCAGTCTTGGTAACCAAGCACATGGTGTTTCCTATAGTATAAATCAGCGTTTAAATCTGCATAACAGAGCTGGGATGTTCGTGTTCTATGCAACTCCTCCAAATGATTGTATATACATCCGCAGTTATAAAATAATGACCTGGGCTAGGGACATGACTCATTGGATGGCCCTTGTCATGAGGTGTGAGGACTTGAGTTCAAGTCTCCAGCACCCAGGGAAAAACCAATGTAATAGCTTATGTCTGTGGTCTCAGCACTCCTGTGTTGAGATGAGTAGAGACAGAAAAGTCTTTAGAAGCTTGAAGTCCATCCAACATGGCCTATTCATGGACAAACAACAAAGAAACCTTGTATCCGACAGCGCAGGGTATGAGGACTGACACCTGAACTTGACCTTTGACCTCCAAACATGTGCTGCGGCACATGCATGCTACCCTATGCCTCTTATTCCACTCCACCGGCCGCCTCTCTTACACACGGATATTTAAGGGGAAAGTAAGAATTTCTTGTGGTCCCTTAAGAAACAGGCTGGCTCCTTGGTGCCATCTGTCCATGGAGTTAGCGTAGAAGCATTTGTTAGTCCTCTGAATACCCATCCAGCCGAATATCTGTGACAGGTGAATGAGCTAAGGAAAGCCTGGGGTTTCTGTCACCTTCTTGGGGGTTACTGTGCACAGCCACCTGTCCAGGGCTCTTAGAGGCTCTGCAACCTACAGTAAAATCCTGTCTCACTCTTCCTACCCCAATGTTTGTCCAGCACGCTCCCTCCCTGAACACTTTCCTAGAGGAGGCACTGGTTCTTGTTGAGCATTACAGAGAACAGAGAGAGAAGCACTATAAAACAGCACTTGAAAAGAGGAAAAATACAACTTAAAAAAAAAAAAATCTCCCCACAGGGAGCAGTTGTTTTAAGTGTTGGTTGAGAATGGCTCGCTTTAGGTTAGTTTAAATTATGTCATATATTACACATGGAAGGACCATCCTAAATTTACATAAGCAGAATTGGCCAAGGTCTATATTAGGCATGTAAATTCAAGGGTATTATTAGAAACAAACCTCAACAGTGAAATTACATTAACTGGAGAAAGCATTTACAACCTGAAAACCAAGGCCTTTTATTCTGCACTCATAAAATTGCTAATCTGAGCATTATACAAAGCAGTCCTTGTTTACTTTGTGGAGTCCTGGCCTGGGTGAATAAAATAACCTTGGGTGGCTGAAAAGAAGTCTCCACGGTTAAGGCTCATCTGATCCCCTGCTTACCTAGGGAGAAGTAAAACCTCTGTCAGAGAGCAGCCTGCATGGAGAAGGTGCACTCTTTGCAGGCCTCTGAGCCGCTGTCACTGGCAGAGCTGCCCCTCTGTGCATTCTCCCCAGTGTTAGTCTTAGGGAAAATCCCTGCTCCGGGCTTTTGTTGCTGCCCAGGTTTAGGAGCAGCCAGGTGGGAGAGGTTGGCCACTGGGCCCCTCAGGTCTCTTCCCTCAGTTCAATGTCTGTTAACCTTGAGGGCAGAGTCCACAACCCTACCAGATGCACTTCAAGAATTGGGAAAATGGTGCCCTGGCTTCTGTTCCCTGGGCAATTATTAGTCTTAACACGAATAAAGGGGTGGGGGAGACAGCTAAGCAGTTTAAGTTTTATCCATAAAATTAAGCCCCATGTTCCGACACAGCATTTAACTCCATGACCTATTTTATTGAATCCCCTGGCCGAGCTTAGAGAGTTTCCTTAAGTATAAATTACCATGAAGGTAAATTGAAAATGTATCGAGAAATGGGCAAGGATACTCCATACAGAGTCACAGAGTCATCAAGCTCCAGTTCTCGGTTTTTTGTTTTTTTAATCCCCCTTTCAATACAATTAAGGTAGAAAGAATTGATTTGATTAGCAAGGCTTCACCTTCCATAGGTCACTGTCTGCACTGAGGGTGGCCCACTTATACGTCCAGCCTCCAGAAAAACCCTTCTCTGAGCCGCTTCTGAGATCTGGAGGCTAGCCCATGTGCCTCTGCCCAGCACTAACCATCCTGTGGCTGGCTGCCTCCCTGAGGCTCAGGATCCAGACCCATGAGGGCTGACTACATCCATGTTTACTTAGGACCACCCAAGAGGGAATGGTACTTGTGGTGAAAAAGGGGGTGGGGTTAAATCAGATTCAGTGGTCTTTCCTGTGAGCCATCCACCATGTCTGACCTGGTTTCTGTTCCCCATACAGATGCATTTGATTGCTACACCAAGGCTTTTGAAACACGTGATATCGTTTATCCTCGTATAGGTGAAGGGACTGGGGTACTGAGAAGTGACATAAATTTTTGAGTTCTCTACAAAACTTGAATTTAGGGAACAGATGAAGTGGCAGATTCCCCACTGTTATCTGTTCGTGATTAGCAGAGCCCATTTATATAGGTTCCCACAAATAGAGGACAAGGCAGATTTGAGGTATGTTCCCTTGAGTTAAATACCTGCCGATCACTCCCATCCCTAAACCTCCCTTACACCTGCTTTTCTTTCTATAGTAAACTCATTCCAGATCTAAGGTCCCAGGGAGAAGGTAGTCAGTTTCTGAGAAGCCACAAGACCCTCATATTCTCCATGTTCTTAAAAAGCCCACAGGCACACCTGTATTCCTAGCATTTAGGGAGTGGGGCAGGAGAGGCAGGAGTTTGAACCCCAGTACAGGCTAAATAGTAAGGTCAAGGCCAGTGTGCACTACATGAGACCAAGTAAACAAAACTGGGGGAGTAGGCATGTGGCCCCTGGAATGACAACTGGTAGACTATGGCCTTGTGCCATAGGAAGCTCTCAACCAAGAGCCACTGAGAACTGAGGGCCCTGTTATCTGGGTTTAGCACTGTCGAGAGCTACTCCAGGTAAGAGCTTTGATACCCAAAGCTATAAGCTGTAGCACTAAGGCAGCCAAAGAGCTCCCAACTCGGGGCAGGATCTGGAAGATGCTAAGACCAAAACGGATGACAGGAGCGAGAAACACTGGAGAAGCTGAAATTGTGGAAGATGAAGGGCTACACAGAGGCAGTGCTGTAAGGATTCAAGCCCTGGCCTCTCAATGAGTTCAAGAGGGCTGCCGAGGGTGAGAGGCCCCAATCAAAGCTCTGGAGCTCTAATTCTGGTTAGAATTCTGGTGTCCGAACTTCTGCCTTGAGCACCTAGAGCATTAATCCTTTAGCTTTGGAAGCTTAGGGCCATAAGCTACTGGGTCTCAAGGCTTAGAGACAAAAACCTCTGGATTTGGGAGCGTCTGGGGCTCAGGGCTATCAGTGAGAGGGGACCGCCACTTTGCCTGTCTGTGTTCTGTCCATATGGAGTAATAACTGCCATTTGTGCCCTTCTTAAAAGACAGAAAGTAGATTCACCAGGCAGAGATTCACATAGAGGGTGTCGGAGAGAGGAGGGGACACACAAAGGCATCCGTGCAGGTTAGTAGTTTCTAACTGTATGTATGCTGGGCCCCAAGCAAGCAACCACCCACCAGGGCCTTTGTTAACTCCTCATGCAAACAGAGGCACCGTCATCCAGCCAATGCCAGGTGCCTGTAAATGATTGCAGAGGATGGGGATGGAGAGTGGACCAACCCTATGTAAAAAATAAATAAATAAATAAATAAATAAATAAATAAATAAATAAATAAATA